>CM010611.1:25939703-26539703 GCA_003430845.1 Xanthoceras sorbifolium
GCATTGTGTGGCGTCCATGTAATAGTTGGGGTCAGAAATATAGATGCTGGTACAGATATTAAAGAAGCAATAGTCAAGGAAATCCCCAATGCTAAAGTTGATGTCATGGAGTTGGATCTAAGTTCCATGGCTTCCGTGAGGAAATTTGCATCGGATTTCAATGCCCGGAGTCTTCCTCTGAACCTCCTAATGTAAGGAAAGATAAGGAACTGCAATTGTAGATTTTTTTTTTTGTTTTTACTACGTTAGAACTCTCACTCAGGTAAATGAACAATTATAGTGACGAGATGCAGAGTGATGACTTTGATGTTATGTTAATAACCACAAAATCTAACTTTAAGATGTTAGGTAAGGGTCCAATGATAGTATTGAAGACATAAGATTTTGATTCGTTGACATCTATAATTTCACTTTTCTTCTACTAAGGTTGATCTCTTTAGCTTGATTAGCCAAAGGATTCATTCTACAAGGACTAAACTTGCTTTTGCTTTCTATTGCTAGAAATAATGCAGGAATCATGGGAACCCCATTCACGCTTTCGAAAGACAACGTAAACTACAGTTTGCAACGAATCACTTAGGTGTGTTACGTGTTTTACTGATGCTGTTATGTAGTACTATGTAATACTTTATCAGTCAATGTTAAAAAATAATTCCTGTTTTTTCTTCAAACGCGTGTGACGATCAGGGAGTGTGTGAATATCCTGTTCTTGAATACTTCCACCAGGTCATTTTCTTTTGGACTAGTCTTTTATTGGAAACTATGAAGAAGACAGCAAGGGAGAGCGAAGCAGGGAAGGAAGAATTGTAAATGTCTCCTCAGAAGGTCACCGGGTTGCATATCGTGAAGGAATTCGTTTCGATAAGATTAATGATCAATCAGGGTACATAAACCATCCAACCACAACCTAGAATTATTCATTAACGTGATTCCCGGGATGCAGTGCTATTCGCCATATATTAATTCTTTATTTAGTCCTAAATAAAATTTCCTAGTTGAATTTGAAGCACATATGAGGTTATGCACAAGTAGTTTCGATTTATCTCGAATTGCTTATGTACAGGTACACCGGTTTTTTGGGCATATTGCCAATCGAAGCTGCCAACATTTTGCATGCTAATGAGCTAGCTAAACGTTTAAAGGTTGACTTCTGTACAAGTCTTTTCTTTCAGTACAATCGATCTTTGTAATTTTTCATTAATGAGTATGTATAGTACCGATGCTTTTATCCCCTTGGTTATGCTTTTACTTTGCTGCTCTATTTGACCACTACCTGTCAAAAGAATGTATTTGTAACGGGAGTTTTCGAAACTTCAACTGCACAACACTTTCTCATATCCACTTAACAGATTACAGATGCAGAGAACATGCATTTTAACTTTGTATAAACACATACAAGGACATGTGTGAGTGCTCGTGCTTTTTCTAGCTTTATACATAGCGTACTCTTACATAATAGTTGTTGTTTTCTTTGAACAGGAAGAAGAAGTGAATATAACTGTGAATTCGCTTCATCCAGGAGCAATTATCACTAATATTATGCGACATAGTATCTTCTTAAAAGGTAGTTACTTATCGTTGTAATTTAAGAGTATATATTCACCGTTTTCTCACATACACATCCATGCTTTCATACATTATCTCATATTCATAAACTGTTTGCCTTGTTTTTGCTACACATTCCTCCTCTCTGTCACCTAATGCAAATATGCCGTTCATATTTTTGCTTTCTTCTTGGTTCAACACAGGCCTTAATAAAGTGATCGGTAAAGTGCTTGGTCAATTTTGTAAAAGTGTTGCGCAGGTATGTCGTATATTTCAATTTCATCTGTCCAGCATATCAGTAGACATGCATTAAATCTGTTTTATATGCTTGAGACATTAAAACTGTTGACATTTGCTTCATTTTTAGTATAAATATCCTACAAAACCTCTATTCTTTTGATTCTTTTCGTGAATTTTAAGTACTCTACACACTGACTAACAGATGCTAATAAACTGTTTCTAGAGGTCATGTTTGCTACAAGAAGATCAAAACATTCGCGATAACATAATTCTACTATTCTGAAAACAATTCTCAATAACTTCGATATCGTTTTCGTGGTAATCAGTACATAATATGCACCCAATGATGAAGTTCTAGCTAATGTGAGGAGTTTCCATCTTCACAGGGTGCTGCTAAAACATGCTATGTGGCTCTGAATCCCCAAGTCCAGGGGGTCACCGGCGAGTACTTCGTGGACTGTAACATATCAAAGCCAAATGCGCAAGCTAGGGATGCCGAAATGGCAAAGAAGCTCTGGGATTTCAGCACGGATTTAATCAAATGAAGTACCTGGCTAACGTCTCTAGTCAGTCACCGTAGCAGAAGGATTTTGCTCTAGTGTGTACATGTAAAATATTTGTGTTTTGATTTTTTGTTTTGATGTATTACATGGGGCACAGCGAGTCAAACTTAAATTCTTATGAAACTATTATTTTTTAAGGTTATTATTACAAGATTAATTACAAGTCTATTGCGACATGTCGGGATAAATTATTGAACATACGGTTCAAACACTTACTCCCATAGCGGGAGAAATATACCCTATAATAAGGGAAGAAATTACTTACACTATATGTGATAGTAAATATGCATGGTGAAATTTTAATCTTACCACTGAGCTTGTCGACAATGAAGACTGGATCAGTTAGTCAACGATGATGTGTAAATTTTAACCTCCATGACGTGTAATTAAATTCAGAGTTTGGGAATCGACGTGAAGGGTATTAATTCGCTCATGTATACAACTCTCAATTCTTTTCTATTCAGAGATTCCAGTATTATTCATGATTTAATTGTTTATTGTTTATATTTCTATTATTTATGAACTAGAATAATAGTTATTACGTGCTAGTTTCGAGTTTCATTAGATTATAGATAATAATTATTTGAGATTCCAAGAATTGGGATAATCGTTGTTACGTGCCAATTTAAAGTTATATAACTGTTAAGTTGGATAATCATTGTTACGTGCTATTTATAAGTTATATATCTCTAATGAATAATTGATGCATGATTTGTATGTTTATCATCAAATTATGTGTTGATTCTTAAGGTTCTTAGATCTTAATGGGTTCCTTGTGTTAATTGTTGAATTCATGACCTAACGGTAATAGTGATTAATAACGTAGGAATACTTGGTTAAATAATCTGAAAGGTGATAATCATATTTATGAATAGAGAACAAATCCTGAACCTAGATAGATACTTTGTTAACATAATTGGATACTTGAGTGGATACACCTGGAACATCGATAACCTAATTTCTCTCTCTATTCTTTCACAACTCAAATTCTTTTCTCGGTATTTTAATTTAGTTGTAATTGCTTTTCCGAATTCAAAACAAACTTAAAGACTTTTCTATTTCAGTTTTAATTAAATTAGAATTAGAGTAATAGTTAAATCATTAATCTCTGTAAGATCGTTCTTTGTACTTGCCGAAACTATACTAATATATTGATTCGTGCACTTGCGAGGTATAAAATAAGTACATCAAGTTTTTAGGGCCGTTGCCGGGGATTGATTGATTTAACTATTATTTTAATTTTGTTTTTGTTCTTTTCTTGCAAGGTACGCATAAAAAAAGAAAAGAAAATTGCCATGTTTTACTCTCATCAGGAAACTGTAGAATATCGAGATAAAATTGCCATGTTCTCCCAAGCTGAGGGGGAGCTATTCCATGAAGCTTGGGAGCGTTTTACAATGCTCTTGCGATATTATCCACATCACCATTATCCTTTACAATTACTGAATCAACTTTTTTATGATGGACTAACACAATACTGTCAAGCTATGATGGATAATGCTGCAGCTGGCGTGATGTGGGAGAAAACTGCAGAACAAACTTTGGACTTGTACGAGATGTTGGGTGCCGACTCTCAGCAAAAGATTTTTCGAGGCAGAGGAGCTGGAGCTCAAGAGATCACTTCTAACAATGAACTTGCTTTGCAGGTAGCAGATTTAACACGACAGCTCAAGACTATGATGACTGTAAAGGGACATGCAAGTGCATTATGTAGAGAATATGGCCACGATTGAATGAATGTTCATCAGGGGCAGCTTTTTTCAGAATTCATTCAGGAACAAGCACAAGCATTCTACAACTTTAAACCACGGCCGCGGAACGATCACTTTTTGAACACATACAATCCAAGTTGGAGGAATCATCCAAATTTTTCCTGGAATAAAAATCGTCAAAACCAGAATCTAGGAAAAATTCAACACCAAACTTCAAACTTTCAACCCATGCAGCACTATCAGAATCAAGAGCAAATTCAAAATCCAGGTTTAGTATCTAGACCCAAGCCATCACTGAAAGAGATAGTACACGATTTAGCACTACAAAATAAACAAGCCACCCAAGAGATTAATCAAAGAATTCAGCAACGTGAAGCTTCCATCAAGAAGATAGAGATGCATTTGGGTCAACTTGCAGATTATGGAAAAAGATCCGAGCCTGAAGAATTTTCAAGTCATACAGAACATGTCGAAGCAACCATGTTTCACCCTTGTAGTGAACAAATAGAGGTTTATTATGACAGTGAAGATGAAAGCTTGGAAGTGTGTACAACAAAAAAGGGGGACGCCTCAGACTCTGCTGTGACATACACTCTTCCAAGCCAGATCCTTACTACTGAATTTATTCACTTTGAACAAGATCTTGTCATGGTTCCTCTATCAGATCTTGAGCTGCAAACAGAGTTTCTCGATGTTTTTGTATTGAAACTCGAGTCCGGAAAAAATCCACCTTTGCTCTAGTGTACGAAAAAGAAAAAGAAGTTTCATCATGCTAAGAAGTACTGTCAAAAAGACCTCAAACAAGGTATGCAATTTTTGATTAACAATGTGAGTTTTTGTTGCTTTTCAGGTGGACAATCCAAAGTTCTTTGATTGCCGAGTACGAGCCCGAGTGGATGATGAGGTTGCTGGACCTGCACAACGAGATGCCACGGGAGAACAACAACAACCACCCCAATGGGCGGTTATGATGATGGCAAAATTGCACAGCCGCATTGATGAGAGGTTCGACAGCCTCGACGGACGTCTAGGCGTACTTGAGGCATTTGTGATAACAAACCAGCTCGTCCAATCACATCGGCAACATTATACATTATCCAGCCACCAACCAGAAGATAAATAATGAGTATTTCGATTCCCATCTTGGATTTAAATTGTAGACCTCGTTGAACAATTTATTTTGTTTTGATTTCGTGTTGTTGTTTTCATTTGTGCTATGAACTGTTTCTGGCATTTATTTGTTTTTATTTATGTTGCGAACTGTTTATGGAGTCTATCGGAATTAACTCAATTTGTGAACTGATATGTGTTGTATATAATCCTTTGTTATGCATCCATGAGACTCGTGTGCATATTTGTGATCTACTATTTTACGTTATACGTAATTGAGGACAATTTCGACTAGGTTTGGGGGAAGTAGATCAAAAATTTGCTTTGTAGTGTAATAATGTCATGTGTTCTTGAAACAATTGGATTTTATCAAAATAAGCAACATTCATATGATTTTTTTTTTCCAATTATTAGAAGTTAGCTTGATATCTTAGGAATCATACTAAGCAAGGCAATCATATTCTGTATGTATTGAACTTTGTGTAGAAACAATGTGCTTGGGATCCTAGGATAAATAGTGGAGACCACCCTCATGAGTTATTGAGCCTTTTAACGTTATTTATGAGAGGGTTTGTTGTTTTTCACTCTATACACTCTTCGTGCTTATTCTTTGAAATATAGTGATCTCTATAGTATTTGCTTTGGATTCTATGAACTTCAATAACTGAATAAATTGCATGCTCACTGTGTTAGTGATGTGGATTATCTATAAGAAGTGATTTAGGTTATGTGTATTTGAACCGTGGAAAGGCCAAAACTCGTTCCATTTGTGTGCTCCATAACCCCATTTGAAACCAAACACGAATAAACTTTTTCTTTCATCAATATGTTTTCCTCACCCCAAATCACCATATTAAAAAAATTCATACCTTATAACTTAGGATCACATTGAGAAAATTCAAAACTGAAAAAGATCTCAAAAAATACGAAAGAAACTCTTCAATAATAAAAATAAAAAGAAATAAAGGCATAATTCAAAATTGAGAAAAATAGTAAATAAATAAATACTAAGTGAAGTCTCTCAAAACAAGAGATCAAAAGCATAAAAGGAAAAAAAAATTCAAACAGCTTAGTGTGAAAGCTTGGATGCCAAGAAAAGAAAGAGAAAAGAGTTATGTATGTGTTTTCTAAATTTGTAAATCTTTCAATGTGATTCTAGGTTCTTTGAATTACATTCCCTTCATTGTTAACCTTCACTTTTGGCCCCATTACAACCTTTAGAAAAATCCTATCGATCTTACAGTAATTTTGATTAACTTGCATGAATAAGCATTGTGATTATTCTATTCATAGCTTCTAAATTCATTCATGATATTTAATTTGAAATATATGAGCGTCTTTCTATTTTATTATACATATGTGATGTAATTTTTGAATTTCTTGTACATAATTTTCCTTCCATATATTGATCAAGAGTGCGCACCTAGGATTCAAGTGATATTGAGAGTATTCCCTGGTGAGAATTAGGGTCAAAGCGAATTTCATCCTTAGATTCTATAGCACATTTATTTTCAACATTTAGTGATTAAGTGTGGATATGAATAAATTGTGATGTATGAACAACTTTGATATGTTATTAACATCTGAAAATTGAATTAAACATATGTTGTTGTTCCTTGATAAAATTCATATTGCACTCTTCTTCGCATTATTATATAACAGAGAACGTTTGTGGGTATCGTTGTTGGTAAACTCTCAGTAGACTATACTCCTCCTACTAGGGACACCTTGGGGTTTATAGGCTTGTGGCACACGCTAAGTGTCATCGTGTTTCCCTACGAAAACGGCTTAGTTTAAACTTTAAGTTTTCTGTTTTAGATTCTAATTTTTAGTTTTGCTCGTGGACTAGTAAAAGATAGGTTTGGGGATATTTGATTAACGTTGAATTGTATATGAATTATCCCGTTTTATTATCAATCTTTTGTTATATTTACGACGTATTAGAACATTTGAAAGTGTTTATTGAGCTTTACAGAGCAATCGAGTATAAAGAGGTGTTTTTAATAAAAAGACGAAGTTTCAGAAGAAAAAGCATTCAAGTCAGAAATATTACTTATAAATCAAGAAATCCACTCCAAAGATCTGTAAATAACCTGACCTGCGATCACGATCACAGAAAAACGATGAATAAAAAAGCTTATCAAAAGCTGCGACAAAAAATAAAAAAAATAAAAAAAAAAAGAGCTGCGACCAAGAGCTGCGGTCGCAACAGTTGGTCGCAATTAAGAAAGCAACAGGCGCTCCAATATGCGACCAGGAGTTGCGACCAAGCTTGGTCGCACATCTGGTTGCAGCTATGCCCACTCACAATGCCCAAATCTGTGACCAAGAGATGCGACCAACCCGGGTCGCAGATCTCAGTTGCAAATCCCATAGAGGCAGCTGGAATCTGATTTTTACACAAACTTTTCAATTCTTTACCAAGAGTTGTGAAGGGTATTAATTCACTCATATAAACAACTCTCAATTTTTTTTCTATTAAAAGATTCAAGTATTGTTCATGATTTAATTGTTTATTGTTTATATTTCTATTGTTGATGAACTAAGATAATCGTTGTTACGTGCTAGTTCTGAGTTTCATTAGATTATAGATAACAATTATTTGAGATTCCAAGAATTGGGATAATCGTTGTTACGTGCCAATTTAAGGTTATATAACTGTTAAGTGGGATAATCGTTGTTACGTGCATTTATAAATTATATATCTATAATGAATAATTGAAGCATAATTTGTATGTTTATCATCAAATTGTGTGTTGATTCTTAAGGTTCTTAGATAGTAATGGGTTCCTTGTGTTAATTGCTGAATTCATGACTTAATGGTAGCGGTGATTAATAACATAGGAATACTTGGTTAAATAATCTGAAAGGTGATAATCATACTTATGAATTGAGAACGAATCCTGAACCTGAATAGATATTTTTTTAACATAGTTGGATACTTGAGTGAATATCCCTGAAACATCGATAACCTAATTTCTCTCTCTATTCTTTCACAACTCAAATTCTTTTCTCAATATTTTAATTTAGTTTTAATTGCTTTTTCGAATTTAAAACAAACTCAAAGACTTTTAAATTTCAATTTTAATTAAATTATAATTAGAGTAATAGTTAAATCATTAATCTCTATGGGATCGATCCTTGTACTTGCCGAAACTATATTAACATATTGATTCGTGCACTTGCGAGGTATAAAATAAGTACATCACATGGTTGCCACCAAGTTTTAAGAGAGAGTTTAAGAATTCGTCTCAAACCTGATTTTTAGTCTGAAGGGCAAAGATTCTTCGTTTTGAAACAATTTTCATTGCTTTTGGTCTGACAACAGAATTATATTGCACTTTAAACTGATTTTCTTCTTCCTAAGGATAAAATAATTTTAAGTATACTGGTCGGATTGTATACTCCATAGCCGACTTGTAACATCCCGGATTTCGGGTAATTAATTTTATATATGTGAAAATAAATTTTACTATTTGAGGGGGTGTAAATGTAACATCCCGGATTTCCAGCGGAGCAGATTGAATAGTGAAAAATGAAAAAAAAAATGAAAAATTGGAAAACTGGACCAGAGAGCATCGCGACCTGGTCACCGCGACCACAGGTCGCGATGGCTCGCTCGCGGTGAAAAACGCAATTTTGGGCAGTGAGCATCGCGACCAGTCACTGCGACCACAGGTCGCGATGGCTTGCTCGCGATGAAAATGGCAAAACCTGGCAGTGAGCATCGCGACCAGCCACCGCGACCACAGGTCGCGATGGACTGCTCACGATGAAATTGTCAAAATCGGGCAGAGAGCAGCGCGACCACTCGCGCGACCAAGGCGCGCTCGCGAGGAAGGTTCCTTTGTATTTTTTTTTTTTTTGTTTTGCAGCTCCTTGTCTGTACCACTAAGTCTTCCTTACTATATCCCGGCACCGGTAACTTGCGTGTAGGCGCGTCATGTTGTTAGGAATAATGAAGAGGTAGAAAAAATAAGAGTTGGAGAGATACTGTATCTCTCCGGTTACTTTTTCTTTTTTTTTTCTTTTACGTACAAAACTTAAAAAATAAGAGTTGGTTCAGTTGTTTTGTTATATTAAAAACTCTTTTTAATATATATTTAAGTTACTTAATTAATAAAAACTCTTTTTGTTAATTTTATCAGTAACTTTTGAATTTAAACTTTTTAAATTCAGATGATATTTATTTATTTTATTTTATTTAATTAATGAGATAATCCTATTATCTCTCTATTCAAAATAAAAATAAATTATTATTAGTAACTTTTGAATTTAAACTTTTTAAATTCAAATTTATTTTATTTTATTTAATAAATGAGATAATCATATTATCTCACTATTTAAAATAAAATATCAACTATTACCCTCCTCTTATGACTAATTATATAATTAAATAATCTTATTATTTAATTGTTATAATTGCCATTATTTAATTAATTGAATAATCATATAACTCAATTACTCCTGACACGTGTCACTTACGTGACACTATTAATTAGACCATCCAATTAATTATACGTGACCCTTGTTACCTAAATGGATCGGGCTAGCAAGGGGACCTAATGGACCCACAGTATTTTGAGCTTCGATAATCCTCGGAATCATTAATTAAACTCTTTAATTAATATTCCTTTATTATCAACTCTGGTGTTATTCCACTAAAAACTCAAAGCTGCGTTCTCTCAACTGCAGACGCTTTTGTAACATCCCTAATTTCGAAAAATTAATTTTGAATATGTGGATATAAAATTTATGCTTTGAGGGGTGTAAAACGTAATTAAATGTATGCGTATTTTTATGGTTTCCAGGTGGACCAGATGGAGCGGTCCAGAAATAACGCATGAAGAGAAGGGTGAAAACTGGGCAGTGAGTACTGCGACCAGAGATCGCGATGAGTCGCTCGCGGTGAAAAATTGTGATTTTTGGCAGTGAGCACCGCGACCAGGGATCGCGCTGACTAGCTCGCAGTGAAAATATAAAATTTGGACAGTGAGCACCGCGACCAGGGATCGCGCTGACTAGCTAGCGGTGAAAATGTAAAATTTGGACAGTGAGCACCGCGACCAAGGATCGCACTGACTAGCTCGCGGTGAAAATGTCAAATTCGGGCAGTGAGCATGGCGACCACCAGTGCGACCATGTTACCGCAATGGATGATCGAGATGAAACCGGTGGAATTGCTCTAGTGAGCAACGAGACTAGGTAGCGCGACCACAGGTCGCGATGACAGAAAGTTTATAAAAAAAATAAGATGCGGTGGAAGCAATCGAGAAAAACAGAAAAGAAAAGAGAGACCGAGGAAAAGAAAGAGAAAGAAAAGAAAAAAAAAAGAGAAAGAAAGGAAGAGAGAGAAGAAGAAGAAGAAGAAGAAGAAGAAGAAGAAGAGGAAGAAGAGAAGAAGAGAAGAGGAAAAAGAAGAGAAGAGGAAGAAGAAGAAAAGGAAAAGGAAAAGGAAAAAGGAAAAGGGAAAGAGAAAGGAAAAAGAAAAAATTCAGAAGGAAAAAGGTGTAGAAACGATATCCAGGTTGGTGTACACACATTTTTGAAATATTTATGTGTTTTGATTTGAATTTAAGATTTTTGGATAATTTAGTAACTATATATTTATATTGTTTTTCTATTTGAATCATTTTGATTTAATCGTATATTGAATATTATGTTTTAATCGTAGTTTGATTAGTTGAATATGTTGAAATCAATTGTTTCAGAATATCGAATGAACAAATCGTCGAAATTCCATAAAATTTTGTATATATGTTTTCCTAATATCGATTGAATTTTTATATTAGTTGAGTTTAAATTCGATTTGTGATTATAGTTATTATATGAAAATATTGTATGAAACGGGCCTAGGATACTTGGACATATAAATGGATATAGGAGGTTGGTATATCAGCTGGGTTCATTTAGCAGTACTCCACTGATATTGATATTGATGTGATATTACGTACCTCCCCATGGATTTGTCCAGGGGTAGGGAGACACGTACCTCCTCAAGGATTCATCCTGGGGAAAGGAGACACGTACCTTCCTAAGGATTCGTCCTGGGATAGGGAGATATGTACCTCTCTAGGTTCCGAACACTCGGTCCTAGAGTAGGGAGATACGTACCACCCTCAGGATTCGTCCTAGGGTTGGGAGTTATGTTCGACAGACAGCTACTGAGGTCGAACGATCCATATTCCAGTCCTGGATTATGTTGAGTATACCAGAGGATCAAAATTGAGAATGATTTGAAAAGAAATGATTATAAAAGAATTTATTATTCAGTTTTATATGGATTATTAATTGAATTTAGTTGTTTCTATTGAATTGATTTTATATGATTTATTTTCGTGTTTGATTTGAATAATAACATGTTTATATACGATTATATTGTGGGATTTTTATTATGAAAAGTTATTTATGATTTTGATAATTAAGTTTAGTGTACACCCACTAAGCCATATGCTTAGCGGATCGGTTTTTATCGCGCGTAGGTAACAGAGATACCGAAGAAGGAAAAGATTGAAGAGGAGTTAGCTGCAGACAAAGAAGCAGAGTCACATTTCTTGGGTAGATATATATATATATATATATATATATATATATATATATATTTGTACAATATGTTTAGATTGTATGCATATACAGAGATTTGTAATTGTGTTATATATTTATGTTTTGTAATTAATTATTTTATGATTTCTATTTTTCATTTTCAAAGGATTGTAAATAGTGAATTATGACATGTTGTATTTGAATATGTTTGGAAGTCGCACTAAACGGCAGAGTGCGCATTGGTTTGAGAATTTGATTTTGAAGTGTTTATTATTATATTGTTTGAGTTTTATTTGAAACAGGTTTTGGAAAATCAGAAAAACAGAGGAAATTTTCAAAACTGATATTCGATGGGCTCACTAGAAAAACAATTTTAAAATACAATTTATTTGATTTTCCATGGGTTGCAATTTATAAAGTGAATTAAGAAAAGTTTGAAAATCCGGTAACGCTCCCTGGGTCTATCCAGACGGGTCGGGTCAGGGGATGTTACAGCTTTTACACAGACTGATATCACTCGGTGTCCATCGATATAGCTATTACATATAGTGTGACCCTCTACAGTAGTTCATAATTAGAGCTGAGTCATAATGTCCGTTACACCCCTCTAATTACATATATCCTTTAAGCACCGTTGATTCTCTAATGAACAATAAATCATGTTTCCTCATGGAATCAGGAGAGCGCTCATATTGTTCAAGTCTCGAATCAACCCTTAAAGGAACTACTCTCTACTTTTCACAAGAAAGAGTGGATTCCACTATTGTGTACAAACCTTCCCAGCCATAAGTCAAACCGTAATCCCAACATACGGAGAATATTGATCGGAAATAATCATCTGACCTCACCCATGGTATATCAAAAATCACGTTCTAACCTGAAGGCGTCGATAAGACACTTAGGATTGAGATCACCCACATATAGCCATCATAAGTTGATGTATATGAATTTCATCGGTAAACGGATCTTGGTGAGAGATTCATATAGATCATGGCCCAGTCCTATATGATTACATCATACAAGGTGCCTTCATTCTCATATCTTCATATGAATGATTCAGGATAGAATCATCGTACAATACAGAATGGACCGTAGCTAAAGATTAACTACAAATAAAGTACCCAGCTTTATTTGCTATTTATGGACTCTTTAGATTGCACATCTCTTACTGTATCCATTTGTATATGACAATCATATACACAGTACGAGATTACATCCGGCAATCTAGGATGTTATAATGCACAAGTTTATATAATATAAATGACATAATAAAAATGAATTGAACTCTTCTTTTATTTATTTATAAAAAACATTTACAAATTACATTTTTATGGCAAAAATCCCAACGGGAGTTTCCATGGATATGGTCTTGCTTCGAGATCATTATTTTCGAGGGTGCTTGTTTCAATCAAAGGTTTTGTAAAATCAGTAATGAGGTCAGCAACCACTTAGGCCTTAATTGTAGTTCTCGGTTTGAAGTTTATGTCAAACTCGCTCAGTTCTATAGCCCACTTTGTCAATCTCCCCGACACTTCCGACTGCTGCAAAACTTGTTTTAATGGGCAATTTGTGAACACTTCTATTTGGTGTGCTTGGAAGTGCTGTCATAATTTTCTCGCAGCCATGATTAATGTTAAAGCCATTTTTTCTGCATCCGGATATCTTGTCTCTACGGCCATCAAAGCCTTGCTAACATAATAAACTGGTTTTTGGACCCCATCTTTCTCTCGGACGAAAACAGAGCTTATTGCGGCTGAAGTTACTAATAGATACAAATATAAGGTTTCATTATTAAGGGGTTTTGAAAGTACCGGGGCGGTTCCGAGATATATCTTTAATTGTTGGAAAGCTTGGTTGCATTCCTCGTTCCATTCCATCCTCTTGTCCTTTTTTATCGATTTGAAGAATGTCAGGCACTTATCGATAGATTTCGCTATAAATCTGCTCAGTGCTGCGAGGCATCCCGTGAGATGCTGAAACTCCTTGAATGTCTGAAGGGATTTCATTTCGATGAGGGCGTTTATTTTCTCAGGATTTGCTTCAATTCCTCTCTAGTGGACTAAGATACCTAAGAATTTGCCATACACCACTCCAAATACGCACTTTTCTGGGTTAAGTTTCATTACACCGTAAGACTTCAAAGGTTTCCCTCAGGTTGTCAGAGTGTTCTTCCATCGTCGTGCTTTTGGTTAGCATGTCGTCGACGTATACTTCCGTTGTCCTTCCTATTTGCTTGGTGAACATTCGATTGACCAACCTCTGGTAGGTATTTTCGGCGTTTTTCAAGCTGAAAGGCATCACCGTATAATAGTATAGTCCCTGGTCGGTTATACACGTGGTCTTCACCTCATCTGACGGGTGCATTTTTATTTGATTATACCCAGAATAAGCATCCATGAAGCTGAGGAGTTCGTGATCGGCTGTTGCATCCACTAACTGGTCGATCTTGGGTAGCGAGAAACCATATTTCGGGCATGCTTTGTTAAGGTCTGTAACATCTACACACATTCTCCATTTCCCATTTTTCTTTTTAACCAATACTACATTGGCTATTTACGAAGGGTAATGGGATTCTAGGATTGATCTTGTGGCGAGGAGCTTCTCGACCTCCTCTTTGATTGCTACGTTTCTCTCCACGTTGAAACACCTTCTCCTCTGAATGACAGGTTTGGCATCTCGACGAACAGCTAGGCCGTGGGATATGATGCTAGGATTAATGTCAGACATGTCGGCATTACTCCAAGCAAATATATCTTTAAAATCTTGGAGCAATTGGATCAGACTTTTCCTAACTTTAGTGCTCAAATTCGAACCAATCTTCACGGTTTTTTCTGGTATGTTTGTGTCGAGTATCACGTTTTTTGTGGGTTTTACGTCTCCTTCTTGTTCCTATGTTGTAGGTTCTCTTGGGTCTAAAGCGAACTCCTTTGGAACTTCAGCCACCTCTTCTTCTTCTATCTTCATTGTTCGCCATCTTTCTTAGCTTTCTTTCTTTTTCCTTCCCCAAGTCTTTTCTCTGACTTGGTATGATTTCGTACATAGGGTGATTGGGGAGAGTTGAGGTGAGGTGGCTAGTGTGTTGTCTGATAAGATAGGAATCAACAGGGTTTGTCTGATTGGAGATAGCGAGATCTTCATTGGTGTCATTTGTTGGAGTTATGCTCTTTGTTTTGGTCACATGGATCCATTGTTTCAAGGTCTCCTCAGAGGAATAAAACACAGCCCTCCTTCTAGCGTCAAATTGTTGACAGTGAAAACTGGATTAGATAATCAATGATGATTAAACACAACACACGAGACAACGAAGTGATCGGCTGCTGTGTTGTAGTGCTTGGCCGCTGTAAAAGCGTGAAGATGAAGTCATCGGATGCATGAATCTATACTAAAAGAAATATCATTAATGAGTGTCAAACTTGTGCTGGCGATTGTACTCCGACGATCAAGTCAGTTTTAATAGAAATAAAGATCTTATAATAAATTTCGGAGTACTAGGGTTTTTGATACCAACAAATGTAACACCCCCCGACCCGACCCGGCCGGACCGACCCGGGGAGCGCTACCGGTTTTCAGAACTTTCAAAATCAGTTTTATACGTTTCAAAAATCATTGTGAGCCCAACAAATAAACTTTTTACAAAAATTCGGCAAAGTACCGTTTGTTTTTCGGATTTCCCAAAAACCTGCTTTTACACAAATCAATCCAACATTTACATTTTTCACAAACACTTTATAACACTTTCAAACAGTTGCGCACTCTGCCGTTTAGTGCGACTTACCATCACAATTCATAAAATAAAACAAATCATAAGATAATTAATTGCAAAACATATTACAAAATGTATTTACAAATCCCTTGTATATGCATGCTTTCAGAATATATATATATATATATATATATATATATATATATATATACATAACACAATATAGCTACCCAACTGTATAAATCTCTGAGACTCTGTCCGCAACTCTTTATCTCTTCAGTCCTTAGCCTCTTCCGGATCCCTGGTACCTACGCGTTAGAAACAAAACTAACGCGCTAAGCATAAAGCTTAGTGGGTGTACTATAAACTCAATTAAATAAATCACAATATAAATATCTGTTAAGAATAATTAAATCACAATATATATAATTTATTTCGAATCAATTTCAAAATCAAATGAATTTCAGAATCAGAGCATTAAACAAATTCAATCACTTTAATTTCAATAATACGGTCAGCATATAAATGCAATCAATAGAATCATTCGGTTCATCTTTCAATTTCAATCAATTCTGGCCCACTAGAATATTAAACATTCTAGGACTGGAATGTGGGTCAATGTGACGTCCGGGGTTGCCCCGCAACAACAGTCACTGATATCAACGTGATTGTCCGAGATTGCCCCGCAACAACAATCACTAGTATCATTGGGATTGCCCGAGATTGCCCCGCAACAACAATCCCTAAAATCGGTATGATTGTCCGAGATTGCCCCGCAACAACAATCACACAATAATAACGGCGCAGTACTGCTCAGTAAAACCCAGCTGGTATACCAACCTCCTATATCCATTTCTATGTCTAAGTATCCTAGGGCCGTCACAATAAACAATTTTTCAAGAAATCACAATATAGTACAAATCATAAAACAATAGTCCTGCGAGCAGTATTTTTCACAAATCATAACAGTCGAAATATTCGAAAACGAAATCGAAATACAATTTAATCACAAAATCAGTCCAAAATCAACAATAGATCTACAAATCATCGATTTTACATATAAAATAAACACTTTTCATACGAATAATCGAAATCGAAGACTTTTAATGAAATCGAAAACGAAACGAAAACAAGAAACGAAAACGAAAATAAAACAATAACGAAAGACTTTTCGTAACGATTCCGAAAACAAACGTACACCAACCTGGAATCCTTGTTTTTGTTCGACAAACCGCGGTTCTACGATTTCTTTCCCTTTTTTCTTTCCTTTTCTCTTCACCTACACCTTTCTTTCTCTTCTCTTTCCTTCTTCTTCTTCTTCCTTCTCTTTCTTCTTCTTTCTCTCTTCTTCTTCTTCTTCTTCCTTTTTCTCGGTCTCTTTTCTCGCTGTTCTGTTTGCTGTGTGTTTTTCTCGCTTCTGCGAGAAGCTTCTTTTTTTTTATATTTTTTTTCGCTACCGCGACCGCCGTCGCAACCTGTGGTCGCGCCACCAGGTCGCGATGCTCACTGGAGTGCGCGCACCGCCTTCATCGCGAGCGCGCCTTGGTCGCGCTAGAGCTCGCGTTACTCATTGCCCGAATTCGACGTTTTCATCGCGAGCAGTTCATCGCGACCTGTGGTCGCGGTGACTGGTCGCGATGCTCACTGCCAGAAATCGCGTTTTCCACCGCGAGTGAGCCATCGCGACCTGTGGTCGGGTTGACCAGGTCGCGATACTCTCTGGTTCAATTTTCAATTTTTCATACATCAATTTTTCGACCATTCAATCTGGTCCGCTGGAAATCATAAAATAAACATACATTTAATTACATTTCACCCCCTCAAATAGTAAAATTTATTTTCACATATATAACATTCATTACCCGAAATTCGGGATGTTACATAAAACGTTACCTTCTTCCTTTTTTTTTTTTAAGCTATTTATATGAGATCAACACCTTTCTGTCCTTTTTTACCTTAGGGCATGGTCGAACGTTAGAACCAATGGCCGGTTACTAATTTCTCTTCTTCAATCATGATATTCTTGAAGCGATATTCGAGGGAAAAGACTTATCAGGCGGCTTAGGTCATATCACCATCAATACCACTATATTGGCGGGTTTTGGCTTTAGGAGTAAATGCATTTAATGCTGACATGAGCATTAAGTGCATGTTGTTTCGACTGGGACTGTATTTTGATGGACATCGATTTCATAAACGACATGTGGTTACTTTAGAGCTTATCTTTTTAACTTTAAACGTGAAGCAGCTCGGGTCAATGTTCCATATTTCGATTATTTGTTGTTGCCGATAACTTTCTCAGGCTTTGAAGATGGTTTGTTAGGCCTTTTGGACGTCTTGGGCCTAGATCATATGTTTAGGCTTTTGTACTGGACTTTATAATATGACAAACTTGCTTTAAAAACCACCCACAGCAGAACCCATATATTATTTTTTCAAAATTATCAAAAAGTATTTTTGAAGTATCTTATTTGTTTAAACATTATATTAAAATTTAATGGCTATTAATTAATTATTTTGCATAGTACAGTTCCTAACCAGAATAGGACAGTCCGGTTAGGAACCGGGAACGGAACCTAGACCAAGCGGTCCCGGTTTTGGTTCCAAAACCGGCGGAAACTGAAATCGGTGGAACCTTCGGTTTTGGTTCCAATTTAAAAAAAAAATAAAAAAATAATATAACCATTGGGGTCTAGACCAATTTTTTAAAAAAGAAGTAAAAAAAAATTTGAAATCGGAATCGGTGTGGAACTGTCAATTTCTAAAACGGGATCCGAAAATCCATGTCGATTTTAAAATCGGAACCAGTACCCCACGGTTCTGGTTCCAGAACCGGAACTGGCAATTCCGAAACCGTGACCATCCTTAATTATAGATCCAATGTTGAATAAAAATTTTCTTAAGATTTTGAGATTCTCTCTCTCTTTTTAAATCCAACTTATCATATTCAATGGTTGATTGGGTTGGTTGAATAATTTAACTTTAGTATTTATGGTAAGGTTTAAAATAAATTTATCATTTTATAAATGGATAAAAATGATTATTTTTTTATGCGGTTAAAAATAATTTTTTTATATGTAAATAGATTATTTATGAATTTGTACCCTTTATATATAATATTTTTTTAACCTAATTTTTCATCAATCTAGTATTATTCAATTTAATAACATACTTCATCATACGTATTTATTTGTATATTTTAAAAAAAAAATTTAATATTCATTCAATTATACAAAGTAATTTTTTGAACCTATAATTAAAAAAAAATTAGTTTTTAAAATATTTATCTTTTTATCACAATCAGTAATTATCTATCATATTAAAAGGATGACTTCAATTTAATTAATACAATTATAATTTTATTTTAAAATTAAAATATAATATAAATAAAATAATATTAAGCTAAATATTTAAATTAAGTTATTTTATTAGAAAAATTAATAATTAAATAATAAAAAAGATTATAACATAAAATAAAATAAATGTAGAACTAAAAAAATTAAAATAAATATTTTTATTTTTTTATTTTTTAAAATATTTCTTTGATTTTTTTAATTCTTAAATTTATTTATTTTTATTTTATTTAGTAGTTTTTAATCATTTTTTATTTTTAAAATATTAATTTTTCTAATAACATAATTTAATTTGAATATTTTTTTAATAATTTTTATATTTTTATAATTTAATTTAATATTTTTTTATTTATTTTATATTTTTTTATTTTTATTATATTTTAATAATAAGATAAAATTATAATTTTATTATTTTTTTTAAAAAAATATATTAAATAGTAGTAATTAATCATCAAATAATTAATTAAAAAATTAATTTATTTTATTTATAAAATATAAACTAAAAAAAGTAAATAAAAAAGTAATATTTAATTAAACGTGAGAGACTAAGTTGAACTTCTCCTGTATTAAATAAGAAAAGCTAACGTCACCTGGTCCACTTTCAACTAGTCCCCTGGAGGCGACCGTCAGTCTTGTCAGTTTATTGTCTGTCCATTCATGGTTTCCTAGGTAGCGCAGCATGAGTACCAGCCATTGACTTTTAAGTTGTGAGCCAAACCTGAGACGGTGAGAAACTGAGACCCCATATTATCGTTTGAATACTCTCGACAGTTGGAGAGTTTGAGAGAGAGAGAGAGAGAAGATGTGGTTGTTTAGCAGAAAAGGGCCATCTGGGTTTTCATCATCTTCAACAGCTGAGGAGGTCACTCATGGAATTGATGGAACTGGTCTCACTGCCATTGTCACAGGTCATAGTCTTCTCTCCTGGTTATTTCTTCTTCTTTTATTATTATTCAAATTCTAGTAATTAAATAAGATCTGGGTTTCTTGTCTTTAAATTATTATTTTTTTGTGAATGAATTTAGTAAGACACTCTGGGGTCCACATATGATCTCTCCTGGTTCATGATAGATACCATTTAATTCTTTATAGACAAGAGAAATTTTTTTTTTTTTTTTTTTGACTCTTTGGCTGCTCTGCATTGTTATGTTACTTTTCTATGAGTGTATTGATGCTGATTTCAATTAGCATTTGGAATTTAATGTTCATTTTCATGCCTTTAGATTTTCTTCAATATACGTACTTCACCAGTCTGTAAAATCTTAGTGTCTTCAATGAAGTTGTATCATCAGATGATATGTTGAATAGGGTATTTATGTTCATGTTGAAATGATTTGTGGTTTATAATGCGAGCATGTCTGTGTCCTGCTCGACCAACAGAAGTTTTCTACTTTTTTCTGTTAACTCCAGCAAGGAGTCTCGCTCAGTTCAGTTGTATGCTAATTTGAGCATTTTTCTTTGATGTCAATGCATGAAATCGTTTCCTAGTTAAATTTGAAGAATGGAAATCTATCTTATGCGGTTATGATCCTTGGTTAATGAATGTTACTTGCACGAATGTGCGAGTCTGTTGATATCTCTGACATCATGAGGCTATTTGTTTTGCTCGGATATTTGCTGTGTGGTAAATTGTGTATTTTTGTCCCCTCATGGTGATTACAGGAGCCTCTAGTGGCATTGGAAGTGAAACAGCACGTGTTCTTGCATTGCGGGGCATCCATGTAATTATGGCCGTCAGAAATATGGCTGCTGGTACAGACGTCAAAGAGGCAATAGTCAAGGAAATTGTCGGTGCTAAAGTTGATGTCATGGAGTTGGATCTTTGTTCCATGGCTTCTATAAGAAAATTTGCATCAGATTTCAATACCCAGGGTCTTCCATTGAATCTCCTAGTGTAAGAAAAAAATGAAGGAGCTGCAATTCTAGATGTTTCTTTGCTATGTTAGTAAACACTAAACCAAACAATAGTATTTATGGGCATATATTTGACACTTAAACACACACCGTCACTTGCAATGTGGAGACAGGTGGTGGACAAATTAACACGCCGCCAATATAATGTGGTCAAAGAACACAATGTTGAAAAGAGGAGGGGGCGACTCAAACTGGAGAGCTCATGGTTTTGATACCATATTAGTAATCACTCAATCCAAGAGCAACCTACCAAGCAAGGACCCAATGATAGTTATTTAAAACATGAGAATTTGCACGTTAACACACTATTTCACTTCTTTTTTCCCTGCTAAATTACATATGCAACACATTTTTATTATACTCCCTCTGCAAAAATGTCATGTTCTGTGTTTATATTAATCTCTCCAAAATGTCTGTTAATGTGTATCTCTTGAGCTTGATTAGCCAAACGAATTATTCTATAGGAGCTAATTTTCATTCTACTGCAGAAATAATGCAGGAATTATGGCAACCCCGTTCACCCTTTCAAAAGACAACATAGAACTGCAGTTTGCAACAAATCACTTAGGTGTGTTACATGTATAGTGAGGATGTCTATTTTTTATTTTTATTTTTATTTTTTTTAACTAATGTTATGTAGTGCATCAATGGCATGATAAATTAACATTTTCCTGTTTAATTATTAGCCAATGCTGTTTTCAAACTGTTTAAGCAGGGAAAGTTTTGATCAATGGAAGTTCTGATAGCTTGACTTTTCAGGAGTCCTGTAGGTTTTAGAAGGCAATATTATATCTTCTTGATGTAGAAAAAAAAATATCAAACATAGATATAATTTTGTTTGTGTTATTATGCACAGTTTTAAACAAATAATAGCATTTATTATTTTCCGCTTGCAATATGTTCTTTCACAAGGAACTGCAACACTTTAACAGTCCTTGTGGAAAATAAATTCCCATTTTTCTTCGAATGCATTGACGTTTGAGAAGAGAAATGGTAATCCCTTTTTCTTGAATGCTTTTTCCAGGTCATTTTCTTTTGACTAGTCTTTTATTGGACACCATGAAGAAAACAACAAGGGAGAGTGGCAGGGAAGGAAGAATTGTAAATCTCTCCTCAGACGGTCACTGCCTTGCATATCGTGAAGGAATTCGATTTGATAAGATTAATGATCAATCAGGGTAAAACCATCTGGCCACAACCTAGAATTTATTCATTTTTTTACTTAGGAGATTGCATCCTTGTCGTGATATATAATATTTCAAGTGTTTTGAAATATGAGATGTTTGTTTGAGAATTGAGATATAAAATTAATTACTCAAGCAAGGTGGTCAAAACATAACATATTTATTTGGCAAATGGCACGCTCATTTCCAGCCTATAGGATGATGATGTTTTTTTCACCGATGGGTATTTTAAAGACCAAACAACTTTTAGTGGATGTTCTCAGTACATATAGTTCTCATTATATTGTCAGTGGAATATCTTAATACCAAATTTCTATTACAGAATATTGTTTTCAGGGTTGCTTTATGTATTTTTAATACAAATTATGTATTTTTGAAGAGATTGCAAGTAAAACTTTTGGTGAATAGCATATCTATTATGTTTGTGTAATGTGATTCATGCGATGTATGCTATTTACCATAGAGTATACCTATGTTTGATTTGGAAATCTCTTTTACATATCTTGTGGTGTTGGGTCGAATCCGATAAATCTGTCCCCTCATAAACAGTTGAATTCTGATGCACATGCAATGCCATGTACAATTAGTTAAATTATCTCGAATTGCTTATGTACAGGTACAGCAGTTTTGGGGCATATGGCCAATCAAAGCTGGCCAATATTTTGCATGCTAATGAGCTAGCTAAACATTTCAAGGCAGGTTTCTCTGCAAACTTTTCTTTTAATTTTATAATTTAGTGTTTTTGTCTTTTGTTGCTATATTTAGAATCAATCATGTAATTTTTCTTCAATGACAAAAAACATACAGGTACATGTGTGCATGCATGTGCATTTGTTAGCTGCATGCTTAGCAAACTCTTCTGTAATGGTGATTGTTTTCTTTGAACAGGAAGATAACGTGAATATAACTGCGAATTCACTTCATCCAGGAGTAATTGACACCAATCTTTTCCGCTACAATGGCATCATAAACGGTAATCGCTTTAGAATTTCATGTTGCTATGAATTCCTAGGTATAAATGGACTGAAGTTTAACTCTTGAAGGCAGGTAGGCCTACCTGTTATGTTGTAAAATTGTGCCTTCTGCAAGGCCATGCGCAAAAACCTATCTTAGTATCTTTAAGAGAACATTCACTATTTTCTCGCATACACCTACCCACAGATACATCCATACTTTCACATACCAAATTAGGACTGCATTTTGATTAGCAAGATCGGACTAAGCCACAAACTAAGAGCATACTAGCAATCTTAAATTAGGGTATTCAGAACATAGAAAATGCTCTCAAATTGTATTTTGATTGATGATAATAGTAAATAATTTACAACCCTAGACTAGCTGTTTTATTTATACAAAATCAGAAAATATGGAGAAATGACTAAAATGTCCCTAACTAAACAATTTAAAAGTGTGCAGGAAATTCAAGTTTTTTGGCCGACCAGTGGGCATCTCGATCAAGCTCGCGACCTGGGTTGGTCGCTAGCTTGGTCACGGTGGTCTCTCCCTTGTGCTCCAATGAGCACCGCGACCACGGTCGCGAGGCAGTGGGTCGCGACCGTGGTCGCGGTACTCACTGCCTGATTTTCTCACTTCTTCTTCTTCTATTCTCTTCACTTCTCCTCTCCTACTCCTAGTTCTAATACTTCTTCTAAGTAGGTTCTCATCAGATTGCTTACATAATGATTAATGCAAAAGAAAAAGCAAAAGGAATATATTCCACCTGAGCTCTTCAGGAATATAACTACTACCTACCTTCTCTCCCCCAAAAAAAACAAAAAAATTGCGTGTCATGATTGGCATCACGAGATGACGTATGGGTCAGTCTTTTAGCTTTATAGGGAAAACGGATCCTAACTCTCGCCAGCCATACGGGGACGATAATCTTCATAGTCATCAAGACCCAGGCAATCATCATCCTCTAGTTCAGTAACTTGTTCTGCGTTAGCTTTTTTTTTTATTGATGCAACAGGAGTACCATCTTTTAATAGTGATCTGGCGATGAGGAGGATATCTTCTTCATGGGTGTTGGAACAGGATTTTCGTCCCTGTTTTTCAAGTCTGTCCAGTCCAAACGTTTTGGTGGAAACATAGAGATGACATCAAAATTGTGTCAAGGAAAAATGTTGTCGATCATTTATGCCACCATCTAGTGAGGATTACCCTTTTGAGAGTTGGGATGGGTTCTGTAACCTCACTGAAATTGTATTCCCACGCTAAAATCCAAGGAACCCTGTAAACAATTAAAAAATACATTAGCATTAAATCTTTAGGGACTTTCTCCTTTTGCTGAGGAGAATGTCTCGAAGGCCGAATTCACAGCCTTTGGAAGGGCTCTCAAGGGAATAGTATGATTCATCATCCACTGCTGAAACCAACTAAAAAGGGGCCTTCTAGAGAAATCTTTGTTCATTTATGACCTTCTTGGTTATATTTGAAGACTTCGTTCCAAGCCCTTAAATAGTCAATGAAATCATAAGCTGGAGGCAAAATCCTTTTATTGGAAAATATTCCTGAATCACTCAGGAATAACTCATATGTGGTGTAAGGTGTGTCAGGAATCACTAGGGTTATATTTTTGAAGAGCTCAGGTGAAATATATTCCTTTTGCTTTTTCTTTAGTATTAATCATTATGTTTTTAGTTTGTTTTGTTGTGGAGAACCTTGCTATAAATAAGGGCTTCATTCTCTGTATTCCTCATCCAATTTTGTAAGCAATCTCATTGTAATATACATCCAGTTCTCTTTGTGCAATCTAGAGTTTTCTCTCAAGTTCTGTGTAAGCTATTTATTCTCTTTTATTATCTATTCTCTTTTATTTTAATTGTATTCATTATTAAAAATCGTTTTTGAGTTCTGTGTTCTGAATAATCTAATATAAGATTGCTAGTATGCTCTTAGCTTGCTTCTTAGTCCGATCTTGCTAATCTGAACGCAATGAATAATTTCACATTCTTAATGTTTTGTATTTTTGCTTTGCATTTTTCCCTGTCATGTCACTAATGCAAGCCTTTCCATGGTCTGGCGTCTTCCTGGTTCAATGCAGGCCTTACTCAAAAGCTTGGTAGATTCGTGTTTAAAAATGTTCAACAGGTATGTAGGAAATAAATCTGTTCATATATCAAGAGACACGTTTTAATCATATCTATAAGCAAGAGACAGAAAAATTATGATGAGATTTGCTTCATTTTTAGCATAAATACCTTCCAAAAATTTGATCAATTTGCTTGCAGAGAAGTGAATTTTAGTCTCGAATCTCTTACATTTGAAATACTCTACTGTCCGACTATTGTTCTTGTCAATATTTAAGCAGATATTGAGAAATAGTTTGAACTCAAGGTTGCTGCAAGAGGATCAGCACATTGTTGCTTAAAAAAAAAAAAAAAAGTAGTGACGCTGACCAGCGTTAACAATGTGACATCCCTATCGATTGTTCTTGAAGCTAACGGATAGTTTCTACACAAACATATTCACTCGTGACGAAGTTTAGTTAGTTAAAGAGTTTCATCACCCAAAAAGCCTGCTTCTAATTTCTTTTTTGTGTATGTACATTCTGGAATCTGATTACAGGGTGCTGCTACAACATGCTATGTGGCTCTGCATCCCCAAGTGAAGGGGATCAGCGGCGAGTACTTTTCAGACAGTAACTTGGCCAAGACAAACGCGCAGGCTAGGAACGTCGAGTTGGCAAAGAAGCTTTGGGATTTCAGCATGGATTTAATTAAATGATGTACTCGGCTAGGTCACTGGTAACCTTAATAAATATATGAATTATATATATATGTTACAATAGTAGGCTGTTGTCCCCTATAAGTGCTCTTTGATTCCAACAGTGATTGAGTGTGTTTTCACTTTTTAAGCTGTTGAGAAGAAATAGCTATTACCATTACCAATTCTTTGCTGATTATGTTTGTTTGTTCATGATGAATTTTCCATTTTCAATTAATGTATTGGATACTTGTGCTGGTGCATGAATGATTACTTAAAATTTCAACTGCAATTAAAATAAAAAATAGTACTAGAAAAATTTATAAAAGTACAAAGATTAAGATAATGATTTCAATGTTTGGAATTTGGATGGTTAAATTGATTTTGCAGTATGATTAAACACTATAGAGAAATGTATTAGTGACATGGGGGGTATATATATATATATATATATATATATGACAAAAAAGATTGGAACATGTACATTCCCTCTTAACTTAAGTATTATATACCTCCTCTTGGGGGTTAGAATTCTAATATAAGCATTTTATATATGAAAAATTTTATTCAAATATTTAAACCGCACATATGCATGATTGGACATACTGCATCCAAAAAAGACAAAGTTTCTCTCTTAAGGAAACAACCAGACAAGACAAACTAACAAATGGTTAAAAAAGTTGTCAAATGTGGTCCAAAATTCTTAAAAAAAGAAGATTTCCATATCAGCAATCTATTATATTTATAATAAAAAAAACCACACGTCATCTGTTTCAACTTATCAAAGACCATCTAGTCTGTCAAGACAATCATCAACCTTGTTAGTGTACAATAAGCTGTTGACTCTTGAGATTAAATTGTGAGCCAAAGACCTGAGAGACACTATATCATTTGAGTGCTCTTGAGAGAGATCAAAAACAGAAGATGTGGTTGTTTAGCAGAAAAGGGCCATCTGGGTTCTCATCATCTTCAACAGCTGAGGAGGTCACACAGGGAATTAATGGGACTGGTCTCACTGCCATTGTCAAAGGTTGTATTCCTCTCTCTTGCTTGTATCTTTTTTTATTTTGATTCTTCTAATTAAAATAGAATCTGGATTTTCTTTATTGTCTTATAAATGTTTATTGTAAATAAATTTGGTGTGACACTGTGGGGTCATATATGATTTTGTATGATTCATGATAAAGAGCATTTAATTCTGTATAGCAAAATTTGTCTGCCCTATACTGTTTATTTTACTTGTCTATAAGTGTGGTGAACTGTATCTTCATGAAATTTAGAGTTCATTTTATGTATTTAGATTTAGGATTGTCTTCAATTTACTTCACCAATTAATCAATTCATATTGTTTTCAATTTCAATTGAAAAAAAAAAAGGATTTATACCATGAATTGATATGTTAAATATAGTGTATACTCCCTAGTCCATCTGATTGGTTGTCTATGACAATTTTTTTTTTTTTTTTATTTAAGTACAAATTTGGGATTTGGGGGAGGGGAATACGACTTGAAACCAAGACCTCAACGTGTCGGTGTGGGAGGCTTACCACTGGGCCGTCTCAACTTTTGTCAAAAGTCGATTGACAAAAGCTTTCAACTTTTCTATCAACTTCAGCAACGAGTGTTAGGCCCTGTTTGGCAGGCCTTTTCCTTTGGGCTTTTGGCTTCTTAGAAGCTCTTCCTGCAAAAGTTATATATTTTGGCTTTATTTGGAAGAGCAAGAACGAGCTGACGACTACAGGGGAAGCGGCTGACTGCAGTCCCTGAGCCCAGCTTATAGCAAGCCAAAAGTTTGACTTTGCTAAGAGAAGAGAGAGAAGGGAAAGACAGACGGCAGAAAGCAATCCCTTCCAACCAGCCAACCCGCGGAGTTGAACACAACACTGACTTCGGCCAGGTTCTTCTATCAGCCCTTGCTTAACTCCTTGTTCCGTAAACCGGTCGCTGGTTGATCTGATCGGACCTCGGACAGGCGAGAGCCCAGCCCGGGAGGAATGCATGGTTCCGTGGCGCTTCATGGGACAGGCGTTCGCAATCCCCCTCCCTCTAATCTAACCTTACCTCGCTCGCCCATGCCTGCCGGCACAATAAGAGAATGAGGGAGCTAATCTGCTTGCTTGTGCAGGCGAGGACCGCTCGGCTAGGGCGCGGCCAGAGGAGCTTCGAGTGACTTGATTCTTTGCTCTTCGAGTGACTTATTATTATTAGGGCTCTCGAAGCTCTGCCCTTTGCTTTGCCCCGTGCAGTCTTCCTCCAGTTGCCCCCACCCAATAGGCCGAAAAAGGTTGCAATCAATTGCCCTTCCCGTTCTCATCAAACAAAAGACTACCATACACGCCTTTTGCCGGCAAGCTACCCTCGCCTACCTCATCTATAGGCATTTCTATCCGCCCGCGCGCGAGATCAGATCGACTACTCTACTACCATCATGCCGAAGGTCTTTTCTTCAATAGGGACGGATAATGAATAGCTTCTTCATAATCTTAGAGGCCCTGCAGCCGCACCGCATCATTCAATTGCTCTGTCATAAAGATAAAGAAAGGGAAGGAAAGCATTTTTTTATTAATCGCCTGAACCTGCCTTTCTTTCTTTGCCAGGAGGGGTGGCCCAATCACTAATAGATCTCTCAACGAGAGCCTCATTCTGTCTAGAGGAAATTGCTTCGGTGGATCCAGTTGATTAAGTCGTTGTGTCCATCGATACCCACCTGCTTGGAGTGCGGGTAAGGGCTCACCTGTTGATTGTGTCGTTGCATGCTTTTTGGCAGAGCCCCCACCTCCCACGGCTACAACCAGCACCAGGATGGTGCCTATAAAGATATAGGCACCAGTTCATTCAGTCAATGAAGCTGCAGTCGGTTCTGATGATTATGCCGTTGATTCGGTAGATGAGTCAGTCGGTTCAGAAGCTGGTGCAGTGATAGATGTAGTCGATGGGGTAGAGGGTCTGCAGATACTCGTCGAGCTCCTCATTGCCCCAATCTTCCCTGTAGGCTCCCTGCTCCGCCAGCGCGACAACTGTCCAAATCATTTGACGCTTCTTCTCACAAATTGGATTTGAACCAATATCAAGCTACTTGCCTTTTAGTAGATCGTAAGTGGGTCTGTCGTCCTCCTCATTATAGTCCTCCTAAAATCAATAGCATTTCGTCGGAATACATCCTGTCTTTTCACCTTAGTAGTCCTATGCATAGTCAGTACTATAGCCCCAATCATGGCTACTAATAAGACTAGGAACCAAAAACCAGACGGAATAGTAGGTATAAAGTAAGCTCTTCTATGGAAATATTCAAACACTCCCAAAAGGGCTTTTGGGCTCAAAAAGTCAAAAGCAGGCTTCCAAAAGCCTTGCCAAACAAGCCCTTAGTCTATTGCATGCTAATTTGATAATATTTCTTGGATTTCAATGCATGAAATTGTTTTCCTAGTTAAATGTAACGAATGGAAATCTATCTTGTGCTTCTTGGTTAAATGGCTTTTCTATAAATTCTTGCTTTTGACTCGGGTAAGAATTGCATCATTGCGTGCAGTCTGTTTATATTTCTCATATATCAAGGGAAATTCCTTTTTGCTCAAGTATTTGCTGTGTAGTAACTTGTTTATTTTTCCCCCACGTGGTCCATGTGGTTACAGGAGCATCTAGTGGCATTGGAACTGAAACAGCACGTGTTCTCGCATTGCGTGGTGTCCATGTTATTTTGGCAGTCAGAAATACGGTTGCTGGTAGAGATATCCAAGAAGAAATAGTCAAGGAAATTCCCGGTGCTAAAGTTGATGTAATGGAATTGGATCTAAGTTCCCTGGCTTCCGTGAGGAAATTTGCATCAGATTTCAATACCAAAGATCTTCCTCTGAACCTCCTAATGTAAGAAATGGAGCTGCTACAGTAGACATTCTTTTCACTATGATGGAACTCACTTAACTTAAAATTTTAAGTTGTTAGGCAAGGTCCACTGATAAAATTTTGATCATGAGATTTGACACGTTAACATGCCCCATTGCCCCTTCAAGTGCAACGCGGAGATCCAGGGTGTGGGTTGCGGTTTGAGAGCCCAATGATAGTATTGAAAACATAAGATTTTGACACGCTAATATATATATGCAACACATTTGTATTATACGTCCTCTGCATGAATGTCTTGTGCTGTTTTTATACATACATATTACCCCAATTTAGACTTATCTATACACAATTCTCCTTATGTGTATTTATTTAGTTTCATTAGCTGAGGAATTTATTCTACAAGGACTAATTTTTCTTTCGATTGTAGAAATAATGCAGGAATTATGGCGACTCCATTCATGCTCTCGAAAGACAACATAGAATTGCAGTTTGCAACCAATCACTTAGGTCAGTTACGTGTATATTGAGAATGCCTAATTTTATACTGATACTCTTATGAAGTATTTGTAGTGTTATAAATGAACATACTTTCCACTGGCCATATGTTTCTGCATAAAGAATTGTGACATTTTATCGGTCGTTGTAAAGTAAAAACATTTCCCGTTTTGCTTCAATTGTTTCTGACGATAAAGGAGAGAGTGGATAATTTTTCTTCTTGATACTTTCTTCAGGCCATTTTCTTTTGACTAGTCTTTTATTGGACACCATGAAGAAGACAGCAAGGGAGAGCAGCAGGGAAGGAAGAATTGTAAATCTCTCCTCAATGGGTCACCAGTTTGCGTATCATGAAGGAATTCGTTTTGATAAAATTAATGATCAATCAGGGTAACACCATCCAACACAACCATAAATTACACCTTTTTCTACTCTGGAACTGGTAGCCGAGACATGATATAATAACTACTCAAGTGTGTTCAATATGAGATATTTGTTTGAGATATAAATAATTGTCTTTAACCTACAGCGTGATGATAATTTTCCCCTTTCGGTATATGAGAGACCTTAAGCGAGTGACTGTTAGTGGATGTTACTCGGTACATATATTTTCTGTTAAAAGTTTTTAGGGAATAGGAATGTGGTTGCTATCTTAATACCAATTTTTAGGTATAGGATATTGTGTTCTTGGATTGCTTCATGTTAAATGGTACCCGTGACGTGGCTTATTCATATTTCTTTAAAGATCCACCACTTTCTACAAATTCTTTTTTAACGACTGTAAGTGAAAAGCATATCTATATTAAAGCCATTAAGCATCCAGATATTTTTGTATAATGCGATTAATGAGATGTAATTATTTTTACATCTCATGGTGTCAGGTCAAGTCCTATGAATCTGTTCCTTGATGCATATATGAATTCATTGCACATACGATGTTATGCTGTTTGATTATCTCCACTTGCTTATGTACAGGTACAGCAGCTTTGGGGCGTATGGGCAGTCAAAACTGGCCAACATTTTGCATGCTAATGAGCTAGCTAAACAATTAAAGGTTGATTTGTGTGCAAGCCTTTCTTTTAATTTATTTTTTTTGGTGCTTCGGTCATTTATTGATATTTGAGTCGATCTTTTTCATTTGCAACATAGCATTTAATCTTTCCTCTTATCTCCTCAGTTTATGCTCTGGCTTTTTTGTTCTATTTTAATACCTGTCAAAAGAAAAAAGTATTTTAACAAGGGGCTTTTCTACACTTCAAATGCCCATATCGACAAATTTCAGTTTTACAAATTATAGATGCACGGACATGCATATTATGTACAAGTCATATACACGATCAGCTTTAATGATGCACAGACACGTATTGTTACACATGTGCATGTGCATTTGTTAGCTGTTCATAGAAAACTCTTTGGTAATGGTGGTCATCTTCTTTGAACAGGAAGCTGAAGTGAATATAACTGCAAATTCGCTTCATCCAGGAGCAATCGTCACCAATCTTTGCCGTTATAATAGCATGTTAGATGGTAATCGCTTTATCATCTCATGTTAATATTAAATCTTAATTATAATAAGACTAAAGTTCAACACAGTTTTCAAGTCACTAACTACATCGGTGAAGGCAGATAGGGCATTCCATTATGTGGTAAAATTGAGCCTTTCCGCGAGGCCATTCGTGCAAACCTCTCTGAGCACGCCACTTGCTCGCACTTACCTACTCATAGATACATCCACGCCTTAACAAATAATTTCACATTCTTAACATGTTGCCTTTACTTGTCTCTTGCATTCTTCTTCGTTGTTTATCTAATGCATATATATGCCTTTCATGCTATGGCTTTCCTGGTTCAACGCAGGCCTCATGCGTATGCTTGGTAGATTTGTGTTCAAAAATGTCCAGCAGGTACGTTTTATATAAATCTGTACCTATATTAGTAGACATGCATGAATCTTATTTATACGGTTGGGACAGAGAAATTATGACGAGACATGCTTCATTTTTAGCATTAATACCCTCTAAAATTTTAATCTGTGTACTCTACACAGAAGATCAACACATTCTTGATAATGAAATTTTATAGTACGTGCCTGCAATATTATGCTTACTGGCGTAACAATGTGACACACACCTATCGATTGCACTTGAAAACAGCAAACGAGTGTCACCTGTTTTCATACGAAAATTGTTTGTTTCGTGACAAAGTTTAGTTACTTGACCTGCTTCTAATTTCATTGGTAATAAATTTTCCGGAATCTGATTGATTACAGGGTGCTGCTACAACATGCTATGTGGCTCTGAATCCCCAAGTCAACGGAATAACCGGCGAGTACTTTTCCGACAGTAACTTGGCCAAGGCAAATGCACAGGCTGGGAACTTCGAGTTGGCAAAGAAGCTCTGGGATTTCAGCATGGATTTAGTTGAATGATGTACATAGATAAATGTTAGCTGTTACATTTAAAACATGTGCTCTTTGATTTCTAAAAGTGATTTGAGGGTGTTTTCACATAAAGATGACAAGAAATTGTTATAACAATTAGCAATTCTTTGCAGACTCTGTTCATCTATAACACATGTTCTTGAATCCAACCGTTGAGATTTGATATTTTGGATGCCCATATTAAACAAGTAGTAGTAAAGAGTAGCGTTATATTATCCAAATAATGTGATAAAGTAATTTATAACCGTCACATAATTCATAAGATGATACATATTAATAATTTTTTTACAATGTAAAATATTGCTTATTGTCAACAATTATAATGAAATTTTTCTATACAACAAAAAATTTTCACTTAATTTACACTAGGAACTATAAATATATAGTGTGAAACTATACCGTGGATGACATGGTATGTTCATTTAATTAAAGACTTTCTCAATAAATACATTAAATTATTGTAGAATAAATAACATTGAACTTATCTAAAGTTTATTGAGTTATATTTAAAATTTAAAATTTATAAAAACTCATATTGAACTCCCCCTAATGTTAAGTTTGACCGTTAAAAAATAAATTTGACAATAAAAAAAAAATAGAAGAAAAAACGAGAGATCCATAGTGGATCCACTATGAATTGCGAACTAGAGGAGGTTCAAACCTACTTTTTAATGGTCAAACTTAATATCAGGTAAGTGCATTATAAGTTTCTATAAACTTTAATTCTGATTGTAATTCAACAAATCTCATGCAGGTTTAGTTTTATTTATTGAATTATTGTATAAAATAAATTTTTTTATTTTTGGATTTAATTTTATACCACATGTTTTGAATTAATTAATTGGACCAAACAACCTACCAGTACCACCCCTTGGTCCCCTTCTATACTATATAAATAATGACCAAACCTATTGTATTATTATGTCCAAACAAAGACTTCTGAAACATAAAAATAAAAATAAAATAAAATAAAAATGTCACATCCATTTCTATATAAAGCATTAAAGATGAGAAGCACCAATGAAGATGGACGTGGTCCTAAAATTAAATTTTCATATCCTTGTAATATATTAATATGTCGTGCTACCAACATTAGATTTGATTATATGTATAAATTGATAATTAGTATGAAAACAAAATTTTATAAAATTCATATAGAGACATGACCGGCGCTGGCCAGGGCGAAATTAAATTGGATGTGGTCCTAAAATTAATACACACACCTTGTAATATATTGCATTAATATATGTCAGTGCTACCAACATTAAAGTTGATGTGTTCCCTTATCTTTATTGATTTTTGAGTATAAAAATAAAATTGTACAAACTCTCAAACATAAATAGAATATAAAATTATCTTTAACGTCTGTCGTAACGGCGCATGTTTAACATAATATTTTTGGTGTGCCCTAATGTTACTAGTAATTGATATAAAAATAAAAATTACATACACTTTGAAATATATGTATAAAAATTTTATTTTAAATAATTATCGATCAATTGCTTTGGTAGTTGGAGATTTTAAAATCCTACAAGCCATTAAGGTTCAAATCCTTATGTATACATATAAATATATTTTCTCATTATTATTCATAAAAACACAATTGTAATTATAATATATAAATGTTACTAGTTGTTCGGGCCGTCCCGATAGTATAATTTTATATTGATAAATATAATTATTTTATAATTATAATTACAAATAAAACGTCATCGTTTATAGCTATCAAACGAAAACCACCACCTTTACAGTAGACAACTGTCGCTCTATCAATGTATATAAACTTTGTCATCCATTCATGGCCTCATTTGAGTGCAACTCTTGAGTCTGCGAGTGTCTCACCGTGTGTGTGTGTGTGTGAGAGAGAGAGAGAGAGAGAGAGCGAGAGCCAGAGAGAGAGAGAGAGAGAGAAGGATGTGGTTGTTTGGGAGGAAAGGACCGTCTGGGTTTTCATGGTCTTCAACAGCTGAGGAGGTCACACAAGGAGTTGATGGGACTGGTCTCACTGCCATTGTCACAGGTTTTGATGATCTTCGCTTGATATTATTATTATTATTATTCTAGTGAGCAAATGACATCTGGGTTTTCTTGATCTTGTTAAAATATATCTGGGTTTGATAGTTTTATAGTGGTGGCTCTTGGATGAATTCATGTTTTTTTTGTTTTCTTATTATTATTATTATTTTGAAGAGAATTTGGCTTCAAATTTGATGATTTTGTTTAGGTTGTTATAGGAATTTAAAAGTACCTTGTGGGTTCAATAATGATTTCTTATTAATTTGTTCATGGAAAACCAGGGATGGTGAACAGTTACTTATAATATTAGATGAGAGCATTCAATTCTTTATAGCCAAAAATGGAAGTTTACATTTATTTTTGTGTATATGTGTACGTGCCTTCTGGGTCTTATTAGGCTCTGTACTGGTTTGTGTTACTTTCTATGTGGTGTATTGATGCTGACTTTGAATAGCATATACTGGTGTGGTGGATGTCCAACTGGTGAAGATTTTTAGTGACCAAATTGTGGTCAAATTGCCAACTCTTTATCTGCAAATCTACCTTCATAAAATATTATTTTTCACCCCTTTAATAAAATCACTGTCTCTTAATTAAATGATGGAATATGAGATGATATGTTAAATTCAAAGTTTACTTCTGTAGCGATGGATCCAATTTGATTAACTTGTCATAGGGGATCCATCTACAGTATAAATGAGGAAAAAAAAAATAGACGAGAGCAATTGATTAAAAGAATCAGATGTCATATAATAAGATGCACCGGAATAAAAATCCAAGAAGAGGACTGATGGTGAAGAACATTATACTCATCTAACTGTGATCTGTGATGCAGGAAAGACTAACAAGAGTTTTTAATCTTCTCTTAGCTGCAACAAGTAGTCCTAGACTCCTAGTCACTATTTCTATTTATCTTTATTATATTAAATATACATCAAAACCCTCAAGTCCCGATGTTAGCGAGATCTAAACCCAAAACCTCTTGTACAATAATAAGAGGCCTTACCAACTGAACTAGTTTGTACCCACAACAAGGAGTCCTAGTCAGTTGCATGCTAGTCTGATAAATTTTTTTGGATGTGAATGCTTGAATCTGTTCCAATTTGAAATGTGAGAATGGAAATATATCTTTATGCTCCTTGGTTAAATGGATTTTTCATTAAATTCTTGCTTTTTAATTGGATAAGAATTGCTTGATTGAATACAGTCGATGGCTTTCTTAGAAGTTAAGGGTAATTTGTATTTGCTCAAATATTTGTTGTGTGTAGTAACATGTTTATTTTTTTCCCTCTTGGCTGTTGTAATTACAGGAGCATCTAGTGGCATTGGAAATGAAACTGCTCGTGTTCTTGCGTTGCGCGGTGTCCATGTAATTATGGCAGTCAGAAATATGGCTGCTGGTAGAGATGTCAAAGAATCGATAGTCAAAGAAATCCCCAGCGCTAAAGTTGATGCCATGGAGTTGGATCTCAGTTCCATGTCGTCTGTGAGGAGATTTGCATCAGATTTCAATACCAAGGGTCTACCCCTGAATCTCTTAATGTAAGAAAAGAATAAAAAAACTATGACGATAGATGTTCTTTCATTGTTTCACATTTTCTTGTATTAATTCTCATTATGTTACTCATTTGTATTATACTCTCCCTGCACGAATTTCATATGTTGTTTTGATCTTTATCTCGCCAATTTGGAACACATGTATGCATCATTTTGCTCATGTGTCCTTTGAGCCTGATAAGCCCTAGCAATTATTCTACAAGGTCTAATTTCTTTTCTATTATAAGAAATAATGCAGGAATTATGGCAACCCCATTCATGCTTTCCAAGGACAAGATAGAACTGCAGTTTGCAACAAATCATATAGGTGCGCCACTTATATTTTGAAAATAGTTACTGGAATCGATGCTCTTATGCAGTATTATCTACGGCAATCGAAGTATTCTATTTGATTGATCATTACACAATATGGTTTTCGAAGTTTTCAATTAGGAAAATTGTTGAGCCATGTAAGTTATGATAACATGACTGTTTCAGAGTTCCTAAGGTTTTGAGAGGCAATGTTGTTTCTTCTTCATTATAGAAAAATTAAATATTGGACAGAGATATACTTTTACAGTTTGCTTTGTCATTGTGCACTATTTTAAACTTAAATCATAGCACTCAGTATCTGCCATCTGTTTTTTTCTCAAAGAATCGCAACACTTTCAGTTCTTATGAAAATAGTATTTCCTTTTCTTCTTCTTTTTCATATTATATGACAATTGATGTGGAGAAGGTTGATTCTTGTTTTCAAATACTTTATTCAGGTCATTTTCTTTTGACTACTCTTTTATTGGACACTATGAAGAAGACAGCACGAGAGAGCAAGAGGAAAGGAAGAATTGTAAATGTTGCCTCAGAGGCTCATCGGTTCGCATATGGTGAAGGAATTCGTTTTGATAAAATTAACGATGAATCAGGGTAACATCTTCAAGCCTCAACTCAGAATCACTATTTTTTTCAAAAAAAAAATTCTGAGTCGTTTAGTAACTACTGAAGTGTGTTCTATATGAGGTATTTATTTTAAATATTTACCTAATTAATCACTCAAGGTGCTCAATATGAGATGTTTATTTTTCAAAAGCATGCTTGATCCAGACTTAAAACTGATGACTTTTAGTGAATTGTCGCTTGGTACATATGGTTTCTTTTAAAAGTTTCTAGGACGTCGAGTTCTTGGATTGGATTTATGCTACATATCAGCTTTATATATTTTGATAGATTAATTTGATAAAATAGTTCTATTGTTTTGAAGTAAATAGTGGAATGTCTTAAGACATTGAGAAAGAAGAATTTGACTTGAAGCTTTCACTTTACAGAGAAACTCTAAAATGCTAATTTGGCTCATACATGTTTGGAGAACCACCACAAGGTTATCCTAAATTTCTTGTTTGATGGCCATAAGTAAAATGAATAGCATATTCTATTAACCTCAATAAAAAATCTGCTTATTTTCGTAAAATTTGATTCATGAGATTTGATGCTAATAACTGTAGATTATGCTTACAATTAATCACAAGTATCCCCTACATATTTTATGGTGTTGTATTGTGTCCTATAAGATTTGATGCTCATACTCATGTTATTACACATTTAGTTTGATTATGGGGATTTGCTTATGTACAGGTACAACAGTCTTGGTGCATATGGCCAATCTAAGCTTGCCAACATTTTGCATGCTAATGAGCTTGCGAAACATTTAAAGGTTGGTTTTTCTTGATTACAAAAGTACTGGCTATCGGTCTTGCACCTCTGCAAGCCCGCCTTTAATTTTCTGATCTGATGTTCTCATCTATGTCTGCTATTTAGAATTGATCCTCTAGTTTTTCTTTGTATGATTATGGAACGTACCATTGGTTTCGTACCTTTGAAAATGTACTTTTCTTTTTATCCTTATTTATTTCTCCACTTTTGTTGTCTCTGGTTTGTACCCGCCAAAGACTGTCTTCAACTACGCCACCACTGATAAATATCAGCTTTACAGATGCACAGAACATGCATTTTGTGTACAAACCATTGATAAGATCAGCTTTAACATAAACACATCTGTGCAAGACCCTGTTTATTTGCTCATTGCATGCATAGTGGACTCTATTGTGATGGTGGTGATTTTCTTTGAACAGGAAGAGGGAGTGAATATAACTGCAAATTCACTTCATCCAGGATCAATTGTCACCAATCTTTTCCGTCATAGTAGCATCATAAACGGTAATCACTTTAGCATTTCATGTATAAACAATGTCAGTGAAGGCTTATAGGTGACCGTTATGCAATAAAACTGTGCCTTTCCGCAAATTTCATACTTTGTCTTGCCTTTGTGGATGAGCAAGTCCATTCGCATAAAGGTATCTTGATATCTTCAAGAGAATATTTCACTATATTCTGACATACATGCACTCATGTGCGCAGATATTTCAGTTCATAAATTTTGAGTGTGAGAGCTCTATTTCTGGAGCTTGTCTTGTTGCTTTAGCGCCAACTAGTTTGGTGTCTTGAACATTTTGCTTGAATCCTATTCTTCTTATTTTTATTTTGGTTCTATGCAGGCTTTACTAGTACAATTGGTAGACTCTTGCTTAAAAATGTTCAACAGGTAATTGGAAATCAATTTGTATACAGCATATTAGTGGCATTGCATTATTCATGTTTATATGCTTGAGACATAAATTATGATGAGATGGGCTTCGATTAAGCATACATACCACCCTCAAAAGTTTAATCGATTTTCCTGCAGAGATGTAACTTTTAGTATTCAACCCATTAAATTTAAAGTACTCAACACTAACTATCTCTGGTGCCTAAAACACGGCAGATACTAACACATTGTTCCTAGAACTCGTGTTTGTTACAAGAAGTTGAACAAGTTGTTGATAACAAAAAAAAAAAAGTTTCCCCTCATTTTATAAGGAAAACATTATTCACTCATGCTTAAGTTTAGTTAATTTTGAGAGTTGGATTACACAAAAAGCCTGCTTTTAATTTTCGCTTTGTGTAAGTTACAGGGTGCTGCTACACAATGCTATGTGGCTCTGCACCCCCAGGCCCAGGGGATAAGTGGTGAGTACTTCTCGGACAGTAACATAGCGAAGACAAATGCACAAGGTAAAAACGTCGAGTTGGCAAAGAAGCTCTGGGATTTCAGCATGGATTTAATTAAATGATGTACCGTGCTATATCACTAGTCGTTTTATATTTGAAGTCCCCAGTGGTCTTGTAATGGCCAGGGGTGTTTCTGATGAAGTTTCAAACTTGCGGAACCCGCGTGTCATTAGTACAAACCTTTGGGATATTAGTGATAATAACCCATTTACACGTATTTTTTTAAAACCATATCAAGAAAACTTATGTTTGTTAAATCCATAGTATACATCAATGTATAATTTTGGTTTCGTATCTTGAAATAATAATTATTAGTATATTTATATTTTTACTTATTTGGACACAATACGTAAATACATAGAGTTATTTGGACCCGAGTGTTATTTTTTTTTTCTTTTGGGTCGTAATAAATATGCGCATGCGCATGTTATCCAAAGAATATTGGATTGGTTAAGACAATGATATTTCATTAAACCGAACGAAGCAGAGGTCTCTTAAAGAGTCTGTCAGGAGCTAAAGAGATATAACACTATTTATGTTGTCATCCGAATATTTAAACTATGATCATAAGCAATAGATATTCGGGGTCGTTTATTTTTTTCACTTATTACTTAATGAATTTGAATAAGTTATTTTTTTTAAGTAATTAAACAATTCAAAAATATTAAAAAATAATTTAAAATAAAAAGTTAAAAAAATATTGATTTATTATTTAACACTTATATCATAATTATAATATTTTTTTCATAATTATTATTATTATATTAATTTATTTCAAAATTTATTTTTATTTAAATATTTTTATATTATAAAAATAAATAATTTTATTCAATAGTTAAAAGAAAAAAATTAAACATATCATTTAGATTTAAATTTCAATCTATTTTCGTCATTAGAAATATTTAGGCCTACTATACGAATTTACAATATTTACCAGCCAAGAGAATTATTGGTTACAAACTTACAATGCAGTCCTCCATAACTTTCTTGTTAGAATTTTGAAAAAGATAAGGTTATATTTACGAATTTATGAATAAGGTTTTTTTCTTTTTCTTTTTCTTTTTCTTTTTCTTTTTCTCTCACACTTAAGATTCCAAATTTTAACACAAAATCCGAGACTTTATTTTAGCCATTTGATCCCCTATCTAACGACTAAAAATTGTCTAGTTCCGTGGAAGAGGAAAAAAAGCAAAATAATAAAAAAAATTTAAAAATACGGAATCTCATATCTGATAATAATTATCCGAGTCAAGTCTAACCTTGGCAGGAGCCTACAAGACTTGATGATCAAGTCAACCGGACTCGAAGATGAATTATGTGTCATCGAGTCAGCATGTCTGGTTCTACCGAGGCATGTTGACTCGATCATTATCAACTCTTTTTCAAATAAAAATGACTCTTAACCAAATTGTGAAGACAGAGAGAGATAATGTGGTGGTTTGGTGGAAAAGGAGCATCTGGGTTCTCAGCTTCGTCAACAGCTGAAGAAGTTACACAAGGGATTGATGGGACTGGTCTCACCGCCATTGTCACAGGTTTTATATATATATTTGAGTTTATATTATTATGGTAAATGGATGGACTGCATTGTGAGGATGAATTGGTGGAGAAAAAGTCAACACTTTCATTAATGTTTTTGGCAATAAGATGGTGGTATTAGGCTTTGATGCATATATCACTTGTTCCTGATATGTATATGATTTAAAGTGTGAGAGAATTCAGCTTCAAAGTCAAGCATTGGGACATTTCGTGTGTCGACTGTGGAGATTTATTTTTATGTTTCGAATATCTTTTGTGTTTTTCCGGAAATTGAGACAGCTAATCCCCATTTTGAATTGGTAAAAATATTTCACGTTTCATAAATGTGTCAAATTGTTCATTTGGGGTTACATGGTTGGTGTTGTTGTAGGAGCTTCAAGTGGTATTGGCACTGAAACTACACGGGTTCTTGCATTGCGCGGTGTGCATGTAGTTATGGCGGTGAGGAACATGGTAGCTGGTAGTGAGGTCAAAGAAGCAATAGTTAAGGAAAACCCCAGTGCAAAAGTTCTGGCCATGGAGTTGGATTTAAGTTCAATGGCATCAGTAAGAAAATTTGCTGTAGAGTACAAATCCTCGGGTCTTCCGCTAAACCTTCTCATGTAAGATAACTAGAAAAATGTGATCTGGGATGATGGATACTCTTTTCAATTTTAGTCATCTATGCATTGAATATGTAGTTTGATTTCTATGTAGATCCCTTTCTCTGTGTGTGTTCATATATGTGGTGCAGGATGTGAATATGTTGTCCTTGAAATTTCTTGTTTTTAGTGTTTCAGTTTTCTCCGAGATTGCAAAACTAGTATTGACAATCAATATACATTTCTAAGTAACAATGCAGGAATCATGGCGACGCCATTCATGCTTTCAAAAGACAACATAGAACTACAATTTGCCACAAACCACATAGGTGAGACAACTTCTAAAACCGTCTAAGATCATCGAAGCTTCTTTTGAGTAGTTTTTCTGTTGTTTCACAATAGGCATATAAATGAAAGAGTCTGTATCTTCTTGCAGGTCATTTTCTTTTGACAAATCTGTTGCTGGAAACCATGAAGAAAACAGCATGTGAAAGCAGCAAAGAAGGAAGGATTGTAAATGTATCATCACGTCGTCACAAATTCTCATATCCCGAAGGCATTCGGTTTGATAAAATCAATGATAAAATGAGGTAACTCTGTCCTATTGCAGTCCAGATTGCATAGTTGATTTCAACTTTCAAGTACTTTGTTTTTAACTATTTAACACAATATACAATGCTCAATGAAAAATTGAGTACTTCTGTTTGCCATTGTATGTCACATTGCTTTATAAATTCTAGCTAAAACTAGTTGTCTCAGGTTAGATATTTTGGCTGGTAACTTCAAAGCTTTGAATTACAAGGAGTTAGCATGAAGCAGTTGTGATTTATGAAACAAGTGAAAAGTCAAAAAAAGTTTAGTTTCATGATCTTTAAGGTCTTTGTGCAGTAATTTTGTAGAGCGGTATTTTGAATAAAAACCATATAGAAGTACTCTTTGAATTAAACTTGGCAAGAAGTATGTTGCGATCGACTATGGGAGCTCGTCATAAATTCAGAAGATAAATTACTAGACACAGTTAGGACAAAAGCGTAAGTGTTTACAATGTAATTTATTTTCAAAAACATTCATCAAACAGTTAGGATAAATTCAGTGTACTAAATATGGAATTCTGATAATGTATAGGTACAACTGTTTATCTGCATACGGTCAATCAAAGCTTGCTAACGTTCTGCATGCTAATGAACTTGCACGGCGTTTAAAGGTGTGACTTGTTCAAGGCTGTTGTGATTACACGTCACTGTATCCTTAACTTTCAGGAATGATATTAATCATCTTTTGCATTCACTCCTCTGCTAAGAATGGTTTTGCTGTGTGGATTGTTCTCTCCTTTTCTAGCCAAATGAATTCAGGTCTTCTACATCAGCCAGAACTCCAGCAGTCATTATCTACACTTGTAAACCCTTCTTCGGTTAATTTGAATAAAGGGACAAAAGTTTGGATGCTGTTTTCTACATGTTGCGCTTTTACAGTGTTGCATAAGATTGTCATATAATCGAGTAGCAAAACGTGTATAGACTCATTCGCCCCTTTGCACATCTACCATGTACGAATATGACTATTAAAGCCATGATTAACTTATGCCATGCAGCTAAAAGATTGGCAAAATATAGAGCGAAGCTGGATATTCTAGTTATGTCAACTATATTCTGCTGTAATATATATTGATGGGGTGGTGTTCTTTGCACAGGAAGATGGGCTGAATATAACTGCAAATTCGGTTCACCCTGGAGCTATTACCACCAACCTTTTCCGTCATCACAGCTTTGTCAGCGGTATTAACTCAATCTCTCGCGATGCTCTTCACTTCCAAGTTTTACGTTTAGAAAGAATTTAGATTAATCTTTCCTGTGAAGAAAGCAGTTTAGAGTTTTGAAATAGTATGGTGTGAATGATGATTAGAAAATCTAGGAACACAAGTCTCATGGCACTTGTTCTAAATCTTTCCTTTGTTTTCCTTTTCTTTATCAATCATTTATGTGATGGAATTTCATGTGCTGATTCTGTTTTTCCCTTTTTTTCTTTTTCTGATTCGAAGCAGGTCTTCTTGGTGTTCTCGGTAAATATATGATAAAAAATGTTCAGCAGGTAATTTCCTTACTTTGTAAAACAAATAAATAAAATTTGATGTTATTTCTTTAGGCACGGGCGTCTTTCTTGGTTTATTGGTCTTCGAGTGAATTAATTTTGATGAAATACGCTTGGTAGAACCTAAACCATTCACTTTCAGATACAAGTTTATCAATTTTCTTCCCAAGTCATAAAATTAAGCATAAATTTCATTTACCTTCTCCAAGGCGCACCATATTACAAACAAAAAAGAGGTTTCTGATACTTTAAAAATAGATTTACAACAATTTTAATAAATCATAAAAGCTTTTCTACACATACCACAATCAAATAACAATTTTTGTTTTCTTTTGAGATCATTTGTTTTTTTGTTTGTCTGTTTGTTCATGTGATCTTGGGATGTAGGGGGCAGCAACAACATGCTATGCTGCATTGCACCCACAAGTTAATGGGATGAGCAGCCTCTATTTTGCAGACAGTAACTTAGCCCAGGCAAGCTCACAAGCTGTTAATACTCAGTTAGCACGCAAACTCTGGGATTTCAGCTTGGATTTAATCAACAGATGTTCTGATACTTGATAAGATTTAAAACACACCAAAATTATGTCCCTTAATGGGGAATGAATGATACATGATGCCACTCTGTTTATTCATATTACTTTGATTTCTGACAATATCAAAGAGAGCAAGGGTTCAGTTGAAGAATGCACGTGTGTGGCTGGTTCTAAATACAATTCTCGGCACGAACATCTGCATTTTTCAAAATATGGACCAACGACAAGTCTCGACAGGTCTACATAGACTTACTTTACATTTTTTCAACTTCACATTTTTCATGTTTAAGCAAGTCTATGTAGTAGACATGCCATTGATCCGTACATTAAAGAAATACAGGCATCCACACCTGCGAATTTCGTCTACGTGTAACTTGAAAATGATGAAGATAAATATGAGCTGTTATGCAAATACAATATTGATTTTTATTTTTCGACAGAAGATCAGTGTGCCATTAAGTTACAACCTGGATGATGAAGAAACATACAACTCAACACATTCAACTAGCTAAATTTCCCCCTCTCAAAATATAAAATCAGGGGGAAAAGGATTAACCTGTTTCCCACTTCCCGCATCGAGATAGAATAACCTGCAGGGACTTGATCATTTACAATGTCTACAAGTATGCTAATCAATTCTCATTTCCTGCAGAAATAGCTCATGCATGGTCATTTAACACAGGTTCATCATGGAATCAAACTCTTCAATTTACTTAAGTGGTAATGTACATACAAGAAATCAGGTAGAACAGTATACAATGACATTGACAGTTATACCTGAGCCGGCATGAATCACCGCAAGAAAAAGATGCACAGGCTCGACAAATCTGTGATTGTTTTGTAAGATATTTTGAAACCCAGTTCTGTTCTCCATCTTCTGTACAACAGTTTTTACCCCAAAAAATTAGTCTACAAGCTAATAATTTCTTACCAACTTACTCATTCTTCTCTTCTATACGATGATCTAAACAGCTCTACTCATTTTGCAGCCTTTGACATGCTCTTCAAAAACCACCATATAGGATCATCAGAAGCCATCTTCCCCCAGAAAAATCAAGATCTTAGTAGTTAATACCATAGTTCAGTTAGGCACTAGATGACGATTGAAGGACTCGGCTCTGTACAAAGTTGATGCCGAATCATATCACAAACTAACTTCAGTGGCAAGTTGGTTATTTGCGGGGAAGCAAGCTCCATTTGTATAAATTGATCTTGCAAACATTCAACTCTACAATAAGTTCTGTCAGATAGCTTGGATTACTCATTGATTAATAATCTGAATGACATAAGCTTGAAAACTAAGCCATGGTAAATAACACATCCATGTCCAGTCACTTCATTGCCGCAAACTTATTCCATAGATTACTCCGTGCCCTTATTATTGAGCAAGTTAGCTTTCCCCAGTTAACATGATGGATAAATTGTTCCGTAGAACTAAAAAGACATTCTGACTGACTTCAGAGTTATCTCAAGATTGATTGCTCAGCAAAAATGTATTAAGTTAGATACCGCTCGTCCATGTGGGCAAAGGAGAGCTGGGACTTAGATCCAGAGACGGGTTAACCTTTGCATGATCCTTCAGGAGCTGCCGAGACACACGATCTGCCAATACTGACTGTCCATCATAAGGTTCCCCATGAGCAGGCCTTCCACGTTGCTTTCCCAGAAAGTCATTTTCAGTGGGCACCAATTCTGAGAAGATATGAGACCCTGGCTGCATCCCTCGAAAAATGTCGGCACTTGAATCTTGATAAGGACCATTGCTGTAAAAACTATTTGAGGGCGGCTTTGGCAGGCTTCCTAAACCCTCTTGCATGTAAACTGGCTGTTTAAGGTGATTGAAAGGTATAGCACCACTACCACCTGTGAGAGGTGTGGACGAACCTGAAGTGGTCCGTGGACTAGATATAGGAGAAGGAGACATTCTTCCATTCAGGTGCCGCGGTGACCGTGGATATACAAGAGGGCTTCCTATGGGTGACACAGGGCATGATTTGTTCTTTGGAATATGGATATCACTGCAGATCACAGAACTGAAATTAGAATACAAGCTCATTGTGCTCATAACGATAAGGTACATCATTGTTATCACTATATTCATAAGTGTGCGCGCGTGTGTGTATGTGAGAGAGAGAGAGAGAGCGTGTGTGTGTGTGTGTGAGAGAGAGAGAGAGAGAGCGTGAGAGACCTAGCATGGGGAGCAGGTTTTGAAACTCTTGACGAATGAACTGCAAGTCTCTCTGAATCCAAGGTGGAAAGGCTTCTAGCTTGCCCATTCCCAATACCCTGAAAGATGGTCAATGAGCCACAGCAACAGTTGAACATGGTTGCATAGGAAGATGACAATCCTATTGTCTAATTGGCATACAAGGATATCACCAAAGTATAAAAATCCAATAACCCAGTAACAAGCATCTTGGCTTTTGTGTGCAACCAAAGCACCTATGTGGACAATAACATGTCATGCACACACATTTGGAATCAAACATTGTTTTAGAAATCTATCAGCATATTTGCATTGCAACTGCAGTCATCATTGTTGTCTAAGATTTATCACAACAATCTAGGGTCAGTGGACAGATTATTTATAATTTCGTGGTTATTTTCCAGATGTCTGCTTACATGCAGTATTTTTGTAACCCTCTAAACTATACAATTCATCTGCTATAAGAGCCGTATAGAGGTAGTACTTTCAATTTGTCCCCAATTTGTTCCATAAACCTAAAATAATTACAAAATTCCAAGTTTTAATGGGAATTTTAATCATATAGAACTCCTAAACTAAATTAGCTATGCAACTCTAGTAAACTATCATCCACTTCAATCTTTATCTCATTGTGATAACCAAAAAAAATATCAAACCGTTTTAAGTTCTCTTCCCATAATTGATATATAAGTGCAGTAATGCTCTGTGCTCTTAGTCAATAGAGCTTTACTGCACATATATGTCAACCTGACTATTAGAATACCTGATCTCAGAAAGGTTGTCAAATTGTTCAAGAGACTAATTAAATATATCACCGATGTCATACCAGACAGAATAAGAACAAGTCATACAACACTCTCTTGATTTAAGGTTGGAGATATTCTGGTGAGTGATGCCAAGAAGGGACATCTATTTCACACAGCTGGTTACTAACCCTCTTCACACAGATATTCACTGATGCACAGGAATCGAGCAGCAGCACAATTTGTTAGCAAATGTATTATGCACATTAAAGTAGTATTTTAACTTTCACGACAAAATCATAAGACATAGTGACCAATTTAACAATTAAAGTATAGCTGGATTCCATTGTGAAAAACAGAAATCCTGATCGAAGTTATTGTAACAAAATATTATCAGACAAACTTGAGCTTAATAGAGAGAAAATTAAACATCAAGAGATGAAATTACCAGAGCTTTCACTCCATTCGTAACCCCTTGGGGTGGATCTGAAGACTCAAGTTCCAGAATAGGTCTTTCGAGAGGTGTGGCATATTTCACAAAAGGGTGATCCAAAAGCTGAGCAGCTGTAGGACGATTTACTGGATTGCGCTGCAAACATTGTTTAATAAAATCCTTTCCATCATATGAGAGGTGATCCGGAATTGCTGGGAGTTCCTTACTGTTACCAATCTTAAACATAGCAGCAACCTGTGACCATAACAAGCAAATCACACAAAGGAAATTTATCATACTCACCTATGACATAAGAACTGAGCTTCAAAACTCATTTGGAGGAACTTGACTTAATAATGTTGGTCAAATGCAGTTGTAATAGGATAAAACATTTAAGATCTCTTTTGTATCTTAATTACTGACCCCTTCATACTGGCTCCAAGGAGGTTTTGACGTAGCCATTTCCAAAACAGTGCATCCAAGACTCCATATGTCAACAGCAAGGTTGCAACCATTTGAGTTCTTTATGACCTGGGAAAACATTTAGACTTGATATAAATTATCGAGAACCATGTCATGATTAAGGAAATTAGACACAAAAAGGAAAAAATTTCCCAACCTCAGGTGCCATCCAGTAAGGGCTTCCCTTGAATGATAATGGACATGACTGCCCAGCAATCTGCAAAGAGCACAGAATATAGTTTGGGAAGGTCAGTCTCAATTGAAACTGTGACAAATTATACACTCACGTAACATCACAATGTCACTACTTCTATCTGACTGCACCAAGAAACATGTAAAATTAAGCAAAGTGAACATTGGATTAAAATGCAGCATTTAATAGTTCCATATTTCCAATTACATGTGTAATGGTTTGTTTAGTTTTCATTTCATTAAATGACATTTCATTTTATACAAGAAATAATTATTGTCATACTTACATATTTTGCCATCCCAAAATCTGCCAGCTTGACCCGACCATTCGGGTCTACAAGTATATTAGCACCTTTTATGTCTCTGTAAAAGAAGTACAGTTTATTTGAGAATAAAAACAATAACTAACTCAAGCACGTTAATTAATTCAATAGATAGCAGCTTTAAACTTCAGACTTCAATTCAAAAGTTGGTAGATTAATTCACCTATGGACAGAATGTTTAGAGTGTAAGTAAGCAAGCCCTGACAAGATTTGTTGAGTATAATTTCGAATTGCCGGTTCGCCAAATTGTCCATAGTCCTGCAGAAGTTTATAAATGGACCCACCAGATACATACTCCAGGTATATATAAAGTTTGTCACCAACCTGTTCAGGTGATATCCAAACATTCTGTGAGTAAAACAGAAGCATGACCTGACAACTATAATTATGATGATACTGCATATGATGCAGCAGTGTAGTATATCAATTATGGTATTTTGCAGTTAGGAAGAAACCAAAATTTTAGTTCCTACAAGTTTCTTAAATCTAGAAATACTGTCCACTGAATATATTACAACATGAAAACTCCACTTGAGCAGTATACTTATATAAACGATCTATTTCCCAATTCCATATTGTAGACTGTCGGATCTGCTATTGATCGGAACAGGCACCTACAACCTGCAAAACTAACAATTCATGCTCGTATGATCACTTGGAACACGGGTTGGTGCCAGCCAAGTGATCCAACGCTCAAGTTAGAGAAGAATGGAATAAGGAGGATAGTAAACAGAGTAGATAAAGGAATTGTAAAAATTACTTCATATTATGAGCCCTGGTGGGTGTGGTGTTGGGACCAGTGATGGTCTTGAGCACGTGATCTTGAGGTGTCTGGACCTTTCGTGAGCTCAAGAGCGAAAGAGAAATAGAGAGTGACGAGCGAATGAACAGTATTCAAGAGTTGGAAAAAAGCCCATTTAATTAGACCCAGACTCTTCGATGAGGGGTCTAGGTTCTTATAGTGGGAGGTCAGAGCTTTTTTAGAAGGCGTTACTGCCCATTTAATTGGATTTAATTAGGTCCTTAATATAGAACGATCCGATCCCATGAAGGTGGGGACCGTTTCTTTCATTAAAGGGATTATGGCCATTAAGGCCTGATCTTTCTCTTCATTGATTATGATTAGTTCTACGTGGTCCTGCGAAGGTCTATCATTGGGTCTTCGTGGTCTTGGACTATGTTTTCATGTCGAGTGTAGGCATGTGGCTTGGGTCCAATACTTATGTACCATTTCTATGTATTTTACTTGTAATAAACTCATGGTTTTGGGCCTTTTAGGCATTGAGTTTGTGATTTTAGGCCTCACACGTATTAGGCTTCGTGCTATTTTTTACCACTACTTTTGCCCCATCGTCTGAGTTAAAGTTCTTTGTGTCAGAGTGTTTTTAGCCTCACTGACTTGTTCGACATTGAGACAGCTTACATTAGAAAGGTCGACATTGCATACGGAATCTCCATGTCAACCCCCAACACACGACATGAGCGCTCAACTATAAGCGTCGACCCCAACCATATCGACTGTAGTGGTAAAAAACAGCACAAAGTCCAAATCACAAGCCCAACACGTGTGAGACCCCAAACCACAAAGTCAATGCCTAAATAGCCCGAAACAATGAGTTTATTATAAGTAAAATACATAGAAATGGCCCATAAATATCAAGCCCAAGCCACAAGCCCATACTTGACATGGGCCCGTAATCTAAGACTGCAACAACCAACGATAGATCTTTACAGACCTCGTAGAACGAATCATAATCGATGGAGAGAAAGTCGGGCCTTAATGGCCATAATCCCTTAATGAAAAAAATGTCCTCACCTTCATGGGATCTAGCCATTCTACATTAAGGACCCAATTAAATCTAATTAAATAGGCAGTAACACCTCCTAAGAAGGCTCTGGCCTTCCACTATAAAAACCCAGACCCCTCATCAAAGACGGGTTTTTTTTCCAACTCTGAAATACTATTCTTAGGCTCTTTACTCTCTTTATCTCTCTCTCGCTCTTGAGCACACGAGAGGTCCAAACACCTCAAGATCATGTGCTCAAGATCATCACTAGTCCCAACACTTGGCTCTACCGACCGTCCGACCACACCCACTAGGGCACATCATAACAGGGACTAATCTTTACAATTACTTTATCTACTCTATTTGTTATTCTCTTTATCCCATTCATCTCTAACTTAAGCGTCAGAATTCACTTGGCACCACCCCAGTGTCTCAAGTGATCATACGAGCCTGAATTGTTAGTTTTGCATGTCGTAGGTGCCCGTTCCGATCAGTAATAGATCCGATAGTCTATACATATTTACACCTTATAAAATGATAAACATGTCAACATAAAACCTGAAAGTCTAAATAAACAATAGTCATGAGCTTACAAAGTATGATAAAAAATAGCATAAATAAGACATACCGCTTTGGAGCCATAGTATTGCACAATGTTTGGATGCCGTAAGCGGCTTAACATAGCAATTTCCTGCCAAAAGACTTCAATAAGAACTTGTTTTGAAGCTATGCAAATGGTAACACAAAACGACAAGAAATAAAATCTCTCCAACTGTCCAACAAAATGATGTACCACCAAAGTAAAGAAGACAAAAAAAACACTTTATTATTTGGAAAAGTGAAGGCTTCTTAATCTAATGGGAAATCAACAAACCTGCGTCAACTGCTTTGCACTTTCTTTTGACTTGGCATCATCAGAAAATAATGTAACCTCCTTCATTGCACACATTTCTCCACTATCACTAAACCATTAAAAAAGAAAAAATCAGATTTACACCAACTTAAGAAATGACCAACACTATAACACCAGACTAGCTCAAATTATCATATTCTGAAATCAAATCAATCATGCAGGACCCCAAAGGAGCCAGTGTAAAGGATGAACAAGAAAACCAATTAGCATAATATCAAGAACTCAGTTCACTCCTAGATTAAAATAGAAAGCCAGATAATACAATGATATCATGTAAGCCATAAGTAGTATATATCTATGTGGCATATATTAGAGAACCCACATGTGAAGCTAGAAAAGATGGAAATGAATCCCACATTAAACACATAAAAAGTAAGAGAAGGGTATATATATCAATGGATGCCACGATCCAATAGGCTAGTCTTTTGAATTCTAAGGCTATCTACAAATATATATACACCAATTCTCATAAACATAAAAAAAAAAATACACTTTAAGTATATAAATTTTACAGCATCTAAGGGAATAAAATAATAAAATGAATTCAACAATCTATTCTTGAGTGTACCTGTTAAAACCAACATAAACATGTCCAAAAGTGCCTCTACCCAGTAGCTTTCCTTTCTTCCAGTGTGACTCAGGGCTAACTGGATTCTCTACTCTTCCTGGACTTCGTGGCACAGAGGGAGATGTTGCTGCTGAATTTGAATGAGCAAAGGGAGAAGGGCTAGGAATTGTTACTGGAGGAAGGGGCAAGCGGTGGCTTTGTTGTTTCCCATCATCAGGCCAGCTATTCTGTGACTCGAAACCTCCTGCTCTAGGATGAATTGGGGTTACAGCACCACTTTGAATTCTGGAGCTGGGGCCAGGGCTAGTCATTCTGGGACTGGGTATCGGAGAATATTCTGGGCTACCCCTGCTTTGTTGCCAAAATAATTGTCCTGACATTGAATTATGCCCAGAATTTTGACCTGACCCTGGACTAGAGCAGTGGCCGGATCCAAGTAATGTGACATCTGAATAAGGCTTCCCTGCCCAGAAAGCTGAATTCACAACTTGCTCAGTACCAAATGCTCTCAATGGACTTCTGGAAGGACTCGACATGGAGCTGTCAGGAGCACTGCTGAAAGCACCATGATAGGGAACCTGTAGATTTGGCACATGACTGCTTAAATTTCTTTGTTGAGGTGATATAGGGGAGAGACGATTACTCAATGAAAGGTTGGCTGGTTTCTTTGCCTCTCTTGAGTTTGTTTGAGTGGCATCAGAAGAATGATCCTTGAACATCATGCTTCATAAAATAGAAAATGGAATCAATTTTCATGGATGAGTAAGTTTGTAAAACATTGCTAGCAGTTAAACACAAATTACCCTTAATTACCAATCATGTGCATTTACATCCACATTGAAAGTATCATGGTTAATCGGATACAAGCATGCTCACCTGGAAGGGCTGCCTACAGCAGTTCTAGTTCCATTTTCATAGTCATTTGCCAGGGGACTACGCTGTCGGGAGTCAGCTGGATCATCACTATCAGTGGAGCTCTCACTGGAAACAGAGGAAGTAACCAAATCTCCATCTAAATCACCAGGATTTGCCCTGCTGCGAATGCATGCTGGTCTTGGGAGAGGCAAAAACAACGATGACTTGGAGCTTTTTTCCAATTTCGGTTTAGTGGACACACTAATTTCAGAGTCTGTACGTCTTACAGCTGCAGGATGCAAACCAGGAAGTGGAAGTGGTTGAGCATTAGGCCTGTCAACAAAGCTTTGACACCTTGACACTTGCTTTGAAGGTGAAGATGATCTTGATTCTACTCGAGATTGAGATCCCTTCTCTAAAACTGTATCACTGCAATGCCTCCGAGACCCTCCAGATCTACTGTTCAGTTTACCTTCGGAAGTAGTCTTAAATTTTTGATGTAATGTACCTATAATACTTTCCTTATTGGCTTTCTTCTTTGATGATGACTTCCCCCACCAAGAACGCATCTTGTTTGTTGTTGATATTTACAGAACCAGCAACTATGTTTTGCTAAGATAATTCCATTTTAAAAGACCTAAGTGTTATCGTACAACACTTCTACAAGAAGTAATCTACAGCTTCTTAAGCTAGAGTCCAACAACAAGGCTCGTCCATTCCGTCCAAGAACTAATTTTTCTTACTGACAACTCTGGAAAGTCACAACTACTGACTTTAGAATGTCAGTGAGAACTTGAGTGAGCTTCCCAAAAACCTGCAAAAGGAAAGAAAAACAAGAGGGGAAAAGTGTAAAAATATTACTTTTCATAAACGAAGTTATATCCAATATGCTCAACGATCATATAATTAAGTCAATCTCTGAAAATTACACGCGAAAAAGAACTGGAAGACCAACTTCAACTGATAATCTTCTTCCATTAGATCAATTTAATTTTGGTTTTCCGCACAAATACAAAACATGAGCACAATTGTATGTGCAAACCTACTCTTAATCAAAAATGAATGGAGTACCCGTCTCTAAAAATGATGCAGAAAAGAAACCCTTTTGCAACTAGAGAAATCTGACTTGCACATGCACTCTCACACATGCAAGGGTGCAACGCACTCACTGATATCATGTTAAAGTGAAAAAAAAAAAAAAAAAAAAGGCCATCGACCAATCCTAAGCTGACCTCTTTGTCAAAATGAGACCATGTCAATCCCCAGCTGACCTCTTCAAAGTTCATGGTTTTGACTCTTATTTGTGTTTACTCCATTCAAACAAAACTTAAAAATGAACAACATTTCAACTAAAAAAAAAAAAAACTACTCAAAGCATCACATTTTCTCACTACACGTCTTAACGTTTTGCATTACATCAGCAAAATAATAAAAAATAAAAACGGTGTCCAATTCTGTTTCTAACTAATAACAACAACAAATTTTCGAATCTCCAATTCCAATCTAACAAACTAAAAAAAAACCCACTCCGTATCCTGATTTTCTCGGAAACAAAACACAAGTTTGCGATCTTAAAGTGCTCAAAAATGACAACATTTATCAGGCAGATCTACAAACAGAAAAAGCAACAAAAACAAAACAAACCCAGAAGCAAAAAGCAAAAAAGGTTAAACTTTAACTAACAAAACATCCAATAACTTACAAAAAATAAAAGGGTATACTCACTTCACTCAATTAAAACGGGTGTGTGAATCTGAACTGAAGTGAAGAAGCAGAGAGCTAAGTGAGCGAATGAAAATCGAGTGAGAATCGTTTTCCAATGCCTTGGCTAGAATCCAATCACTGAAACCCTATAAATCTGAAATGGGAGGTGTTGAGAGAGCGAGAGAGAGAGACATACATTTTTAGAGTGGAGAGTTTTGTGAAGAGATCGCGTAAAGAAGACAGAGAAGAGAAAGAGAGAGAGAGAGAGAGAGTATGTCTGAGCTCAGACATGAAGTTGTCTGTGCGTTGATTTTACAATATTAAAAAAAAATCACTAATCTAATTAAATATATAAATAATAATTTAATAAATATATAAATAATAAGAATAATATATTAATAATCAAGTAATAGTGGTAAAAAAATTTCTATATCTTATAATTTAATTTATTTTATTTTACTTAAATTAATTTTTAAATTGATATAGTTTAGCGATGCTATTAGAATTATTAATTTAAAATATTTTTAATAATTTAACATAAATTTTTTTATAAATTTTAAAATGAATTACTAAAACTTAAAATAATATGTTTTGGTTTCTTGTTATTAGTTTGTATTGCATTTATTACATCAAAATTAAAATTCGGATGAAATTGAAGTTACAACGTCTTGATTAGATAAGAATTCTATTTTGTTATGGTATTAGAATATAAAACCAGAACTTGATAACTACAAGTTTATTTCTTACTTCTTAGTAACTAGTAGTGTCGAGATAGATAACTAATAAAAATTTATCACTCAAGATCTGAATTTATTAGGAATATAAGTATATATATTTTATGTTAATATGTATTATTATAATGTTAATAATTATAATAATCACCAAGTTGAATATAGACTTTCATTTTTTTTTTAGAAAATAAAAGTTTTGTTTTATCATAAATTTTAATGTTTTAATTTGAGAAAAAATTATTTTGATCCTCAATTTTTTTTTTTTTTGAATTATCATTTTTTGACCGATATTTGATATTTTAACTCCCGTGATCCCTAACTTTTTCAAAATCAATCATTTTAGTCATTCTGTTAATCAACAGTTAATTAATTTTAATGGTATTTGTGGCATTTCAGTCTTTACATACAAAAAATATACTATTTAGGTTAATAAATAAAAAAAAATTGAATTTTTTTTTAAAAAGATGGTGATTCAAAAATAAAAACAATTTTTTTATATTTTTATAATTTATAATTTTTTTTAAAAACAAAATGACCGATGTGTAATTATATTTGATTATTAAAAAATATGGTTAATTAATTTTAAAAAAATTGGGAACGGCAGGAGTTAAAGCATTAAACATCAATAAAAAAATAATAATTTAAAAAAAATTGAGGACTAAAATAATTTTTACCCTGTATAAATTTTGATAATTATATGGGTAAGAAAAGATTTTATTTTTAATGGAATATTCCAAACTATTGATTTTATTTATTTATTAATAAATAAATACTCTCACAATATTAAGCAAAAGTTGATAATTTTTGTTTTGAAATTGGAGTAGGAGTTGACTTTCTTTGTTATATTTATTTTGCTTACAAGTTTTTAACCAAAGAGAGACTTGGTTCACTTTTGCAAGTTTTGACTTATATAATAATAGATCACCAAACTCACTTTAGTCTATGTCTCTTTAATTATATACTATGGACCATATTATATATATCAAATGTCCAATCTATGAAATTATATATTATATTTTGTAATAATGATCTTAACATTTCTTTAGTTTAGTTGAATATATTCCTAAATTATAATTTTACAATATTTAATAAAAATTAGATTTCAAAGTTGATCCAGTGGTTGTGTATATTTTCCTTTCATATTTGTGATAAAAATTTGAATCTCACTTTATTCATAAAAAAGGAAAAAGTATGAAAAGACTTCGTGGGGAGTAGCTATCTGAACTATTAGTAGTACGCGATTTCAAAAGGTTACATGAGATCTGAATCATCGCTCGAATAATAGTATTTGGTTTCGACAAACCGTGTTTAGGCTCTTGACTTAGTCTTAGTGTAGTTTGTTTTTTTAACTTAATATTGAATGGACCTAAATTTTTCTGAAAACCGTACATGACTGAAATCTAAATTACATATTCATTTTTTTTCCTTCTAATGACCAAATAAAAGTGTGTTTTTTTTTTCCAATAGAAATATCTTAATAAAGATAAAATTATAAATATATTAATATAAGAATGATAGTTATAAAAAAAATTAATTATGATCTAACGATTAAAAGTTAAGTAATAAATTGAAATTTTTAACTTTTAATTTTAAATTATTATTTTTAGTATTTTTTTAATTATTTAACTATTTTAAATAATAAAAATAATTTAATATATCTAATTTAGAACCATTAAGTATTTAATAAAAAAAATAACCCTTTATTATTTTGTTGGTAATTATTAATCTCGATAGATCCCAATGATTTGAAAAGAAAGTAAGCGTTGGAAAAGGAAGATGGCCGCATGGAATTGGCAAGGGGAGATGAATGTGGGCTTATTTAGAAAATTACGGGGGTGGGGTCCATCGAATTAAAATCACAGCACCCACTATAAGGCCCCCAACCCCCCTTCGCACGTGCCTTGGCCCACCTCTGTTTCTTATCATGTTTCTTCTTGCCACCACTATCACCAGTTCACCACCTCCTTCTCTTCCTCCTCCCTCACTACTCAATTGCTATTATAACTTGTGCATGAATCAAAACAAAAGTGAATCAAAACAAAAGTACAAGTGAGTTAACTTCAATTGTCTTTTCTTCTAAAACTCATGTTTCATGTGGGTGTGCTAACAATCTAAGCTATAGCATAAGGTGGCTTTCTCTCTCTCTCTCTCTAATGAGATTTTTTTTTTCTGGTCCAGTCGGTTCTGAAAATTCTTTTTAGAACATTTGTTTCCTAATGTTGTGGAAACAGTTATGAAATATTACAACATTGAACATCTAATTTTGTAAAGTTATAAAAATAGTTTCATAACGTTCTGAAACAAAGATTTTAAATCAAATCAAAACAACATTATGAGTTAGTGACCTTTTAATTGTCTTTTTTTCTAACTCATGTTTCATGTGGCTCTCTCTCTCTCCTTTATAAAATTTAACGTCTGATTTTATAATATTGTAAAAATAAATCCATAACTTCATGAAATAAAATTACAATTTTTTTTTTCAGAACCGTTCTGACTAGAGAATTATTATTATTATTATTATGCATGAAAATGACTCGTGCATAAGTTTTGACCCTTACTTACATTTAATTTTATAACATTTCTGATTACAATAGGTTTTTCTAATAAATTTTACGAAACGTTGACGATTTTTGATGAGGTTGGTCAGTTAAACAATATATATCCTAAAGTTTGTTACACTCAACTTTTGGTTAAAATATTTTGAGAATCACAAGATGTACTTGTGCATGAAAATGACTTATTGGGTGTGGATTCAATGTCTTTAAAAAAAAAAAAATGTCACCATTAAGTCAATGATAAACAATTTTCTTCTCTCTCTCTCTCAAACAAGTGATTGTACTATATGTTATTATATCAGTTATCAAATGTCAAATATAATTATAAATAAATAATATGTGACCCGAACTTGAAGAGTTGGTCAAAGAAGACAAGAAGAAAAAATATTTTGAAATGTTCATTGATTTTATTTTATCATTATTGTTTATGTTTTTGTTGTCAAAAATCACTTTCTTGTCGATATTTTCTTTGTAATTTCTATTAATAAAATGCCATATGACATACCACGTGATTGATGTTAACAAGTTCGAAGCTAACGATATGAGGGAGACTCATGACTCGAGCGAGAACAAGTCATTGAGCCCATATATCAAATCATTCATATTTTGGGTCAAAGTTGATGAGACCCCAATCTCCTACTGAACCAGGCCCACATAATGTGGTGGGCTGTATAAAAAATAATCTACTTATATATATATTACTGAATTCAGCACTTAATAATTATTATATATATATATATATATATGAATTATGTTAACATGTAATGTCGATAATTTGTGCTAATAAGTGACCTTAAGAGGCGCCGATAATTGATCTTAAAAGGCACAAGAGGACCCTATATATATATATATATATATATATATATATATATATAAATTTTCAGTTACCTTCGTTAGCTTCGGTTTGATAATCGAAATAACCAAACCTATTAATCACCATTGCTAACTTTCGGTAGGTTTTACGAAAGAAATATTCGGTTTCCCATAGAGACAAATGGGAAAGTCTATAACATCGTGTGGTTCATGTATATCGTCTATTTCTATTAGTGTTATGTGATATGTGACTATGCGAGTAAATGTGATTGGTTAATCATATTATGTGTCATAAATTGAATGAACAGATGATGCACATGCTCATAAATTGAATAAATCACAAATAAAAACTGAATTTTCGTATCTCTATGAGCTTGGTTCAACAATTATTCTCAATTTACATGTTATTCAGGAATCTAACAAGTTTTCGGATGATCAAGTGCTTAAAGCTGTTCAGGGAACCAGCTTTTCTTGGAACCAAAATTTGGCTTCTGTTTTGGTATACAAAAGAAAAAGCACTCCAGGGAACTCTTGTCTTCTTTTTCAAGCAAAAGGTATATATACAGAAGTATGTATATATATATATTCACACTGATATCATCTTATCAATGTCAAACCAATAGCTGTGACTATAAGAGTTGAAGGGACTCCAAATTTAAGATGTCTCCAGAAGGATAGGGTGTAACTGAGGTGTGGAGCACAGCGAGCCTGCTCGCATACTATCAAGTTGGCAGCTGATCCCAGTAGTGAGAGGTTTCCTGCCACAGTGCTGACCCAAGCTAAAATGAGCCACGCCTTCTTCTCTTCAGCTTCGGATATTGTAGCTGCCGATGCTGCCACCCGGCCTCCAAGCAGGAGAACTAAGACAGAAAAAATACATGTTTGTTGTATTGTAAGCAGCTAGAAGAACAAGTGAATAGATGGTTTACAATCAAAAAGCTGTTTCTTTAATTGTTATACATCAGCGTGATGATGAAATATGGAAAAACTGATAACATCTGGAAATATTATAAATCTTTTTCTCTATAATAAGCACATCAAATAGTGTGTAGAACAACTTGGGGGCCAAGGACCCCTCAGGCCTCAATGTGGCTCCACCATGACATCCACAAGTCATATAATCAACAGCTCCATTAAATGACCAACCTGTTACGAAGAGATTTTGCTTTATTTTCTTTGTATACTGGAGTTTTTTTCCGATTTTTTTCCCTGCTATGCATAGAGCAGATGAAAAAAAGATAAAACTAGCATGTAATATGTATTTGAAGTCCATAATTTTAATTACACACTTTATATCTCTAGCTATCTTAAGATGTGACACCGAACTTGATGCAGATTTTATGCATACGTGTTGTTGACTTGGGTCTCGACAATTCTCTTAACTGTCAATGATTATAAGTCCCAACTTTGTCAAGATGCATACAGAGCAAATTGTACAACCAGGTTTGTTGCTCTAAACAGTAATCTCATTGAACAGAAGAGAAACATTAACATACCAGTTGGAACATTGGAAGCCAAATTCGACAGGAAAAGTATGACAACAGCGAGAACTGCTATCCCACTAATGTGATCAATATGTGCATAGGGCTCCACGAGATCCCATAGACTGCTTGGAATTCCGGTTCTGTTAAAGCCATCGACTGTGATAAACATTCCACAGAAGAAGATTAAAAGCGAATAGGACACCTGAATCAAAGAAGAGAAGTAAGCTTAGATTTATATACATGCTCCACCAAGCAATTCAATGTCAATGATCCAAAATGCAATATACTTTCAATGAAACTACAATTTCCATTAATACTAAAAGGAAAGGAAACATGAATAGTTGCTGATTTTACCTTTTCTAGGTTTGGTCGAGCATCTTTGAAATCAAGAACTGCAAGAGCAAGTGCAGCGGTAATTGCAGTCCATGACATGTTGAGACCCATAAGTAAAGAAACTAACATTCCGACAGTAACAAGGTAAACACATACTTTCCACAACATTCTTTTCCACCTCTCTTTTCCTTCTAAGGACTGTTCTGAAAGTACATCTCTCGAACTAGCTACTGATGCAACCCCCTTTGAAGGCACAGTTTCCTCCCCTCTCTGAAAAGGCCCATCAGTCAACACTTCTTTGGATTCATTTGAAATCCTAGCAGAGTCCGATGCCCCACTAGATTCCCTGTGAATTTCGTTCTCAACTGAAATAGCTCGGCTTCTAAGGGTATCAACGTGACCGTTCTGCCCATTCACATTCACATTAGGAGAGCTTTGCAAACTTATGGTTTCCATTTTAGAGTTCCATTCCTGAGAGTTCAAGGACGTAAAATGTGACAATGTGGCTGGTGAAAACCGATGAGAATTCACATCCTCTTCCGTGACAATTTCAGCTGTTGCATCTTCTTCATCCTTTTGAGAAGATAACAACTTCCAGAACATGGCAAGAAGAACCAAAGCATTGACAAGAACTCCCACGAGCATTGCAGGGAGGATTCCAATTAGAAATTTTCCAAAAGAAATCTTACTCTGAATAGCTATAACCAGGTTCTGGGGGTTGCCAATTGGAGTTGCTGAAGATCCAATATTAGCACTTGATGCGAGAGCAAGTAAGAATGGATACGGTGGCAGATTATGTTGCCTTGCAATTTTCAGTACGAATTCAGTCAAGACCACACAAGATGTATCATTGGTGAAAAGAGCACTTGAAATTGCTGAAATCAAGCAGATTCGCCAAATTAAGTCCTTTGGTCCTCTGCTCTTCCACGATAGCAGCTTACCTAAGTAATTGAACATATCAGCTCTTTCCAGATACACACTTACAACCATCGTCCCAAAGAGAAGACCAAGGATCGGGAGATCGATTGCAGCATAGGCTTGATCGGGGGTCATGACTCGAAAAATGACCATAAGCATGGCTCCTAGGAGGGATCCTGCAGTCCTCCCTATAGGTAGAAAAGGGACGGCTGGGAAAACCGCCAACATCCAAAATATCGCAAAGGCAATCGAGCCTAGAACCACCTTAACTGTCGGAGCCATTGCCATTTTCCAAGCTCGAAAAGCTGATAATCTTATTCTTACGCCGAAATCCAATGGCTTAAAACATTAATAATTCGAAACTCCAAAGCTTGTATCGTAACCCTTTCTTCGCAAAAGGAAATGCATAGAACAGAAACCGTTCAGACACTGTCACACATTCAAAGCAACACTAAGAACTCAAAACAGCCCATTGAAATTTTATTTCACCAGTAACCAAACAGCTTAAGTGCAACTAGTAAGCAAACAACAAGAGGTAAAATTACATAACAGTTAGGGAAGTCTAGCAGCCTGAAACATATCAAATTTATATAATCCAGAAATCAAAGAGATTGATCAGTGAAGAAGAGCAACAAAAATCCAAATTTGCAAGCAATTTCTACTTAAAATGATTCACTAAAATGAATCAACATCAATCAAGAAACATAAATTCAACAGAAATGGCTACTTCTACAACTGTTATATATAGAAATGCTACAATTTCCATGGCCATCTCAGTGAAGATTCTAAGCTCATTCTCAAACAAAAGAACCCAACTCAAAGCAACCCAGATTCAGAATTCTCATCACAACCCAATTCAAAAAAAGGAAATCATAACAAAAGTGTTAAAAACAAGATAAACTGAGTTCATTATTGAACCATCATCATCATCACAACTATCAAACTCTATTATATACAGCCAAAACAGTGACCTTTCAAGCTAAAATTCAGATCAAATTCAACAAACCCAGATGCAATAAAAGTGCTCACCTGACACCTGAAGAAGAAGAAGCTCGTTGTTGAAGACATGCAATGATGTTCATGATAAAAAATAGTAAAAAGTACACAAACCCAAAAAGGGTTTGTTACTTGTTAGTCTTTTATAAACATGTAAAGTTCTTTTAACGGTTTTTCTTTTAAGCTTTAGTCCTCTTGCGTAATTTTTTATTCATTCAAAAGAAAAAAAAAAAGTGGATGACAAATTTTTTTACTACACGGAACACAACATAATCGGAGTTTCTTCTGTAGAATCCTTGTACAGAAATTTTTGTTGTAAAAATTGGAAAATATCAAAATTATTATCCTTGCAAATTCATTACCATATATAAAGATTTATAGTTCAAAACACACCTTGAACCGAGTGAAATGGATGAGCCACACCGCTCGTCGAAGGAGTAGCCAGAAACGGAGCTGGAGGTAGTGGATTTTGGTCAGCCATAGGAGAGAAAACAATAGAGGAGAAAGAGTGAACTACAATCTTTTCAAAAGTTTCCAGAAGATACAGAACCTAATAGATCAGTCCTATATATATAATGAATGTAGGGACCGCCTATTACATTATGAATCTACAACATAAGTCACACTAAATAGAATGTGTAATTGAATTTGGGTACACCAAAATGGTAAAACAACATAATGATCACATACCAAATGTACTAATACAAAATGCTCTAAAATATTTGACATTAACTATAATTATTATCTGGATATCATAATGATTAAGTTAGTCCATAAAATATAAGATAAAAATATAACAATTTTTAGTGACACATCATGGCCACGAGGTCCGCTTAACATGTCGGTTTGTATACGGGTGCGCTTATTAATGAGAAATTCTAATTAGAAAAATATTTTTAAGTGTTTATTAAATGTCGTTGTGAATTAAATTACATGGACTCCATACACAAATAAGAAATTAAGTTTTTATTGAAAAGTAAATTAGATTCTCCCTCTCACCTAGGGAATTACATTCTCTTTCATGATTTTATTTTTAATAGAATTTAATTTCTTTTTATTTTTATTCCCGATTAATAAATTTGCCCTAAAAAGTGATTGTCGAAGCAATAAAAGTCATCTAATGAAATAGGGATAGGATCGGCAACCCCTAAAAATTACACAAATTGTTACACAATTTATTGATCCTTACATTACAATGAATTGAATGGTTGAGATGCACTCATACTTTTAATTGCAATCACATTAGTACACTTTAAATAAATGTATTTTCTCTTCTCTCTTGTAATTAATAAACAATTTAATAATTATTTCTCTCTCTTTTATCTCTCTGATTACTATTATCTCTTATATTTATTACCTTATATGAATTTATATTCATAAATTTATTTTTCTTTCTTTTCTCTTTCAGGTAGTATTTTTTTTTTTCATACTTGTCTTTCTTACTCCTATTTAGAGTAAATTCATCCCCATAAATACAATTTTAATGTAGTTAACTCTTTTTTTATTCAAATACTCATCATAACTTGTTAGAAGAGCAATCATCATACCTTAATAAAAACATAAAATATTTTATTTTTAAAATTTAAATTATAAATTTATAGAAATAAAAATGGATAAAATATTTATATTTTTTTCTTTTTAAAAGAGAAAAATTCATTACTAGTTTGTATGTTTAGGAAAGTTATTGCTTTTTAAAATTAAAAAATAGACTTAGCTTAACACTGATTTTAATTAAAATGGTGATTTTATAGTTTTATTTTATTTAACCAAATTAAAAGTTGGTAAGAAAATAGAATGAGAGTATAAAAATATGAGAAAAATATTTAAAATGGGAAACAAGAAAGAGAAATAATTATCAAATATTTTATTAATTATGAAAGAGGAGAGAGAATAAAGTAAAGGAGAGAGAAAAAACAGATGTATTTAAAATGTATTAAAGTGATTACAATTAAAAGTATGAGTACATTTCAACCATTCAATTTATTGAATTTAAAAATCAATTAATTGTATAATAATTTGTGTAATTTTTAGGGGTTGCCGATCCTACCCCAATGAAATATTAATAGTAATGTGATTTTTTTTTTTTTGTCCATTGTAATCCGTTAACATTTGTCAAGTAAATGAATGAATGAGATTGATTTCTTTTGTTTTTTACATTTTATTATTCTTAAAGGCTGCGTAATATTTCTAGCTGCCCAAGCTCAGCAGAGGATTTCAATCGGCAAACTACAAGTGCAATTTGAATAACTTCTCTTATCTTCACACCTATTTTTTCATGAGTAACACTACAACTCTACAAGTGTGATATGAGTAAATACTCCTATAATATTTTAAATATATTTTTTTTATGAGCAAGATAATACCCAAACTGTCCTCGCCGTCAATACAAAGAGAAAGACACACAACCAATTGTATTAAATGCGGTAGTTATAATTACTACTAATTTTATAGTACTACATTTAATATTTTCAACGTAACAAATATGATAGGTGAAATATATATATCGACACGTCATTTTACGTATATTATGTTTGTTATTAAAAATACATTCACAAATTAGAAGTTAATAACTAAATATTATTAAATTATTTTATTAATCACCATTTGTAACATCATAAATCAATCCATTAATTCAATCTTTAGAATAAATGAATGGTTCAATAACAACGAAATTATAAAAGATCCTTTACCTTAGTGGTTGGAGGCCTTAAAATTCTTCAAGCCACCAAAGTATAAATCTTTGTATAGTCATATAAATATATATATATATATATATATGCTCACCATTATTCATAAAAATCTAATTATGTGGGTAGACCTCTTCCACGTATTGGAAATAGGTATTTGGCTCGTTGGTCCCGATAGTTCTCGTCTTCTATTATTGGGAGTAGTTGTCCTCATATAATTTAATCTCGGTTAGTCCCGGTAATTTTCTGACCCGTAAAGGTGTTAGATTTCAATAAAATAAAATAATAACAATGAACTTAATATTCATAATTTGAAATATATCATCAAATTTTTTTTTTTATATACACTTACGGTGGCAACTCGAACCTAAATCATTGTCAGGCTAAATGAATTTCTTTACTATCAAACCATAATCATATAAACATATCACTTGACGGAACTTGATTATATTTAAATACCTTTGATCTAGATCACCTACTAATTTATAAAAATGTTAAATTTTAAATTAATTTAACCTACTTTATCGATGACCGAATATGATTTTCTGTTATTGGATTGTCGGAATTTTCTATATTTATTTTCTCTCACAAACTAGATAAAGACAAATTTTAGTGCCATTAAAGTCAAGCCAAAATTTTTTCACTAAAAACAAATTAATTAGTTAATTATTTAGAAGAAAAAAAATATGTATCTAAAGATTACAAGCAAGTTAATTATAAATTATGTTTTTTTTTATTTTATTATAAAATGCAGAACCCATTCACATTTTTTTTATCTAATTTACTTTAATATCCCCAATAATTGACTCTCTATGTGCAAGATGGGAGATGTTACAATATTGAAAAGTCAATACTTGATAATAACTGCTTGTTTGCATTAGAAAAAAGTAATATTAAATTTATAAAATTATAATCTACAATTTATTTGTAAGTGACATGAAAATATTAAAATTTAAGTATATGTATTCATTTTAGAGTGGGCTGAAGCTTGACAGATTTTTCTTAAGCGATAGATTTTGATGATTCACTGATTCGGTAGATTTCATATAAATTTTGATAGAATTTTGTTTAGAGTTTATTAGACTTCACATATTTATATGAAAATTGATGGATTTTTAATGATTTGTCTTGAAAAAAATAATATTTATTTAAAAAAATTTAACATCCATCAAATTTCATTGGATAGGGCATGAGTTGTTATGAATTATATATATATATATATATATATATATATATATATATATATATATATATATATATATTAAAGTCCATCAAAATTCATCTAATTTCATGATTTAAGCAATTTTTGCAAAAGTCAATAACTTTTTGAATACAATGAAATATTTAAAAGTCTAAATTAAATACGCCCGAATATCATCAACTCGATTCAATACAACCCCCTACTGTATACCCTTTTATTATTTAATACATTTTTGCTAGTCAATACACGTGTGACATTACATAGAGCTAATAACACCCACCTCCCCTGAGGTTTTGCCAACTACAAGAGGAGTCAACTTTATCGTTTATTGACAACGACCTCCCCTGCAGTTAACTATAGTTAAACTTAACATGCACAATGGTATTTTCATCTTTTCATACTTTTTAAAATTTATTTTATTAAATAAAAATTAAGAAATTAAGAAAAAATCACATCCTTCATTTTTAAGATGACGGACGGTTAGAATTTACATTAATTTTTTTTTAAAATAACAAAAATAAAAAAAATCTTAGTGGATGGAGATCCAATCTCCAGATTAGATCTCTACCGTCCATCAATCTTGATGAACGGGTTCTTCGAACGAATCCAGAAGGGTGTTCGTTCCAAGAACTTAAATTTGGGTTCTTCCTCTTTTTTTTTTTTTTTTTATTGGGTTGAAGAACCTAGAATGGGTTCTTCGAAGAACTTAGAACCATTATGGGTCTTTCCTCCCACCTTCTTCTTCTTCTTCTTCTTTTTTTTTTTTTGGGTTCTTCCTCCTTTTTTTTTTTTTAAAAAAAAAATCAGATCTCCATCGTCCATTCAAAGATGAATTATGGAGATCTAAAGATTAATTTTTTATAATAATTTTATTTTTTAAAAAAAGAAAAAAAATTTCATCGTCAATCTCAGGTGAGATGGACAGTGAGATCTAAACTTATTTTTTTATTTATTTAATAAATATTAATAATTTTAAATATTATTTTAGGGATATTTTGATTTTTTTAACGGTTAAACCTGATCAACCGTTAAATCCAACAGAATTTGACTAATGGCATGAGAGGTCGTTGTCAATAAAAGATAAAGTTGATTCCGTTTGTAGTTGATAAAACCTCTGGGGAGGTACGTGTTATTAACTCCATTACATATTATATCATATACTGATCAAAGGAGAACACTTTTTTTTTTTAAGTCTGACGGTATCTATCTACACATATATTCAACGGCTTTTTCATATAATGACACTACAAAAGACAGGCACAACTATAAAAGGCCCTATCAGGCCACAGGCATCAACTTATCTTTGATATCATCAGATCAGACAAGGAGAGGACCACCCATTAAACAAACCAAATCCAATTTATAGCAATTAGGTTTCTTTTACCTAACTTAGCTAGTATCCACGAATCAACGTAAATATACGCTTAAACTTGTTAAAATAATTCAATACGATGTACGTTCGTACGTACGTTGAATAGAATATGTTACAATTTGAGAAATTTCTCTGAGATTTTTGCCAAACATCAATCAAGATATTGAGATTACACTTGTCAATCGATTCACAACCTTTTAAACACAAGCATTATCTATTCAAACCCTATTTACACGTATAAAAACCCGAATGACACGCATGAAGCAAAAGGGGTGTTATTTTATGCAGACAAGTATTTAATTCAAACTCGAAAAAATAGGCTAGGAAGAAAAAAAAAAAAGACCAGAAGAGAATCCTAACTCGCAACGACTCCAAATTTTTTTTTGCCAAGCCAATAACAAGTGCACAATCTCTGTCAATTTTTCATGAACTTCTGGCCTGTGAACCAGAGAGCCCATGCTTGTTTTTCTCTCACAGCCTGTTTCTTCTTTTCTGTCTGCTCTTTTGGTATGGAAAAGTAGGCAAGACAAGGACATGTGTTTGGCTGCTAACTAACCAACATTATACAGCTAAGCTTCATCCAGCAAAACCATTGCTGGCATCAAAAAACATTAATGGCATGCAAGATACTGTGATCTGATACACAACTTTGTGTCAATGATCTATGCCCTACAAATATATCTGCCGACTTAAAAAATCATGTCATCCACTAAAATGATACCAAATTTAATAGAAACCAATGCACCAACCTTGTTTCTAAACGCTTTAGTCACAAGTAGACCACCCAGGCCAGGACCGTTTGTTGCAAGTTGCTAACAATTACACCACCAAGAGCACATCGTTAGCAAGAAACGTATAACAAGTATAAACCAAGCATAAAATATTTGTGGTGAGTAGATTCCTGCATTCTTTTACGTTTAACAAAACATGAAACCTGCATGCTTTTCGGTCCATCACATTGCTTTTCAACCAAACCAGCTTCCAAGAAGAAGATATTAATGTTGCAAGATGCCTGAAATAAATTTTTTTAAAGATTTGTGCATCAACCTATGGAAGTAGACAATTATGCAGTGATTGCCATACAACTTTGACATAACAAAGCACAACTCAAGTCACTCCAAGCAAGTTCACTATCACACAAGGGTAACTTGGTTAGTTTATCACTATGTAGAGTCCGTCATGCAAAGATGACTTTTAGCCAAGTTGTGAAACAGTTGGCCAGATTGCAAACCAACGGACAAGTCACAAATATATTGATGCCAATGGGTGAAGCTCTACAGAGAATGTCTAATGCAAATTCCCGTCATCTATATGTGAATTACAAAGAGTATACCACAACACAGAGCATCTAACAGATTCATAGGATTCCTAATGCAGAAAAATAATCTTTCTTATTATTATACATGACAAGAAAAAATAATACATAATACATAACACAATACCTATACCTGGATGCAATTTTTTTTTTGTATATAACATCAAGTAAGAAAATATTAAAAAGAATGCCCTATAAGAACCCACACTAGTTATCCCCCCCCTTACTAACTATTTTCTCTCTGCAATGACTTATTGTCAAAAGGGATAAGACATAATCCTCTCACCTCTGCAGTAGATCAATCCATCCAACAAACCGTCATCTGAACCCAGACTTGCAAAGCTGTATCGCAAAGATGGCATAACCTTCAGATTTGCAACTACTAGGCTAGCGGTTATTAGCGCTGCGCTCTATTTTACGGTCCAAGGTAATAGGTGAAGCATCCATGACGCAGAATTTGAATGTCACCGGACCTCTGACTGCAGCATTGGAAAGAAAGTCCAGTTGTTGGAGGGCCTAGCTTCCTTCCCAACAACCTTTTCATTGGCCCACCACTCAGAGCTGCTGGAGGGCTTATCAGAGACTTCTCCTTCTGCGTTGGCAAAGTTGAACTCTTTGACTGACCCAAGTGTGATAGAACGATGCTTTCGATAGCAATGCTCCTCTTCTACTTCTCCCGAAGATTTCTCGGGCATTTCATTGGAAGTTTCTACAGTAGACAACTCAAAATGATTTTTGCTATCATTTAACTTCCCATCTTTTTGTATTAGGTCCTCTGCCAATGTTTCCTGTGGACATTTTGATATGATTCTGGGGGATGTAACAGACTTATTTGCAAGACAGCGTGCAACTTCTTCACCACTAAGCTCAAATGAAACTCTATGATCAATTATGTGTTCATCATTTTTAGATCCATTCTCTGAATTGGCAAGAGATGCTACCTCAGAAATCTGGTATTCTAGAAGAAATCCATCTCTAGAGGCAGGCCCCGCACCATCTGGTGTCAAACATCCTGAACCCAGTCTTGAACCAAGCCCTGCACCATCAGGCGTCAAAGATCCTGAACCCATCCTCGAGCCAAGCCCCACACCATCAGGGGTCACAGATCCGGACCCTAGCCTTGAACCCCATTTACGAGGGGTGAAATGTTCGAAGCCCAAAAGCTTGGGAGCTTCTCCCATAGAAAACTCAAGAATAGGACGTCTATCTGGGAAAGGAGAAGAAGTGCCAGAATTAGAGATTGCTGAGCCTGGTGATATGAGTTGACCACCTGGGCTTCCTGGGTACAGATACTGAAAACCATAATGCGATAGTGAGAATTTCTGGTTGGGCCCACTATTTCTACGAGCACGTTCCAGTGAAGATGTCAGCAGTTGAGCAAATGGAACTTCCGGGGACGAAGGTGTTGTCAAATGAACAGATTCAGAAGGGGGAGTGCAGAGAGCGGTAGATGGTTCAGTAGTGACAGCAGAAAACACAGGTGGTGTGACTAACTGGGTTTCGTGTGCATAAGGCCCTATGGTAAATATGGAAGCATGTCCTCGCGGTGAGTAGGTGTTGATGGAAAGAGAAGTGAGAGACAGCAATCCAGCAGGTGATTGGGTGGCAGATGGAGGATCTGATTGGAGGAAAGATGCAGGTGAAGAGGGAGGTGCTATAAAGGGTAGCACGATGGTAGTTGAGTGGGTTAAATTTTCACTGACCGGGGCTGCAGCTCCTGTCACTACCGGTTCAGGAACGAATACAGCATGGGTAATCCGCTTGTTGCTTTTATGAGATCCAAAACACCAGTAGAGGCTCCAGCAGCTTCCCCATCTTCTTTTCTATTGTCAAATAAAAATCAATTTAAAAGGCATAGTTCGAACAGCATAAGAATTGGCTCATTTATTAACTCAGTCACTCCACACAGGACAAATAAGCAACATAAGTACATAATTAAAAAATGTCAGCTCCTAAAATAAAACCAGTCAAGTTTTAGATCCATCAATGAAGAGGAAGTTAAAAGATCGCCATCAACATACAATGGCAGGAAGAAATTATTAAAGAAGATAAGGTAACAGCAACATAATACAATTTAGACTCCGAAAAGCATTTGTCCAATGTAATGCCCACTGATTATGCCAATTCACTACAGCTCAAGAACATCTGTGACTGTAAAATACAATAACCAGAAACAAATAAAAACGAAAACTTGGCAACAACGTTCTCCATAAACTCTCACTGGCTCTCGCTCTCTCTAGAACACAGATACACATAATTACCATCTCGAAGATTGAAGAAAGCAGTCATAGCATGTATTTCAACCTTAATATCACTACAATAAAAACATTTAATAGTTATACGAAAATGAAGGCAGCACTCCACCTAATCAATCTAGTCAACAGTTTCACCAAATGCAAAGTGATCACAGTTTTGCGGATTCAAAGAAAAAGTAAATTCAACGAAATTTTTCCATCAATTTCCTAGATAGTTCTACTCTTCTCCAATATCAGTCAATTACATCCCTGAACTCACTAACTGCAACCGGATCCGGATCCGAACTCTCATGTCTCTTCTTTCCATCTAAAAACACAACTATTCATCTTAGTGGAATAATAATTCACTGAAAATTCAATTCATAGTCAGCGGTTCGAGTCCAAGTCCCCTTAATATCTTGAAATTGTATCAATACATAAAAATTCCATAACTTTTCTCAATTTCTCAACAGTAAGAATCACAACCTAAAATTGACTTTTAAACAAATAAGAGGAAAAAAAAGCCAAAAAAAATCACAAAAAAGTTTTCAACTTTTACAACTTTAACTATCTAAATAAAGCTTTTTTAACTTTCATAGACCAAAACAACAACAAACATGAAACCCACAAGATCCAACATCCAATTTTCTCACGTTTTCCCGCTGTTTTCTCAGCCACCAAACAAGTAACCAGAACAAAAAAAAAAAAAAAAAACCTGGACAGTGGTCGGCTGGATACGAGACTCGGCGGAGACGATGGCGCTCGCGGCGGCGTTGACCGTCTCGACGCTGCTGCTGCTGCTGCTGTTCACACCACCACCACCACCACTACTACTCATCATTATCTTCGGTTTCGAAAACACGAAACGCAGCGTCTCGATACACACATCTATCTATCTACTGTCTCCGATTCCTATCTCGAAATATCAGAAACTTTTAAAAAACCAAAAACGAAAAAAAAGAAAGTGTTTTTACAAAACAAATTTGAAGATCAAATTCGAAAAACTCAAAAGAAGCAACGCAACTCCTTGTGCTGTGCGTGCGTGCCTTTGTGTGTGTGTGTGTTTTTTCGTGGGTTCAGTTTCTCTCCGGTCGTTATCCTCCAGTTTTCATTCATTTTGCATTTATGGTCTCGCCACGTCAGCTGAAATGACACCATCGGGTCCGACCTTTTTTTCAATCGTTTTCTATTTGTTTGCTTTAATAATTGCAATTTCTTTTTTTTATTATTATTATTTTCGACAAATTATTGTCTTAATTACATTACAGGTAAATAAAATAAAATTGATTTAAATAAATATTTGTTTACAATTTGTCTAATTTCATAAATATTAAATAGTTAGTATATGGCTGTATAAAAATAATTTTTATGTAATCATAAAAATTGCAGTTCTAATTTAAATAAGTTATAAATAAGAATAAATACTACATTGTAATAAGTTATAATTTTTTTAAATATTATTTTAAGAAACTTATCTTTAACATAGTAATAATTGTAAAAACATATATTATGTTATGCAATGTGTTGACCGCACCGTTGACCACCTCGAAAACTTAAAAGTACTTAAATAGAAAAGAAGAATAAATTGTTTACCTTTGAAGATGATGATAATGTTTAGGGTCTGATTGTTTACATAGGGTTTTTGTATTTTTATAAAGGAAACGGAGAAATAGGGGTTAATATGTGTGTGCTTTTGGCTTCTGCTTTGCAAAATGGCCACTGCTTCCTTTTATTTTTTGTTTACATTGGGTGTTAACAATAAAAGGAAAAAAAAAAAAAAAAAAAGGTCTTCGCGGCCGCCTAGGGTCACCTAGACGTCCGACCGCAGAATATGGCCGATTTGGCCATATTCGGTGAGGCGACGAGCCGCCTAGGCCGAATTCTTGAACATTGGTTGTTTGAAACAATTATTTATTCTTTAGAATTAACCACGTCTTTAAACTTACGGCTACGTAATAACTCGCCGGTATGGACACTTATACTAAAAATAACCAAGTCAAAACATTAATTTTTGTAACTACACCTCTATTAAATAATAATCTCCTCATAGTAATAAAATTAATTTGGTCCCAACATTATGATTATAGAGAGGTTTTACTGTAATATACTTTATTATTATTATTATTATTATTCAACTTTTAAATACTCAATTTTGAGTCACAAATTTTTTTTAAAAAAAAATTGAACATCTCTATAAATAATTGTTCCAAAGTAAATTTTAATTTTTAAATTACTATTTTTTTATATTTATAATAAAAAATTATAACTTTTACAAATTTAATTATTACAATCTAAAAAAATTATTTTTTCAAAATATCAATTATTTTTCTTTATCAACTAGCATTAAAAGTATTTTTCTTTATCAAACATAATTAAGCTTTTTTAACATAAAAAATAATTTAAAAAAAAAGATCAATTAATTAACACCCGTAAAGAAAACAAAGATTAGTAAATAATTGTTTGTCACTTTCTTGGTGATTTTGTAATTATATCTTTTAAAAAGAAAGTCAATCACTTTAATTAACAAAGATTAGTGAATAATTAATTTTAAAAAAAAGATCCACTAAAGTGTATTTTATAAGTTTCCAATCAAGTTTTCACTTCTCTTAAAAAAAGAGAGTTATAGAATAAAATAAAAGTTGGCTACTTTTTCAGTTTGTATAGTAATTTCTTTCCCAATCTCAATACATTGACAGAATTACCCTTCAAATTTCCCAAAAATTACCAGTCATTGCTATGCAGTTATTACGTAACATTAGAAATATCTTTAATAGTACGTGCGCCAATCAACAATGTGTATCCAACCGTTTAAGTGTTGACACGTGGTAATATTAATATAATTTTTTTTTTAGGAGCTTCTTTGTCATTTTCTTTGATAATTTCCTTTCTATATCTTTCATATAAATATCTTTTAATTGATTTTTTGAATGGTCTGATTTGTGTGCTGTTTAGCGCATCAAGTGCATCCAAAATTTTCTCGTAGAGTTGGGTATGAGTAAGGAAGTAAATATTAATATTTTAATTGATATCTTTCGATACTAAAAATATTTTTAAATAGTTCTTTAAAGTACTTTTTAAAAATTTAGATATTTATAATTTTATCTAAAACGACTTTTACTTAAACCATTAGGTCTAGTGTGGTTGGTCACCACATATCAGATTGAAAGCGAACCGTTTCTGTAATGTCAGAGTTTGACTCTCAATGAATACAATCTCAATTTTGATAAAATATATCTATGGTCAGACCTTTACTAATTTTTTAAACCGATCGGATATTAATCTTATGCTAATGTGTGTAGGGACCACTTTATATATTAAACCAAAAATCGACATTCACTTAATTGGGTGCGAGATATTCGTGAAAGTTTTTATTGCTGCTGCTGTTTGTTCTCTCTCTCTCTCACTCTATACGCGTGACTCTCGTGACCTTGCAATGCATTGCATGTCTGCGTGTGCTAGCTCGCTCACCTACAGTAGCTAATCGTGGGGCCTACACCAGTCAACGGTGTCTGGCATCTTCCACCGTTCGATGAGTAGACGCGAAGGGTAATTTAGACCAAATGAAGTTCTTGTCAAATGAGTTGCACACGTGTGCAGTGCAGATGATCCACTTGTTTTTGGAATGGGTTTTCATGGGCACCCCTCGTGCGTACGATAGCAGGACTCTCTCTCTCTCTCTCTCTCTTATTTTAGTTTTTTGAAGCATTTTTTTTTAATGCATAGTGTGGTGAACTGGTGATGCTTTTTCATGGGAGATTTACAATAACCTCCCCTAAGGTTTAACCATTTTTCATAATTTAATTTAAAATTAGATAAAAGAAATTCTTTATTATATACTAAAATAAGTTAAATAACATTGTAGTTTTAAATCATTGTTTGCCAAAAATAGGATTTTCTAATCTAAATTCAAAAATAAAATAAAAAAACTATTTTTTTAATTTCAAGGGAGTGTTTTGCAAATTTCTCAGCTTCTTATTTTCATCACTCCTTTTTCTTTTATCATATCTTTATCTTTTTGATAATTTTAAATTTTAATTTTTTTTTTTATATTTGATAATGATATCACAACCACCTCCTTTTGGCCTATTTTTTCTTTTTAGAGCCTTTTCACTTGACTTATTATCAAACCCTTTTTCATGTCACACTTTTATCATTGCCATTCTTTTTACCTTTTGAACTTATCTTTCAATGCAATCTCACTAGTCACTACTCTTGTAGAAAAAGTTCAATGTACATTGTATAGTATACTTAATGCATCATATCACCAATAATGTATCTTATCTACCTATTAGATACACCAAGAACGCTCATAAAGCATTATAATGCATATACATCGATTATTCATTTTTCAATTTATGAGGAACCGATTATTATATTTACTCACATGTCATATAATATAAATTAAATAGACAATACATACGTTACGTTGTATTATAATCAAACTTAAAAATTTAGAATTATGATATTATATATATATATATATATATATATATATATAAGATACGTTCCATATTGCATTTTTAAGTTGGATAATTGCTCATATTTCAGGTTGAAATTTGATTAGATCATCTGTAGACACCGTATTTTCTTATACTTACAGATTTACGATCGAATTTATATTTTTTCTATTCGATTGAGATTACAATTACCGTTATTAACATATTTTTAAATTATATTTACATTACAATGTTTGATTAAGATAGTCAAAAGGTGCTTTTAATCATAAGAAAAATCACTCCAAACACACATTTTTAAACAATTAGTTTACCTTGATTTCATCTTAATTTTTTGTTTTTTTAAATCTCTAATCCAATCATCATTGTCATATATTAATTACACTGAAAATTAAATTACTTTACATGCATTGCCTTTTATAACACAAACCTTTAATAGTAATTATTATTATTATATATATATAATATATCAAACATGTTCTTCTTCTTCTCTCTTCAAACAACAATGATTATTCTTTACAGATCCACTCGTGTAAGAAGAAACTGGTTTATTATTATATAGCTTTTCTGGCTTTATGAGGGAAAGTGAGAGAGAGAGTGTGTGTGCAAAACTGCAAATGCAACCACTGGATCAGATGGATATTTTTTTTTATCCAAAAGAAAATTAATAAAAAATGGAGGGTTATATATAATGGGGTGGCTTAGTGTGGTTTTGGCCCTACACAGCTAAAGCTAAACCCAGCACACCACATGTTCTATAAAAAAAAATTTATCAACTGGGTGGGTGCATGGTAAGTTGATCTTTTAACTTCTTTATTTATACATACACACACTTTTAAAGCACCGGACAACTGACGGATCTCAAGGAGTCTGTTCAAATTCTATTAATACAGTTTGAATATCTATTTTTATATAGGAAGTAGTCTGCTTTTAATATTAGAGTGATTTCTCTACACTTATTACGGTTTTTATGAATAATGGTAGAATAATATTTACGATGTCAATATTTAAACCATAATCATAGTTTTATTGTATGCATGCATGCATAGGTATTTTGTCATTAGTGTCATTGCATACATGCACATACCTGCTGGTTAGATGTGCCATATGCGTTGTTTTTGAAAAATTACAAATCTTTTATTGTTGTGGAGGTTGTTGAATCATCATATTTAAATGGAAAAGAAATTGGAAGTAGTACGATGCAAATACATCTTCTATTACGATCTTATCACATATTAAGATTGGAAAGTATAGAGTATATTCGAGTGATATATTTAAATTTCTTTTCATTTAAAAGATATCCAATAAAATACCATTCACATGCAATGTGTTTGAAGACCAAAAATTGGCCCAAAGAAACTAAATTGTCAATAACAACAGGAAAAAAAAAAAAAAAAACACAAAAAAGGTCTCATCCATCTTCTCACATCCCTTTGCAATCAATCACAATCTATATTCCTATTTATTTTCTTTTTCTCTATCTCTTTCTCTCAAATGGAATAGAAAGACTATTTTGTAATTTATTTATTATATTTTATTCTCTATATTTTAAAAAGATTACAAATAAACTCTTCATTCGTTCATTCAATTATGGTGCATTTAGTGTGCAGTATTGAATTGAATTATTATTATAGAATTTGATTGTATTGAAGTAAATTAGTATTGTGATGTATTTGGTGCAGTACGAATTGTACTAAAAATAGTATTGTCTCTTGTTTGGTATTGTATGGGATTGAATAAAAAATAATTGTATTATTTTTTTAGTAATAATTAAATTTTAAATAAAATAAAATATTTAATTTAATTTAAAAATTATTATGAAAATATATTATTTTTTTAATATTAATTTAAAATAATTTTAAAATAAAATTTAATATTTTATTAAAATTAAAAAAAAAATTGTCTCACCTGCTTTGGCGGGACACAACAGTCCTGCAAAAATAGAACTGTAGTGTGGAGCTGAATTAACTTTTAGCCAATTCGACCACACAAACAAAGGCGGAATTGGATTAATTTTAATCCAATCTCTACTTTATCCATCGCACCAAATGTGTGCAGTTAGGGTTTTGTTTGTATTTTAAGCATGAACAAAGCAAGATAGTGAAGAGGAAATTTCATGTGAGAAACAAATCAAATAAAACATGATTTGTGAGATTAAAGTGATATATATTATATTAATAAATTAATTTTATAACTCTACCATTTGTAGAAACTCACCATCACACACACACACAATCTCTCATGGGACATCCAATATCATGCTCGAGGTTAGAGGAGGAAAGATGATACGTGGATACCATTCAATTTCAATAATGCAATCAAAGATTTTTTCATTTGTAGTAGTTGCTATACAACCCCACACAAATTATCTTGCAAATCATTTATCCCCACACAAATTATCTTGCAAATCAACATAAATGATGTGGTGAGGTGATTTATCATTATTATATACAAATAATGTAATGTTACAGTGAATGATATGATAAAGAAAAATTACTTGCTACTACGTGTAGTATTATTATTTTTAAAAAATAATTAATAATTCCACCTAGTTATATAAATATGGATAGTTTTGAGTTGTTCGGTAATGTTTTTTTTTTTTTTTTTATCAATTTTTAGTTAAAAATAAAAAATTAATATTTTCTCAAGATCTTAAAACGCGTATGGTAGTAATAACTGAAAATAATGTTTTGAAAAAAAAATTAAGTAATAATATTATAACATGCACTATATGAAATTGTTTTGAAAATATATTTTTAAAATATTTGTAAAAGTTAAAAAAATATTTTATATATTTAAATTAATTTAAATTGATTTTTTAAATAAGAAAATATAAGAATATATATACATATCAATTAAAAATTAGTTGGTGTTTTTTTTTATTTTTTTTTAAAATTACGATAAAAGTAATATATATGTTAATAATCTCAAAAAGTATATTTGTTAATAACAGAGAATAAATATAATCATTCATATATATATATATATATATATATATATATATATAATATAACTTTAATATCTAGAAGTAAAAATAAAAAGTGGAAAATAATGAAAACATTAAAAAGATGTTTTCAATTTTTTTTCAATAAATATGAAAAATATGTTTTCTATTTTCTCATTTTCTTTAAAATAATAAGGCTAACGAACGAATTTCCATTGTTTTCCGTTGTCGGAAAATAAAAAAACATATTTGTCAAACCGTTAATAAATAGACCCTTTATGATTAACTTGTTTCTTCATTCTTCGTTATTCGTCTTAATTTAATATTTATTTTTTCTTATTTATTGTATTTTTTGAGCTCAAAGAAGCCCAATTTCAGGAAAAGCCCAACGTGTGTAGGCCCAAACTGAACAACAGCATTATGATATGGGCTTTTGTCAAGCCCAAAAACAAGCCTAGAATTCCAAAGACAGATCAGATAGGTTACTGTTTTTGTTGTGCACAGAGACACAAACTGGTAAACAGCACATTCACTTTTTTCAAACAGATATCCAAACTCAGGTCCTCACCTTCTTCCTCTATATCAAGATAATTTTTTGGACCGTATCTATAACATAAGATCACATGTTTTTTCAAAGAATCTGCTTCTGATACAAAAAAAAAAATAAAAAAAAAATGACCGCAGGCATGGTCATGGCCTCACCAATTTCATCAACAGCACTCACATGTTTGTGTTCATCAACCTTTTCTTCTACTACAGTTTCACTTTCACATCCCAAAAAGACAAATTTTTGTCTCTCCACATGGATTCCTCAATTGGGTTTAAGTCCTTTCTCAACATGGAGTGGATTGAAGCATCTGGGTGTCTCAGTCACACCAAAGTCTCTTAATTTAGGTGAGTTTTGTGGGGTTTGTTCATTTATTCATTGATATGATTTACGTTCTTTTTTTTTTTCTTCGTTTAATTGTTTTAATGGTGTTGCAGAGAGGAAAAGGAAGTGTAAAGGGATGGTGGTTCATGCATCTTTATTTGGAGTTGGAGCTCCTGAGGCTCTGGTTATTGGAGTGGTGGCTTTGTTGGTTTTTGGTCCCAAAGGTCTAGCTGAGGTGAGTAGTATTGTATTTTTGACTGAAAACTCATACAAATCTTCCTTTTTTTTGAAAAAAAAATGCTTGCCAATCTTATTGTTTGGATCATTTTTGGGATAAGTAGACTGTTTTTTAGCTTTCTTATACGTATGTATACAGTTTTGAATATTATTGTGAATCATTACTATCTTCAACTACTATGGTCTCTTGTCGATTATTGGGAAAAACCCGTCTGAAAGAAAGAAAAACTAGTTATATTTTCTGCTAAAGAACACCATGGAATTGCGTATTATATTAAAAAAGTGATTTGGACATTGGCTATAGAATTGAAATTTTGATGTAATAGTAAGTGGTCTTTAAAGTTAGAAGGCAAGCATATGTTGAACCTGTGACGAATTTACTGGAAACCACATTGAGCAGATTTTTGAACTTTCATGGCCTTTGAGTAATTCTACTATTTCAAGCATATGTTGAACCTGTGACGAATTTACTGGAAACCACATTGAGCAGATTTTTGAACTTTCATGGCCTTTGAGTAATTCTACTATTTCTTCTTATAGGAGAGTCGCATGATGTTTCACAAGCTAAAATGTTGACAGCTACCCTTTCTAGTATTGATGAGAATAACTTAAGAGATGCCAAATAACACATAAAAATAAATGGTTTCTCATTTATGTCATCGACTTCACACTAATGAACATGTAAAGTTTTAACATTTTAGTCTGGCGGGCGGTTGGTATGGCCTTAGGCATGCATTACCTCAGGCGTCAACGTTGTTACTGAACCTTCAAAGTCTGAACTACTAGCACAAGCATCACAAGGAGAACAGAAATGCTAGTTGTTCTCTGATCCTTACAGATTGAAATTGCATTGCGCTGCCTATAAAGAATTATTGATTTGCAATGGAAGTGGGTAATGTAAGAAAAATACGAATGTTAATTAAGAAAAACGTTCTACCAAAAAATAAAAGGTCATTAGCCAGTGTTAGTATTGCCAAATCAGAATTTGAGTGGGTTGTATAAGATGGCCTCCTGAAGACTAAAACCTTGGCATTTGCGTGCCAGCCAGAGATTTTTACCAGGCAATTGGCCCTTAGGAAAACCTATTAGTAAATATAGGGAGTTCGGTGTAGAGAGACATATAAAGGAATATACGATTGAGGAATGGTGAATCAGAATGTCATTGCATGTATGATATATACGTCATTGAGGCAGAACATGTCCTATCCATAGAACTAAAAACTGGGGAAATTCGAGTGTGAAGTCAATGATTTCATTAGCAATTTTTATTCGGGTTGTCCTTTATAATTTTTATATATTTTGATGGTGCATTTTAGTTGAATGAGATTCTAAAGTTTATATAAAACTGTTGTAGAAAGCTTAGCATATTTGTCTAATTGTAAAGACTGCTTTAAAATTGCTTTTCTCAAGCTCTAGAACCAACAATGATAAATAGAAATGTAGCAGATCATGTTATGAAGTAGGGTTGAAGTGCCTATATGTATACGTGTTTGTTATTCTATCTCTTGCTTGTTTAGGTGTGTCCCTGTGTGCAAATCTTTTTTTTTTTTTTTCCCTTTTTGATAGTGACGTGAATTGTGAAAGAATTGGGCTGAATGGGTGGGAATCATGGACGTTTCCTGAATCTATGTTCTAAATTTCTTATCCTGAATCTTGTATGTTCTAATTGTCTTAGGAGACAAAGCAGAATAGCATTATCATAGAATATGCTAATTTTGGGCCACTTGCATTAATTTTCTGCGTTATTTTTTCATTTCTGAAAAATGGGGTTTGATCTATTACAACCATTCTTTGATGGCTTTTGGAGTTTAGGAGGATTTGGTTATTAAGTTGTAAAGCGCCTTTTATTAAGTTCTTAATTCTTTTTTTTTTCTAATCTAGTTTAGTAATCTTACATGAAGGTTGCTCGCAATTTGGGGAAAACTCTGCGTGCATTTCAACCAACCATTAGAGAGCTTCAGGTAGATTTAACTTTTCTCTTTTTTGGGTCACATTTGAGAAACAAAAAAAAAAAAAATGAATTAATGATATAAACTACCCTGCTCATTCCTATTTAGGACGTTTCTAGGGATTTCAAGAGCACCCTTGAACGTGAAATTGGTCTTGATGACATTTCAAATTCAACGCAAAATACATACAGCCCTTACAGAAACAACAACATATCAACTCCACCACCAGTTGCCAGCCCCAATGATTCTAAGGATGTGGCTGACCCCAGTGAGTGATAAATCATTATCCATTTTGATACTCAACGTTTATTGGTACAATTTTGAATTCACATTTAAACATTTTCAAACTGCCAAGAGCATAATCAACATGATCTTGTGCATAGTGATAATATTATACGTTCCTTGTGATTGTGTAGTAGGCCGCTTATTTGAGAACTCTTTTTACTTAGACTAATAGTTCTACTTTACTCAGTTGTTTTTTATTTATCTTTTGCATAGATAAAACAAGCTCTTTGGAATATCGTATTCTACACTGGCCTGTACTGTATTTGTAACAACTTATTTATGCTCTAATAGTGCCAAGTAGAGGTCCCTCTCACTCAATCTCCGACCCCCCATCGCTTGTAAAAATTCATACGATTCTTGCAAAATAATTTGATTTGTCTAAATCTGCAGATGGTGCTCCATCTCCAAACAGGGCTTACACCAGCGATGAGTACTTAAAAATCACAGAAGAGCAGCTAAAAGCATCTGCAGCCCAACAACAGGCGCAACCACCTCAACAGGAGGAAAGCCAGTTTGAACCTCAAACTCAGCCTCAAGGTTCTATTCAAAAACTACTCCCGGTCTCTTTCTCTCTCTCCCTCCCCCTTTTTCTATCTCTTAACATCACGTGCATTAATTGGTGACAGGTACCGTCAAAGAACCTACCAGTGCATCACTGCCACCGCCGCCCCAAAAGCCTGAGAATCAGCCATGAAACATCATTAGGTAGATGGAACAGTAGGAGAATGTTTCATCCATGAGCGGTCCATGTTTCGGAAGCTCGCATAAGTACATGAAAACTCATGTGAAAGATGATAGAAATGAAATGCTTCACTCACATCCCAATTTACATTCTTTCTGTTCTCAATTTGTAGTGGATGACAGTAGTGTAGTGCTTAGAAATTTTTGTAGTAACCATGAGCAATTCAGGAAGTTCCTGAATTCTTGTAGAATATGATCTGGAATTGAATTTATTACCAGTGGAGAAGGGTGCTTTACTATATCTTGAGGAGCATATGATTCTATTTCTATTAAGGATCTCACTCTTAACAAGCACGGTTCGGTATCTACTTCCGTAGTAGAAGCCATTTACTCCCAACACGAGAAGGACAAATATATACATACTTAGGTTTTGAACTTTGGTGGTTTGAAGGATCGTGTGAGGTTCCTTTAACTACTAAGGTAAGTGATAAATATATACATATCTCTTCTTGTTATATCAGGGGCATGTTGCTGCTGCCTCCTAGGTCACTTTAGATTAATTTAGGGTTTGATGTAATTAAGATTTTTTTTTTTTTGCACACGGTGATTTAGTAATAATTTAGTTATAGAATGTTATTTTACTAAATTAATATCATCTTATTAATTATAATAAAATCGGGTACTACCGAAACCAAACTTTTGGAAATTAATTGTTTTTTTATTCAGTAGTCATTAACACGATTTGTTTTAACTATTATAATTAATTTAAAATTTAAATAATAAAATGCTACTCAAACACGTAATTTTAACGGTGTAGATATCAAGGGTAAAATACTAATATCTCGTCCTACGAAGGGTAAAATACGGGCGAGAATCAAAAGTAAAAGTGTAAAACTCCCATAGACCCAGCTCACAAGTGATCATAATACACGTGATAATTTCCTTATTCAAACAATATTTTAATTTCCTAATTGGAAACTAATACAATTATATTACATAATAGTATAATACACATAATAAAATACAATTATTAATATGATAATTTATCTTTATAATACAAAAAAAATCTTCTTTTCTCCATATTGCCTGCCTCTCTGTACTTTAACCATCAGCAATTACGTGTACTCTTTTTCTTGTCATGTCTATCGTAATAACAATGGAGGAAGAAGTATCAACAAACCTGTCTCATTGTATTGACTATTGACGAATCGAGAATTCTCATATCAAAATGCTTTAGTGGTCACCACTGATTTTCTAAAACCCATCAACTTTTTAATTTACCTCCAATATCTTAAATTATATATATATATATTAATTGACAACATTTCTTGTTTTATACAAACAAAAACTATTGGCCTTTTATAAAAGACTGCTCATGCAAAAAAGTAAAATAAAAAAGAGATATTATGTAACACCCCCTTGACCCAAATCCACTCGGACCGAATCAGGGAGTGCTACTATATACTAAATCATACTTTTTATATGTATTCGAAATTAGGGATGTTACACATTATATGTATGATGTATTACTACTAACATATTTCATGTAAAATATGATGGTTGTGGTGGTTGATTTGAAATTACTATTATGACTTCAACTTCATTCTCATTGTATCTATCTTTTTATTTAATTAAATATATAAATAACCAAAATATTCATTAATAAATGTGTGTCTAATAAAAACAAAGAAAGGAAACAAGCAGCGATATACTAAAATTGTATGTACACCTATTTTGTAAGTATACCCCGATAAAATATTGTTTAAAAAAGCACAATTACTAGTAAAAAAATGGTTGAGCACTTCTCCATTCACTTGGTTCAAGTCTCACATTTGCCCATTAAATCTTAAAGTTTGGAGAGACCCTCCCTTACGGGGGGAATCGTCATTCTGGACTGACCTTGTAGCGTTTGATTTCGCCAGGTCCTGATAGATTCCTAACTCAATTAGTATCAGATGTCCAAAAAAAAAAAGAATTGTTTAAAAAATACATGACATAATTATAACTCAATTAAAAATGAAAAATATTATTTTTTAAATTTTATTATATTATATTTTTGTAAATATATATAACTCACTAAATTTATTTTTAAATTAATTATTTTAAAAAAAATTACCGTCTAGTGTGCGTTTGAGTAGTTTCATAAAGTTAGAATAAAAAAGTATATAATAAACTTATCAAAATCCGTTTATTTCATAATGTGCGGTTGAAATTGTTGCTCTTCTTGTTTTTCTTCCTAATGCACTAATGCTAGTACTACTCCTTTCCAAAATTTGAACTTCTCTCAGTACATATAAACAACTTTTTTAAATCGTCTAAAAACTCTAATTAAGTGTCAACTAAACAATATAACAAAAAATTAAAAAGAGCTTTAGAATTTTTAAAAAAGCCTTTTTAGTGAGCAGATGCTAGAGAACTCTTTCAAACGTATACTAATATCGTTGATGTGGGTACTTTGAAAAAGGAATTTTTTTGGGTAACCCATAGTTTCGGTTTCATATCGAATCAACTGATCGCAGCAGCAACAATAATGGTGGTGATGGTGACAGAGGCGGGGACCATTTGATTAAATTTGACTATTCATAACCATCGAAAAAACTGTTGAACTTGAAACTGAGCATAAGTCAAACGAGAAGAATAACCAATGAATATTGTGGAGGATGTCGATGAAGGTGACTTACAGTTGCAGCCTCTTGCTGTTATGACTACAAATTTTTGGAACTATGATGATCAATCATACTTGTCTTAACGTTGTGTTATATTTTTGTTTTTTTTTTTGCATGTATAAGAAAATTTTGATAATCACTTACTGTTCTAACAACAGTAAGGAAATGATAATAGTTTTTTTTTGTTTGTATTTTAAATTATTAAGTTAAATATTTTTTTTAAACCATAGGTGTCCGGATCAAACCCAACTAATCCCGTTTCGAGACGGATCATACTTAAAACTCAAACCTCTTCCAACGAGTGTGTTTAATTAGTGGAAATCGAATCTGGAGGCTTTTCTTACATGCTCAGCGTGTATTGCCAACTGAACCATAACTTGTTAGTATTAAGTTATATTTTGATATAATCCAATAGTTGCTAATGAAAAGCATAAGGTTGATAAAGAGATTCAATTTGTTATGCCGAGAATTCAAATAAAACCAACTCTTAGAGCATCTCCAATGCAAATATGTATTTTTGAGTATCTAAATAGTGCCACATCAGCATTTCTAAATAATATGGATCTAACTTGTCAAAAAAATTATAGAAATGCATATTCACTTCTCCAATGTGAATATCTAAATAGTAATTTTAAACCAATCACCACAAGTCATTTGTTACATTCTCTCTCCATTCAATATGATAATTAAATGCATTGACAAAATACTAAAATTTTATTGGTGGAAAAAGTTAGAAATCCTAGTCAGCATATCAAGGAGAATATCTACAATTAGAAACTCTACTTGATATTCTCTAACTTTTTTTTTGCCACATCATATCAATATTAAAGTTAGATAATTGCATTGGAGAATATTTTCTTAACTTTTTCAATATTGATCCTATGTGGCACTCAATTTTCTCCAAATGCATAATAGCATTGGAGATGCTCTTAAAGACTCTTAAAATTAAGCACATTAATTATTGTACATACTAAAGATGAATCTACAGTTAAGGATTAAACACGTGCGTGCATATATACATATATATAAGCTATTTTTTCATATGGATTTAGAGAAGATTTTTTCATCATGTCTTCTAGGATCGTGACTATTCAATGTTTAGGTTTTGCCTTCTTGATCGAATTGATGGTTACATGTTGAAGTATGGAAAAACATAAGTGTTTGTAAACCATTGATATTTATGTAAACAGTTTAGTTAGCAAAAGTTGTCACTTAAATGTAATGTTTCATACTTTGTCAATTTTTTTAAGTTTTATGAAATTGAATAAACAAGTTATTTTTTTTTAGAGAAAATAGTTTAAATTTATCCCAAAAACTTTTTTTTTTTTTTTATAGTACGAACTGTTTATAAATTCAAGTATCTAAGTTTTTTATTTTTTTATTTTTGAGTTATTATTGAACTATGCATAAGATTATCAAGTATCCCAAGTTAAATTTCACAATAACATGTATAATTTACAGACGAATTAAGAGAGAAGAATTTTTGTGAAGCATCAAATCATTTCGGATAAGGAAAGTAATAACTAACAAATCTTAATGGAATTAAGAAATTCATGTGTGATTAGATTGCTAAACTAAAACTACAAAACTAGACACGTGCATTAATTATTGTGCAAACGATTAATCTATAATTAACATAATGGGGCTAACTGTCCCAGGTACAAAATAATTTTTCCTAAAAAAAAAAAAAATGATTTCTTGATATTAAGAGCGAATCACGAGTCTATCAAAATTCGTTGAAATCAAATAAGTCCTGATAACTACTATAATATTATAGGTAAAGTCTTCTTAAACTACTGCTTTACAAGTAAAGTGGGACTGAAGAAAAATAATAAGCAAGCTAGAGTCAATTTTTGCGGCCCAAAAGTAACTATCAAATTAATTTCTTTGAATTTGGATAATTGTTATGATGCGTTGTCTGATTGTTGAGGTTTGGGAGTGGTAGTGAGGAATGTCATTGGATATCTGTATTTGCAGCTGTTGTCCTTTTAAAATTCTGTGCTGATGTAGAAGTAGCAGAGGCCAGAGCAATTTTGGCAGGCACTCAGCTTGCTGCTGAGAGAGGGCTGCTGCCCTTACTGGTTGAAACAGATTCGCTCAATGTCTCTCGTTTGTGTAATGGAGATCGTTTGTCCAGAAGCGATGTTGAGAATATTATTTTTGATATCTAGTTTAAATATAACTTCTATCTCCTTTATTTTCAGTTTAGGAAATGGTGTAGTTCATGGCATTGCCAAGAGAGCTTTCGATCTTGATGTCCCTTGTTTGTGAATTTTTTTTTTCCTGTTTGGTTGTCCAAACTGTTCCAGGTTGATGTTGTTTCTTTTTCTTCCCCTATTGGTAAATAAAGTTTCTTTCGTTTAAAAAAAAAAAAATTGATTTCTTTATTAGCAAAGCAATGGTACATGAAATATAGAGCATTTGATCTTCTAGCACATCGACTTGTATGAGAGAAAGAAGAAAGAATAAATAATGTTTGACAAATTGAGTTTGAAAGCTCAAGCCCTCAACAATATAACAAGTCCACGAAATTTAATGATGGATAAACAATATCTTAAGGTTAATCCTATAAATAATTAAACATACAAAAACATATATATATATATATATATATATATATATATATATATAATGTTAATCATCATCAACTTACATGAATTTCCTAATTCTAACAAAGTTTTAATCATCAACTTACATATAGTTTGTTAAACATTTAATTATTTTATTCTTACATTTAATTGAAGTTTATAATTCAATTAATACAAATCCTGCTTCTAGTGGGAGTAAAATGCTGATGTGGCATTTTTTTTTTGTTAATAAATAAAGTTTAGGATTCACTGCAAATAAAAAAATATTTCCTGTAATAAATACCTAACTTCCTGACAAAACGACCGCACGTTGTCAAACATGTACCACTAGCAAATTGTGTTAATCAACTTGCATGATATATTGTTCAGGATCCTCTCCTCACCTAGTTACCTCACCTAGTCAGTCAGATAACTAGCTGAGGAGAGAATCAAATTCTATCTATAAATACACATCACCGTTCCATTTCGTGATATCAAACGCACAACCAAGAAATTATTTTCTCTCTCTAGAAATATTTTTATTTCTCTTCATCATCAACAACGTTTCTTGCCTGCATCGCAACAACAATGGAGGAGGACTACTTGAAACCAAAATATCATGAAGAAGAAGTTTCAACGGAGTTATCTCATTGGCTTGACTATGAACCCATGAAGAAGAAGCTAAGAATCATTGTCTCTGATGATCGTGTTGTTATCAGTCATTATTCTGCTGATGAGAAAGATCATTAGTTCTTAAAAGCGAACGACAATGTTTCATCGATAGATCATCGTTGTCAAGCTTTAGTGGTCAGTGCTATTATTGCTATTACTAATACTAGTAGTAGTACTTTTTCGACAAAGCTCGAACTCTACAGCGATCCATGGACGAACAAGAAGAGACTGACCAATAGCGATTTGAATGGCCTGAGCCGTCTCCTGATAGAAAAAAACTCGATCCACGAACATGTGTTGCCATTCATGAACGCCGATGCTGTCCAACAAGTCGAGAGCGGTACTGGTATTATTGTCTGTGTTTGGGACACGACACTCACTCTGCACACCAATTGATATTCAAGAAGTGGTCTCAATCTTCCAAAGCATACATTCTGTCTCTTGCATGGACCAAAGATTTCGTCAAGAGGAGGGACTTGAAGGTTGGAGACCAGATTGGACTCTTCTGGGATTATCATCAATCAATGTTCGGCTTTCACGTTCTTGATCGAATCGATGGTTAGATATTGAAGTATGGAGAGATTATTACCACATAGAAGTTTAAAGTTTGATGAGCCAAATAGGTTTCTACACGTAATCTCAGTGTAAGTACAAATTTAAAAATAATTTGTCTAATTAATGTGAACACACAATCTCAAATTATGAAATTCATGTGCCTGACTAGTTTCCTAAAAAGCTATGATTTTGGAAAAAATTTTAAAATACCACGTCAGCACGACTTATTTTAACTATTATAATTAATTTGAAGGCTCGATAAAGAAATACAACTCGATCGAGAGCACGTAATCTTTAATAGTAAATGTGTGAAGGGCAACACACTAATAAATCCATCTAAAATCAATAGTACAAGTTTAAAACAGCACCCAACTGCAGGTCCTCTTATTCACTCATGTTATTTGCAAGAGACGTGGCATTTTAAGAAAAAAATAAATAAATGTTAATTAGCTTACATGTATTTCCTAATTCTAACAACGTATGTGTAAACCATACGTATTTATAAACCATTGATATTCATATAAACAGTTTAATTAGCAAAACTTGTCTACTATGATGATCAACCATACTTGTCTTAAAAGTTGTGTTATATTTTTGTTTTATTTTTTGCATGTAACGAAATTTATTTTACAATCACATTACTGTTCTAACAATGTTAATGAAAAAAAAAATTGTTTTATATTTTAAAATATTAAACGTAATTTTAAGTTATATTTTGATATAATCCAATAGTTTCTTTTCATATTTTTTTTAGACAATATTTTTTCATTAATTAAAGGGATAATTTTAATTTAGTAAGAGAAGGAAACCATTAATGGATCCACCACATGTAGTTAGTTAAACATTTAATTATTATATTCTTATATTTAATTAAAGTTTATAATTTCAATTAATACAAATCCTGTTTCTAGTGGGAGTAAAATGCTGATGTGGCATTTTTTTCAAACAAATAAATGTTGATTAGCTTTGATAATAAATTAAGTTTAGGAGTTCACTGCAAATAAATCAATTAAAAAAGCAAGACTCTGTCGCTTATATTTCTTGTATATCAACTTACATAAGTTTCCTAATTCTAACGAAGTCTTAGTGTCCTAATCCGACATTGATTTTATCTTTCCAAATTTTTCTCTCTCTATATGTATAAATACACATCTGTGTTCCTCTTCATGATATCAAACCCACTACCAAGAAATTATTTTCTCTCTCTATAAATATTTTTATTTCTCTTCGTCATCAACAATGTTTCTTGATATGTCTATTGCAACAACATTGGAGGAGGACTACTTGAAGCCAAAATATCATGAAGAAGAAGTTTCAACGGAGTTATCTCATTGGTTTGACTATGAACCAGTGAAGAAGAAGCCAAGAATCATTGTCTCTGATGATGATCGTGTTGTTATCAGTCATTGTTCTGCTGATGAGAAAGATCATGAGTTCTTGAAAGCGAACGACAGTGTTTCATCGACAGATTATCGTCGTCAAGCTTTGATGGTCAGTGCTAGTACAGCTACTACTAATACTAGTAGTAGTACTGTTTCGACAGAGCTCGAACTCTACAGCGATCCATGGACGATTAAGAAGAGACTGACCAAGAGTGATCTGGGTGGTCTGAGTCGTCTCCTGATACGAACAAGCTTGGTCCGCGAACACGTCTTTCCATTCATGAGCACCGATGCTGTCCAACTAGTCGAGAGTGGTACTGGTATTATTGTCTGTGTTTGGGACCACGACACTCATTCTACACACCAACTGATGTTCAAGAAGTGGTCTCAATCTTCCAAAGCATACATTCTGTCTCTTGCATGGACCAAAGATTTCGTCAAGAGGAGGGACTTGAAGGTTGGAGACCAGATTGGACTCTTCTGGGATTGTCACCAATTAATGTTCGGGTTTCGCGTTCTTGATCGAATAGATAGTTAAATGTTGAAGTATGGAGAGATTATTACTACATAGAAGTTTTTTTGTAATGTAAAACAATTGATGATTCAAGTTACTGCTTATTAATTACTCTTGAACATGAAATCATATTAGTTTGTTTTAAGATGATCACATCTTCATTGAAACTGAACACACAGAAAAAATTATTACCATAAAATATATATTGAATTATAAATTTAAATATATCCCAAGTTGGATTTTCTTACAACATAAAAGAATATTAAAAAAAAAAAAAAACTCGATCTTTACCTAATATTCTCTTATGGAAGATCAAAATCATGGATTTTGATCTTCCAAGTTGATATATATTGAATTATAAATTTAAATATATCCCAAGTTGGAGAGGGAAGACTGGAAGAAGAAGAAGATAGTAAGAAGACTGGAAATGGTACAATGCTCTTGAAAACTATGGTATAATGCTCTTCCCACAACCAGCCCTTTTACCACCTCCCCCCACACTTCCTTTTTATTTGGGAGCACTGAATTGGAAAGGCATCAAAACCTTTACAATTAAAAACTCTGCCTTGAACACTAAAACCATATCATTTGAATATCTTAAAACTAATGAGACTGAATTCACACACATATTGTTGATTTGTGCAATAGAATGTGCCTAAACCATGAGAAAACAGAATGGCATGGTTTCTCATGTAGAGGAAAATTATAAAAGCACGGCACATTGAAATGAAATCTCAAGGTAGCTGATTCAAGGGAATTATAAACTGGCAAAATAACTTATCATAATGTTCTGCATAACAACACATGGAAGAAAATGATCATCTCATCAGATGTCAATGGAAGCTACAAACTACAACAGTTATCCCTTTTTGATCACTGTGAGTATTTCACAGAAGCCGTTAAATTGACTTGAACAATATAAATGAAATTCTGAATGACTGCAAGCTCCTAATACATATAAATAAATATCAAATTGAGCATCAAAGTGATAAAACTTCCATGAAATTCAAAGTACTAAAATCCCACCTCCCAGAATGCCAATTTGCGGTTGTGATTGGTACAATTGTGACGAACTGCAATCAACCCTTTGTTGTAGTGATGATGAACCAAGAAAGGATGAGAAAGCTTGTGATGTATGTGACTGAGGCTCGATGGCTGCTGGAAATGGCAATATGCCTCTGGAACCCCGACATAATTTGCATACCAAGGATTCTGTTCATTTGTCACAGTATTTTAGACCCAAGAAAGATCCTACTCAAATGTAAATGATTAAAGCTACTTACTCCAAGTAATTGACTTTTCAAGGCGCTAATTTAACATCACAGATTAGAAGCAACAACAATGTCTATAACTGACCTTGCACTGTTTTTCATATATGCAAGAAGAAAAATTATTATGAATTTTTCGTACAATGTTTGTAAACCCTTCAGTGATCTTTATCTTGTTTTTACCCTAATTTAAGGAATTTCAAAAACAAACTTCCCCATCAACAGATTGGGATGAAAACCTACAAATCAATCATCCTAGTGCCATAACATTCAAATGGAAGCTTGAAATTCATTATCATCAAATATGCTAAGAGTAATTATTGCAAAGTCACCATAAAATATATGCTAAATAAAATCGCATACAAATTTGTTTTACCAATTTTGCACTAATAAGGTGATCAGAACCTTTAATCACTCACCTCATAGAAAAATTTATGTTCTTTAGTGACCAAATTTTTTTAGTTTCCAAATGTTTCAATCTAGAGAAAAGTTAAAAAACCAGTCATTTGCAGAATCCATCTCCATCACACAAACACCACACTCATGGAAACTAAATTAACAGAATCAAACAACAGCCCTCAAGAAAGAAACCAAAATTACATACAGTGAAGTAAATATACCTCATTGCACACACAATTTTGATGAGGCTAGCCTTCTTCAGAACAGCAACCAAATGCCTCTCTGAAGATCCTGAAAAAGAAACAAAAACAAAAATACAAAAAAGAAGAAGAAGAAGAAGAAGAAGAAGATTCAAACGCGTTCGTTATAAAATGGGGTCTCAAATAAAATAAATATATATAAAAAATAAAAAATAAAAAATAAAAAAAACAACCCATTTTGGGATTTGAATGTGTTGTAATTTAATTATAGACAGAAGAGAGAATTTTCGCAATTTAATTATAGACAGAAGAGAGAATTTTCGCGGGTAGTAGATGAGTGAGTTGAGAGGGAGAGAGCGCACTCACTTTTTAATGGGCCGAATTGACTCAAACAGGCCCATTAAGAAAATAGTAAAACTGGGCTCAAACTAAATAAGGCCCATTATATAATTAATTTAAAAAAAAAAAAAAATAATATGTTTCTTGTCTTCTTGACGTCTAAATTATAATTGTTCATGCTTCAGAAAAAAATAAATTATTATTGTTCCTGTTGTAAATTACATATCGAAATGGTCTCTATTGTTTCAAATTTGATCAAAATAGTTCACTCTTTATTTGTTTGGTTAAGATTTGTTTTAGTTGTAAAAGTATTTTTAAATTTGTACGCGGAACTGGATTGGACTATTTTTATAAGATGTGATAAAATTGGAATAAATTGGATAGGATTAAACTAAATTAGTAGTGTGATGTATTTGGTATAATATGATATTAGCGTATCTTATTTAGTGTAGTATGAGATTAAATAAAATTATATTAGATTAAATTAATTTTTAAATAAAACAAATTTATTTTAAATATCTTATAGTTAAAAAAAATTACTTAATTTAATATATATTAAATATTTTAAAATTAATTTATAAATAAAATATATATAACTAAGGTGCACCAAACACACAAAGTTAATTAATTTTTAGGGATTTTCCCCCCCACAAATTATAGTGATAATTATTCATTGGAGTTTATTATGTTTATAAATTCCATTGAGTGTTATAGTTTTTCTTAACAAAATTTAACATAAATGCTAATTGTAGATTTCGACAAACTAGTATGATGCAAATTGAAACTAAATTAACTAAATTTTCAAACCCTTCAACTATATATAAATTGATAGTTAATTATTCAAAAACATCATTGTTTTCTAAAAACAATATTGATTCTAATATTTTCTCTATTTTGTTAATTTTGATGGGATTTAATTAACTAATTCAATGCTGAGAAAACCTTAATTATATGGAATCTATATAAAAAGATCTTAATTACAACAATCAAATATTAAATTTAATTAAAGTAAGATTATATAAAGTTTCCTATTTTGAGTGACTTTCCTTGTCCAATTCTGATTTTACTATATAATCTTAAAAAATCTCTCTCTCTCTCTCTCTCTCTCTCTCTCTCTCTCTCTCTCTCTCTCTCTCTCTCTCTCTCTCTCTCTATATATATATATATATATATATATATTATATAAATTCTCTATTTCACTCCATGAAATTAAGATACAAAAATAATCTCTCTGGGTTCAACAACAATGGCGCCACATAATAATCCACACAGATGTCTGCTATTATTTGGTCGTGACATATCTGTGCAGTCACAAGAACAACAAGGTTGTTCTTCAACATCAATGGCGGAGGAAGCGAAGCAGGAGGAGGAGGAAAAGAAGCGAAACCGACCCGAAAACGATGACGATCATGATCATGATCAACACAGTGATGTATCTTCTTCAGAGGTGCAGCAGTCAAATCCAACACAACAACAGCAAATTCAAAAACAAGCGAATGTGAACCGGAACAATAGTATCAGGTTGGTGGCTTGGAGGATTGGGAGGTTTAGGCACTACAGTCCACGGGAGGAGGAGGAGGAGAGACGGAGAGGGGTGTCGACGAGGCTGGAGCTCTTCTCGGATCCATGGAGGATAAAGAAGAGGCTGACAACGAGCGATGTTGGTCATCTGAGCAGGGTTCTGGTACAGACCAACCAGGTGGACATTCATGTCAAGCCCTTCATGGAGAGAGCTGGTCTTTTCGACCAAGTTGAGAAATCTGGGCTCAGAGTCTCCGTCCGTGATGTTGAGACCGACTCCGTCCACAGACTGGTGTTCAAGCGGTGGATCAAGTCTTCGAGAAGCTTCATATTCATCGGAAACTGGTGCCCGGAATTCGTTCACAGGAGGAGGTTGAAGGAGGGAGATGAGATAGGGTTTTTGTGGGATCCCTACAGTTCCACTTTTCTTTTTAGGGTTCTTAGTCGGTCTCCGAATTCGAATCCAAATCCCACGTGAAGTTGTTGTTAGGAGGATTTGAATTTGGAACCTTCGGATTACTATAACAATATTGGAACATGTAAAGAATATTGTGGGTTCAATTTTTGTTAATTTATGAGTAATTAATTAGATTTTAATATCCAGATATATAATTTCGTTACTGTTAACTAGTTTTTTAATACCCAGACATATCCATTTGATTAAATTTGTTTGCTTTTAGTATTCACAACGAAAAAACTGTCGAACTTGAAACTGAGCATAAGTTTTGCTCCATTGATAGTTCGATAAAAAGCTTTGGGACTATAATTTTCTAAAAATCATACGTTGATAATCAAGTTTAGGAAACTCAAAAGTGATCATAATTTACTTGTTTTAAGTGATCATACTTGTCTTCACGTTGTGTTATGTTTTTGTTTTATTTTTGCATGTAATGAAACTTGTTTACTATTAAACCAAGGGTTGTGGCTCAAGTGGAAATTGAGTGCCTTTGAGGAGTTCAACTTGGCAAAGTGTCAGGTTCAAACTCTATTGACAATACACCTTGGTCAGGGGCGTTCCTCTGTACCCCAAATTCGGAGTAGTCAGGGCTTAGGTGGTGGGCTTGCACCGTATGATGGGCCGGGCCACCGGTCACTGGACACCGAGTGGGTAAAAACCTGAAAAAAAAAATTGTCTACTTTTTTCTTTTAATTTTGTTCATATAATGTGTTTGACACTTAAATTTTATTGGCATATATCTTATCCAAAATATATATTACAATTGTTACAAATAACACTCGAAATAGTTGTAATCTTTAATTTGATTGTTTAAATAAATTATTTGGTTGTTAAGTTTTACTTTAATAATCATTTAAATGAATTTTCTAATTCGAACAAGATTTATCCTAATCGGAAACTGATTTTATTGTTCTTATAAGGTTAATGAAAAAATTAATTGGATGCTGTTCTTTTAATTTGATATAGTTTGTCTTTGTATTTAACTTCAAATATTAAAAGTAATTATTATTAAGTTTTCTGATGTGGCATTTAATTATTATATTCTTACATTTAATTAAAGTTTATAATTTCAATTAATACAAATCTTGTTTCTAGTGGGAGTCAAAAACAAATAAATGTCAATTAGCTTACATGAATTTCCTAATTCTAACAACATTTTAGTTTCCTCATTTTATCCATGTTTTTATTTAATGAAATATATAAATAACCAAAATATTCATTAATAAGTGTTTGTCTAATAAAAACAAAGGAAGGAAAAAAGTGGCCATATTTGGTCTGCACTAAAATTGTATGCACACCTATTTTGTAAGTATACCCCGTTAAAAAATTGTTTAAAAAAACATATTTACTAGTAAAAAAATGGTTAAGCACTTTTCCATTCACTTTGTTCAAATCTCACATTTATCCGTTAAATCGTAAAGTTTGGATAGTGGGAATTGTCATTCCAGGCTGGACTTATAGCGTTTGATTTTGTTAGGTCCCGATAGATTTCTGACTCAATTGGTGCCAGATGTCAAAAAAAAAAGAATTGTTTAAAAAATATACAACATATAATTATAACTAAATTAACAACGAAAAATATTATTTTTTTTTAATTTTATTATATTATATTTTGTAAATATGCCTCAATAAAATTATTTTTAAAAAAAATATTACCGTTTTAGTGTGCATTTGGAATTGCTGTAGTTTGAGAAATAATCAATTATTTCATAAAGTTGGGATAAAAAAAATTATATTGTAAACTTCTCAAAATCCGTTTGTTTCAAAATGTGCGATTAAAATTGTTGCTCTTCTTGTTTTTCATAAACTACTGGAGTAGCTTCCAAAATTTGAACTTCTCTCAATACATATAAACTAATTTTTTTAGTCATTTAAAAACTCTAATGGAGTAGTAACCAAATAATAAAAAAAAAAAAAAAAATTAAAAAGAGCTTTCACATTTTTAAAAAGCCCTTTTGGTGTGCGGATGCTAGAGAACTCTTTCAAACGTATATTAATATTGCCGATGCGGGTCCATTGAAAAAGGAATTTTTTTTGGGTAACCCATGGTTTCGGTTCCATATCGAATCAACTGGTTTCTCGGTGGTGATAGTCACAGAGGCGGAGACCATTTGATTAAATTTGACGATTCATAACCATCGAAAAAACTGTTGAACTTGAAACTGAGCATATTGCTCCATTGATAGTTCGATAAAAAGCTTTGGGACTATAACTCAAAAGCGATCATAATCCACGTGAATTTCCTTATTTGAACAACATTCCAAAACTAATTACATAATACATAATATATATAATATAAAAAAATACCTTTAAAAAATCTTAGTGGGGATTATAATGGTGAGGTGGCACTAATTCAAACGAGTAAAAAAATTTTGGTTTCTAAAATTAATTAATTTAATTAGCTTGGTAATCAAGTAATCAACAACTCACATGAATTTATTTCCTAATTCTAACACATTTTAGTTTCCTAATCCGATCCAGATTTTATATATATTCCTCTTCATACAAATTTATTTTCTGTCTCTTCAATTCTCTCTAGATTTTTTTAATTATCTTTTGAATCTCAGTATAGTGTGGTTGTTTATTATTTTTTTTCATTAATCAGTCACCAATCCATGGAAGAAAGCACAAGATTTCGTTGGCTCCCAGTGGGTTATAGATTTCGTCCCAATGACAATGAGTTATTAGGGTTTTTTCTGTACATGAAGATCACAGGAATGGCATTGCCTCCTGAATACGACCGTTATATCAGGGATTGTGATCTTTATGGCGAGTACGAGCCCTGGCAGATATGGGAATATTACAGAGGAGAAGAGAAAAAATATGATGGTGGTGATGATGAGAATGAGAATGAGGAGGACATGTTCTTTTTCACCAAGTTGAAGAAGAAGTCTGCTAATGGTTCCAGAATCAGCCGCACGATGGGTTGTAGTGGTGGCGCATGGCAAAGCGAGGACTCAGCCAAGAAAGTCCCGCCCGGGCGATCGGTGAGGAAGTTAGGGTCCAAGAAAAGGTTCCGGTACGAGAACAAGGGTTCCATACATGATGGGGGTTGGATTATGTACGAGTACTCTCTTGATTCGTCTCTTTTAGAGTATCCTGATCAATCCAACGACTACGTTCTGTGCCGTATAAAGAAGAATGTTAAAGTGATGAAGAAGAGGAAGCAACGAGAAGAAGAACCAGTTAATAATGCGGAGGAAGTCGATCATGGTGACTCACAATTGCAGTGATCACTTAGCTGTTATGACTACTGATTTTTGGAACTATGTATGATAATCAACCATACTTGTCTTAGTACTTGTGTTCTGTTTTTGTTTTATCTTTTTAGCATGTATTGAAAAAAATTTGATAATCACTTACTGTTCTAACATCGTTAATGAAAAAAATTTGGAAGCTGTTCTTTAATTTGATGTAGTTTTTTTTTTTTTTTTTTTTAAGATAATATTTTTTCATCATGGTATTTTTAATTTAATAAGGGAAGGAAACCATGCATTAATGGATCCACTGCATGTATTTAGTTAAATATTTAATTATTATATTCTTACATTTAATTAAAGTTTATAATTTTAATTAATACAAATCCTGTTTCTAGTGGGAGTAAAATGCTGACGTGGTATTTTAAAAAAAAAACAAATAAATGTTAATTAGCTTACATGTATTTCCTAATTCTAACAACGTTTTAGTTTCTTAATCCGATACTGATTTTCTCTAACAATATCGAGAGCGGTGTTTGTGTTAGTGTATGTGTTTGGGACCACAACACTCGCTCTGCACACCACATCGTTTAAATCTTCCAAAGCATACATTTTGTCTCTCGTATGGATCAAAGATTTTGTTAAGAGGAGGGATTTGAAGGTTGGAGACTAGATTAGACTCTTATGTGATCATCACCACTCAATGTTCGGGTTTCGCCATCTTGATCAAATGGATGGTAGATATTGAAATCTAGAAAAACATACGAATTTGTAAACCATTGATATTCATATAAACAGTTTAATTAGCAAAAATTGTCACTATGATGATCAACCATACTTGTCTTAAAAGTTGTGTTATATTTTTATTTTATTTTTTGCATGTAACGAAATTTATTTTACAATCACATTACTGTTCTAACAGCGTTAATGAAAAAAAAAATTGTTTTATATTTTAAAATATTAAACGTAATTTTAAGTTATATTTTGATATAATCCAATAGTTGCTATTGTATTACAGACCTTTTAAATAGCAATACGACTATGACCAAATCATGTTTATATAAATGAAATCTGTTAAGTTAATTCTCTTTAGAGAGATTCAATTTGTTATGCGGAGAACTAACTTTTAAGGACTCTCATAATTAAATAATTAAGTGATTATTGAGGATTAATATACTATTAATATAATCTAATAATTAATTAAGCATACAAATAAATGTGTTTGTATATATGAAGTCAACAACATTCTTGACTCCCTTCAAAAAAAAAAAAAAAAAAAAAGCAACATTCTTGACTCTCAAAAAGTATGAAATTATAAAACCCAAGTGATCTAAAACAAATATATAAAACGAAATCTGATTTGTGTTCTAAATAAATTTGTTTTACTTTCAAAAAATTTTAAATTTGTTTTGACATTATATTAATTTAAACATTTTTTTTGTTTTAGAGATTACAAATATAATTTGGAAAGATTATATATATATATATATATATATATATATATATTTTTTTTTTTTTCTTTTCATATTTTTTTAGACAATATTTTTTCATTAATTAAAGGGATATTTTTAATTTAGTAAGAGAAGGAAACCATTAATGGATCCACCACATGTGGTTAGTTAAACATTTAATTATTATATTCTTATATTTAATTAAAGTTTATAATTTCAATTAATACAAATCCTGTTTCTAGTGGGAGTAAAATGCTGATGTGGCATTTTTTTCAAACAAATAAATGTTGATTAGCTTTGATAATAAATTAAGTTTAGGAGTTCACTGCAAATAAATCAATTAAAAAAGCAAGACTCTGTTGCTTATATTTCTTGTATATCAACTTACATAAGTTTCCTAATTCTAACAAAGTCTTAATTTCCTAATCCTACACTGATTTTATCTTTCCAAATTTTTCTCTCTCTATATGTATAAATACACGTCTGTGTTCCTCTTCATGATATCAAACCCACTACCAAGAAATTATTTTCTCTCTCTATAAATATTTTTATTTCTCTTCATCATCAACAATGTTTCTTGATATGTCTATTGCGACAACATTGGAGGAGGACTACTTGAAGCCAAAATATCATGAAGAAGAAGTTTCAACGGAGTTATCTCATTGGCTTGACTATGAGCCCGTGAAGAAGAAGCCAAGAATCATTGTCTCTGATGATCGGGTTTTTTATAGTCATTGTTCTGCTGATGAGAAAGATCATGAGTTCTTGAAAGCAAACGACAGCGTTTCATCGACAGATCATCTTCGTCAAGCTTTGATGGTCAGTGCTAGTACTGCTACTACTAATACTAGTAGTAGTACTGTTTCGACAGAGCTCGAACTCTATAGCGATCCATGGACGATCAAGAAGAGACTGACCAAGAGCGATCTGGGTGGTCTGAGTCGTCTTCTGATACGAACAAGCTTGGTCCGCGAACACGTCTTTCCATTCATGAGCACCGATGCTGTCCAACTAGTCGAGAGCGGTACTGGTATTATTGTCTGTGTTTGGGACCACGACACTCATTCTACACACCAACTGATGTTCAAGAAGTGGTCTCAATCTTCCAAAGCATACATTCTGTCTCTTGCATGGACCAAAGATTTCGTCAAGAGGAGGGACTTAAAGGTTGGAGACCAGATTGGACTCTTCTGGGATTGTCACCAATCAATGTTCGGGTTTCGCGTTCTTGATCGAATAGATGGATAGATATTGAAGTATGGAGAGATTATTACTACATAGAAGTTTTTTTGTAATGTAAAACAATTGATGATTCATGTTACTGCTTATTAATTACTCTTGAACATATTAGTTTGTTTTAAGATGATCACATCTTCATTGAAACTGAACACACAGAAAAAATTATTACCATAAAATATATATTGAATTATAAATTTAAATATATCCCAAGTTGGATTTTCATACAACATAAAAGAATATTTAAAAAAAAAAAAAACTCGATCTTTAACTAATATTCTCTTATGGAAGATCAAAATCAGTTTCGGATTAGGAAAACTAAAATCTTGTTCGAATTAGGAAATTCATGGATGTAATTTCAAGTTATGATTTTGGAAACCAATTTTTTTTCACACGTTTAAAAAATTGCCACATCAGCATTTTAATTCCACCAAAAACAACAATTTTTAAAAAAAAACTATTATAATTAATTTCAATCTCAAATTATTAAATTCATGTGCCTAATTAGTTTCCTAAAAAGCTATGATTTTTGGAAAGAAATTTTAAAATGCCACATCACAACTTGTTTTAACTATTACAATTACAATTAATTTGAAGGCCAATAAAGAGATACGACTCGATCGAGCACGCAATCTTTAATAGTAAATGTGTGAAGGGCAACACACTAATAAATCGATCTAAAATCAATAGTACAAGTTTAAAACAGCACCCAACTCCAGGCCCTCTTATTCACTCTTGTTATTTGCAAGAGGCATCAATAGTTCCATTTCATCACTCCAATGAAGAAAAATTTTCAGGTTTTAGTTATCATGATGCAAAGAAGTTAGATGCAATCACAGAGGAGAAGTAATGGAAATTTCTTTTTGATATTATTTCGGAGCCGAAAAAGAAAAAAAAAACAATATTACAAAGTAACATAACAGTTTGATGCTGGAAAATTTTGCTACAACAAATTCATTTGTCTTTGAGATTCAAAATCTGGGTAGTCCCCATTTGCCTGCCCACCATAACCATACATGTCGAAATACTTATCCTCTGAAGGCATATTTCCCATTTCCCGGCCTCTAAATCCCTCCATTGGTGAAGCAGCCCATGTAGCTGGAGTAGAAGGAGTAGAGCTGGAAGCTTCTTGATTTAGACTAAAGGCATTCGGATTCTGAGGTGAATTTCCGGCAGCCCTTCTACCTGAGGAATTGATTGGCGTCACATTAATGGTTGCTGATTGCTGCTGCTGCTGCATTTGTTGCTGGTTCTTCATTGGTGACTTGGGACGAAGAGACTCTATTTCAGGGGTTGTGATGACAAGATGAGGTGCCTCCGGGGGTGGATTTCGTCCTCCGCCTCCTTGCCAAACTTTTCCATCCTTGTCGGAAAAGTTTCTAATATATGACTGAAAGATGCAAAACACACTGGTCAGAGTTCGTTTTGAGAAACAGTTAAAATTCAGAAAGCGTAAGCAAGGAGTAGTTCTGTATTCTCTTTGATATTACAGATGACTTCTATACAAGTATAAAATTAATCCAAGCCTATGCAATCGGCCAGTTTCATTGTGTCAGAACATTATCAGCTTGTTAGCATAAAAGCTGCAAAAAATCCTGCTTTCAAATGAGACCATACCTCCTTACTAAAATTTGATGATGATAGTCCATTACCAACAGTTAGCCAACCAGATCGAATATTGTGGTCTCCACCAAAGAGCTCGAGCCTTCTGCGGCCAAGGGCAAAATGCTCAATTATCCGATACATATCTTCAGGCTTTCGAGTTGAACCTACAATTTGATTGGGCACAAAACTCTTATTGAATAAGTGCACATATACTAGACCATTATAGAACAGCACCAAAGGTATTCAACATATAGCCACTATTTGAAGTTAAAACCGGCACATTATGATGCATTACATTAATTTTCCAATAAAAGAACTATTTTGCCATGACGTCCAAGCGCCAAAATGGATTCCCATGTGCTCTTTCCATGAATAAAGAGCAATGAAAGAAAAACCCACATAGACCTCCAAATGTTTTACACAAAAAAAGAAAAGATCTCCTTGTGCTCAAGGGTCAAAACCTCAAAAGCTTACTAATTCATTTTGATTTTTTTTCCCTTCAAAATTATATTGGAAATCACAGGTGAAAACAAAATCCCATAGCGTTTTGGATCCTAGATTGATCCAATAAATATTAACTCATTCCAAAATATTAATTTCTAACGAACAACATAGGATAGAAAAACCCTTTTGCCAATAAGAAACTGATTATAACAATCCCTGATATAACAAGAAGCCTTATGAGTGAATGCAACTACTGTTGACTTCAACTTAGCTTTCGATTCTACATCATCTAAGTGACTAACAAATAATTGTTAAATGAACAGATGCTATTCAAGTCACCAACGTCTAACGTGTCATTTATATTACTAACCATAAGGAGGTTCCTCGGCAATTATGACATCAGTGTCAATGTTGGCATGAATTATATGGCCATCAGTACTGCGACGGACGGTTCCTTTTATACCCATCAGGCAGTGTTCCTTCATCACAATGTCAAGACAAGGACAGATCAAGAAAACAGTAAATTCATTCATATACATTTGATAAACAGGAGGATAGATAAAATAAATATGATGATGCCACAAATATCTGCAATGTAGTACATTCTACCAACCTTTGAATGCTGAAATAGTGTCTGACAATCATGTCGCAAGCCTGGAGTTGCATTAGTTTTGTTCGTCTTTACCCAACAGATATCCTCACACCTCCGAAATCCCCACTGCAATTTGGAAAAAGTATAATTGAGTTATCCAACAGATACAAAAACTTACAGCATATTAGTTTTATCATGGCTAAAATAGAGGAGATACCCTATTTACAATCTCATATAGAAGTCATATACCTTCTTCAAACATTGACGACCCTGCTCAAGGCCGACGCCATCCCCCACCCAAAGGAAGATAAATGAAGGTGTATCTGCTATTGCCTGTAAACATAAAGGACAAAAAATAAATATCCAGTCAAAAGGAAGGAAAAAAAATTGCATCTATTTAACAGGAAGCCACGTATAATACCACCAATATCTAGACGCCAGCATAAAGTGCATTTATGACAACAGATTTTTAATTTATATAGCTCAATTAAATAAAAATTGCATTATTATCACATTGAACACCTAAAATATCATTAGATTGTTGTTTAATCATCATTAGTGGAGAGATATCAAAGTTAATGGTATTAAAGTTACTATTGGTGTCACATGTACAGATGCAAAAACATAGTACTAATTTCTAATTTGAAAAGACTATGACAAGGAAAAGTGATACACAGACACATTACCTCAATCTTTAAATTGAGAATTTCTTCAAACGTCCAGTATTCCGTGTGGTCAGCAACACCAGGAGCTCGATGCACATATTCCTCCCAAGGGGGGTCCACAAGAATAACATCAAATTTTGTTCCAAAGAACTCAGGTGTCAGGTCAAATTCACGCAAGTCACATTTGAAGTACATGGGAGCAGTAGCAGATTTAGACACAATCTCATCCTTTTTCTGTATAAGCTCCCTAAGCTTTGGGTAGTCTTCTACAACATTGGTAAGCTCTAGCTCCCTAATGAAATTCTGGGGCCGGTAACCAGTATCAACAAAATTCTGAGAGTAATCATTCTGCTCTCCTCGGGAAGGAGCTTTACCAGGAGGTCCACTAGTTCTAGGAGGACCCCAACCTCCAGAGGGTTTATCCGGTGGTGTACCTCGTCCAATTGGTCCAGCAGCATTAAAGCCCTGCCCAGACATGCTAGGAGGACCTCCTCTTCCAGGACCTGCTTGATTGAAGTACATACCAGGATTTGATGGATTCCCAATGTTAGGAGGAAATCGTGGTCCTGAAGGTCCAGAAGGTACAGGAGAGAGTCCAGGCGAAACACCTAGCATGTTCATATCAACTCCTCGGGGCCCAGGCCAAACAACTTGGGAAGGAAAAGGTGGAATGAAGACACCAGGATTAATTGGAGGACCAGGAGCAGGTGACATACTAGGAGTAAGCGACTGCATTGGTCCAGGAGGCGGCATTCCAAGTGGTCCAAATGGTGATCCCATCATAGGCAATGGCACCCCAACCTGTTGGTTGTCTCTCCCAGAAGGCCTGCCCCTTCCTCCTCTCCCAGTTCTACTACCTTTTATACCCTGTGAAGGACCTCTGCCAAAAGACCCTGGATCCTGGTTCCCATATGGAGGCTGTGAATTACTACTACCAGAACTATGGCCAACAGCACCACGACCAGGCACAGCACCTTTCTGGCCTCTTCCTTTCCCTCCCTGGTAGTCAATTTCATCTCTCCATGAATTTGGATCTCGCATCAAGGTGCCATCATCGATAAATCTGTCCCTTGAATCTTCACCAGAAAGCCCAGATCCATACATGTCAGGCCTTTTGGCCCTATCTTCTCGCATATATGCCCACTCTTGCTCATTTGGAGCCAATTGAGCATCAGGCTGATGACCAACTTCAGTTCTCCTAGAAAAATTGGACCCAGACTCAGTTCTTCCATAATCAAGAGGCTTGGTTTGTATTTCTATCACATCATAATTCTCGTTCGAAATTCCAAAATTCGATGACGTCTTCACAGCTTCACCCCTACTCCCATCTTTTCTATTACTTGACCGACCATGAGGCCTTTCATGGTCAATTCTATCACGACCATGCCTTGGTAACTCCCACTCTCTGCCGCGATCATAAAAGACATCCCCATCTTTTGACTCCTTATCATTACTACTGGGTTGTCTTCTTTTCCAATTCTCTTTTGAACCTTCTCGATCCCTATTTCGGTCACTCCAGCTATCTTCTCTAGTTTTTGATCTATCATCCCTTTGACTATCTTTTTCCAGTTCTTTTCGCTTCGGGTCAATGCTTCTTTCATAATCTGCCTCAGACTGTTCTGATTCTTGATGACGTCTCCCACTCTTCTCAGGGGTCTTGGACCTGTTGGAGTGCCCTAATTCCCTCACACTTTTATCTCTTGTCCACGTATTTCCATCTTCATCTTTATTGGAAGATCTTTCCCGGCCTTCAACAGTATCCCGACCAATTGGAGTTCTCTGCATTCTTTGTTTGTCAATTTTATCCCTACTCGATCTGTCTTCATAATTAATAGGACTACCCCTATTTTCTTCTTCTAGAACTTCTGCCTTGCCTTTGCTCTTACTCTTCTCAGAATCAACCCTTCTCTCTTCCCTGTTGTTGGATTTTATACCCTTCTCACTGTGAGAGTCTAAATTCCTGCTTTTACTCTCAGTGGGCTCATGTCTTCCAGAAGAACTTCTCTCCTTAGAACTCTCATACTTAGAATCAGAAACCTTTCCACTTCTCAGATCAGCTCTTTCATAATGATTTTCTTCAGCTTTCCTGATGGTATCAGACTCATCCCATCTTCTCCTTGAGCTTCTCCCCTGCTCAGAAGAATCATGGCCCTTCTCTCGGCCACTTTCCCTTCTTTCTGAGTACTTTGAATCTCTATCCAGCATCTTCTCAAGCTCTCCATCGTGTGATCTATCTTCCTTATTTTTACTTCCACTCCGGGAACTCTCATGCTCTGAGAATTTTGAAGTTGCCTTCCTTCTCTCACTTTCATCAGCTCGAGTGTGCCCTCTACTCCCAGACTTATCTCCGCCATCTTTCCTGTTATCTACTTCTCCATCCTGGTACCAACTACTCAACTTTTCCAAGGAACTCTCCTCCTGTTTTTTCTTCATCTGCTTAGAACGTTGCTCTTTTCTTTTATCATATTCATCTTCATCACTATCTGCTCTGCTAGAGCCACCTGACCTCTTACGATTTTCATTTCTGTCACCAGAACTTCTCCTCCTTCCACTACCGTCTAATCCCTCAGCTTCTTCTCCATTGCTAGGCTTTCTAGACTTGCTTGACCTATGCTTCCTCTTATCACCACCCTCCCATTCTTCATCATCCCTGGCCCTATCACTCTTCACATCAATGCCATCCTCTATGTCTCGTTTAACATAACTGCGACCACGTTCAGGAGAATCCATCTCAATTCCCTCAAAAGAATTTCTTCCTTTCCAGTATATGTGATGAAAAAGGTGTGGCGTTTCAATGAGACTGATATAAGCCAATTATCCTGAAAACCAAATTTAAAAAGGATAGAGTTAGAAAGTCACTCAACCAAACATTGTACACGCATAGGAACTGATGCAACAAAACTTTAAATCCAACTCCAAAAAAGGTTTCAGCTGTGAAACAGAAGATAATACATTTAACCAGTTATGAGCTTATGATAACCTATCAAAAGCTCTAAGCAGCTTTAATTGCATGGAACTCAAATTGAAGCGGAAATGCGGAATTCTACTTCTGTGGTATTACAAGTGAATACACATGTTGAAATTCTGTAAGATCCAAAACCATTTTTGGAGACGATTTAGAGTTGACTTGGAATTGCGTTTTTCTTTTTCTTCTTTATTTTCATTTTTTAATAGTGACAAATACAATTTGATCAAAATCTCATACTCTGTTCCAAGCAACAAACAAAAACCCTACCGAACTTTTTTTATAGGAAACTCACAAACATAAAGTACATAAACTACTAATAAACATAAAGTTGTTGCTTCAAATAGGCTTAATGGGGAAATTTTGTGTTGTAGTGGTGCTTTGGTTAGGCTGAGATTGATAAAGAGCATAAGGAATTGTTATTGCGAAATAGCCATACCAGAAAAAAAAATATTAAATTTTGAACATGAGACAAAGCATGGAAGATGTTCATACAGGTAAATTCTTCAACACTATCCAACTACAAATATCAATTTGTTTTTCAGTCGCCTGGTTTGTTATTTGTTGGACAGACAAATTTTGCTATCAAGACAAACATAATCAAATAGAGACAAATGGCAAAAATTATCACAGTTTTAGTACTTACAAATAATATTTTAACTTAAACAGAAGAGGGGGGAGGGGTGGGGTGGGGTGGGGGAGGGGAATTCTAGAAGAGCCGGCAGAAGCCTAATCAAAATGGAAATTTGCTTAAGAGTTTACATGCTTTTCATAAAAATCCAGCATCCAAAATCACCAAACTGGAAATCAATTAGTCTTAGTACAGGCAAAAGAATAGAACAAATCAAGAAAATCAACACATATGTGAATAATAAAAGTACATATGGATTGGAAATCTAAACTTAATCACAACATATGTAAAGGAATTCTTTGGAAAAAGCAAACTGTACTATCACTAATATGAGCTGCTTAAAGGAATGACGAATGGAACAATAAAAAAAAAATTAAAAGAATCAACACAGAAGATATTGATACAGATAGGTGGAATAAGAAAACAATAAGCAATGGAGAAAAGGCTTCACAATTCCCTTTTTGCAAAAGAATAATTATCAAAATTAGGCTCAGAAAGCTATCCCACGTAAATAATATGATTCAAAGCGCAGCTTGGAATCATGTTTTCATCGATATAATCTTCTTTTTTTTTATTTCTGATAAAAATAAAAATAAATGCTTGACAGTAATCACATATGCTTGCAAACCAAATCTGCCCACACAAGACGTACTTATGAAAACCCATGCCCAGATGTTGATGTTTTTAGACTAGACACTGAAACAGTCATGGAATTAAAAACGTGACCTCAATCACATACTCCTGTTATCGGTTTCTAAACTATCCTTAAGTGCAAAATAAAGCGACAACCTACATTCTATAGCAGAGTACATGTACACAACCTTATTCTATTTGCATCCACAATAACAATACAATCATAACTAACCTCAACTGCCAAAAAGTAAAAATAAGCTTAAAAGGGAACTGGAAATGCAATTCGATTACTAAAATGAAGCTCAAAAACCCACCAAGAATATGTATTTACTTTAAATTTTGTTGGGAAAACAATTGTCTCACATCTCTTGCACTACAGCTAGTAATCAAAACCTAAAAGTCAAAAAAGAAAAGGCACTATTTTTCAAGAAATAAACCAATTCACTTAAAAGCTAACTAAAAAAACCTAAAAACTCCAAGACATAATAAAAGAAAATCCATTTCTTCAAATAATAAAAAAAAATAATAATAACCACAAACCCTCTTCGTGGTTGATGAAATAACACATGAAATTCAAAAACTAGACATAAAATTCAATATCTTAATAGTTCCAGTATAATTCTAAAAACAAACGAATGGCAATCCAATCAGTTCAGTTGAAGTTCCGGGGCTCTCAGCATTCTATATATGACCCATTTCAATTCACTAAAGCAATCGTCCTTGCAAGTTATTGAAATACTAAAGAACCAAATCTAACAACAACCCACATGAACAAAACCCACAAAACCCCTAAAAAAAAAAGTAAATTCATCACAGACTTGACTTTTGAAAGCATAACCAGCACATGAAATGACTCTGTTTTCAAGTCTGAAAAGGAAAAAAAAAAAACTCAGTAGAAGAAGATAAAGTAGCGATAGAGAAGTACCTCTCACATTTCCCAGACAAAACAAACCTTCTGCGAGTAGGTCTTGAAGAATAGAGAAGCTGGAAAATAGAGAAAAACCCTCGATCTTGATTTGGAGGAGCGAATTTTCGACTCTGTTGTTGGGGGATCCAGACCCGCCCCGGTGGTTGCCTTTCTAGTTTGTGATTTTTTGTTTTTGATTAAGAAAATATTCGACCAAGTAAAAATGCTCATTATGTATTCTTCAGAATAATACACGAATACGAGTACGAATACGATTATAATATGAATTTAATAGACTATGGTTTCTAGGGTATGATGCGATTAATTAATTAAACAGATTAATTAATTAAACAGGTTAATTCAGATTAAAGCAAACGTGATGCGGCAATTTTTAACACTTACTTTCGGAACTCAAATCAAACTCAAGGAAATTTAACTACTTGAAAGTTCTTATAATGATTAAAAAATAGATTGTTATTGATTAAAAAAAAATTGAAATTGATAATTGTGTTTGGATCAATACAAACTTAATAGGCGACTTTTAATATTCACCTAGTGAACACAAAATAAAATCTAAGTAAATTTGGTTATTTACGAGTTCTTATATTATTAATAAAATAAACTTAGGGTTCAGATTGATGCAAACGCAATACGGGATTTTTAACACTTGCCTAGTAAAGACAAAGCAGACTTCGAAATAAATTTAGCTAATTATGGATCCTTATATGATTAATGAAATATCGTATTGAAGTTAATGGGACTATTAGTAAAATGAATGCAAAGTCAGCATTGCATTGAGTAATTCGGTGTTGAGGATGGGTTTTTTTTTCTAGTGGCAATAATATTTTATTTTCTTTTACTGAAAAAATTAAATTTATTGAGAAATATAATTATATGGAGCTATATAATATATGTCACTCATTTTATTATGGTTTTGTGACAACTTAACCATGGGCGTTGGCGGAGTTCTTTCAAGGGGTAGTTTTGGTGTTGGGCGAATCGGATCCAATGGATTTTGCATACTTTCGATCCAACTTGATAAGAGAAATTGTAATTTGATTCGATCCAATCCTTTAATATAATCTAATCTAATCCAGTTAAATTACAACTTAGATTTGATTCGATCTGATTAGACTCATTATAATTTTGATCTCGTCGAATTCTATTCGATCAGATTAAATCAAATTAGATTGGACTACCCAAATTTTAAAGTAGGCTAATTGTGCATTACAGCAAGCCATAATGACCTCTATTTGGACTGATCCATTCTGCAGTTTGATGGGTTGGACCAGATCAAAATTTTAATCAATTTTGGACTTTGAAAATACAATACATGATACAAGAAAAAAAATATATTATTATTTTTTAGGGTTATTATCATTCTCTACCCTATAGTTTAGAGTATTCTCCATTTTTCACCCTATAATTTTATTTTTCTCTCTTTTACACCCTCTGTTAACTTTTATTAGTATTTTAATTATAAAGACTATTTTGCCCTTATTCTTTAAAATAATAATTAAATACTATTTAAATATAATAAATAAAAAATAAATTCCCACCGTCCATCAGATCTGATGGACGCTGGGGATCAAACTCAAAATAAAAAAAAATTAAATTTTTTTTTTAAAAAAAAATATAACAAGTGGAGATCCAGATTAAATCTCCACCGTCCATATTCAGCTGATGGACGATGGGCATCAAACTCAAAATAAAAAAAAAAATAAAAAAATATAACAAGGGGTGGAGATCCAGATCTCCACCGTCTATCTTCAAGATGGACGGTGGAGATTCAATCTGAATTTCCAGAGTCCAAAAATCTAAAAAAAAAATTAAAAAAAATAGTGGTGGGATCCAGAACAGATATCTACCGTCCATCTCAAAAATGGACGGTGGTCCACAAACCCAAAATAAAAAAAATAACAGTTTAAAAAAAAAAATTAACAAACCACATCAATCCACAACTACAACCACCCCTCCACCCCATCAAAACTACACAACCAGTCAACCACCACAGAACCTCCCTCAAAGCCACCAGTCCAAAACCCCAATACCAACCAACCCCCCCCCCCCCCCCCCCCCTACAACCTAGACTCCCCATTTTTATCATCAAAAAAAGAGAAGAGGAAGAGAAAGAGGAGGGTTGAGGAATAAGGAGAGAGAGAGATTAGTGATCGGTGAGGATGAAGGAGAGAGAGAAAAAAAAGAGAGAGAAAAGATAAAGAAGGAGAAAGAGAAAAAAAAAATCTGAGAGAAAGAAAGAGAAAAGAGAAAAAAGTAAATGAGAGATGAGTGGGTGTGGGGCGATGAGAGAAAAGAGTGGGTGGGGTAGATGAAAGAATAAAAAAATCTTATTTTTATATTATTTTTAATTAAGATTTTTTAGTTTAAAATTATTTATTTATTTTATTTTTTAAATTACTATTATACCCTTAAAAATTTAATAGTCAACTGTTAATTTTTTAACGGAATTTAACGGTAGGGTGTTTTTTAGAGATTTTTGTAAAATAAAGGGTGTAAAAAAGAGAAAAATGAAACTATAGGGTGGAAAATGGAGAATACTCTAAACTATAGGGTATAGAATGATAATAACCCTATTTTTTATGTAACTTCCATGTGTGTGTTGTTTCAATAAAAATATACCTTTTGATTAATATTTTAACATTTTTAATTAAAGTATATACTTATACTTTTTTTTTAATAATTACAATTAATTCGAAATTTGGGGAGGGAGACACGATTCGAACTCACAACCTCAGGAGTGTAAGTGTGAGGGACAAACTACTGAACCAATTTCATCTTGTCAACTATTTGTATATACTTATACTTAGAATAAAATAAAGAGCTAATAACACCCACATTTCCTAAAGTTTTGTCAACTACAATGTGTAGTCAATTCTATCGTTTATAGACAACGACCACCCTTGTTGTTAGTTAAATTCGTTTAGATTTAATGGTTGATCAGGTTTAATCATTAAAAATATTAAAATACCCCTAAAATAATATTTAAAATTTTCAAATAAAAAGAAAAATAAGGTTAGATCTTCATCGTCCATCTCCATCTCACCTGAGATGGACGGTGGAGATTTTTTTTTTTTTAAAAAAAGAAAATTATTATAAAAAATTAAACTTCATATCTCCATCGTCCATCTTTGAATGGACGGTGGAGATCTGAAGTTTATTTTTTAATTTTTTTTTAAAAAAAAAAGTAGGAGGGAGAAAGGTGGAGATCTTCGAAGACAAACCCAGATTTATGGGTTCGTCTTCATTGGCGAGCCTAAAAGGGTTCATCGAAGAACCCAATGACGAACCCAAAAATTATGGGTTTATCACGCTGGAGATCCAAAGATGGATCTCTAGCAAATTTTTTTTTTTTTTTTTTTTTTGTGGGTTTTGAAAGAGATCCAATCTGAATTTTTTTTTATAATTGTTATTTAAAAAAATTAAATAAATTTTAACCGTCCATTATTTTAAAGATGGAGGGGTGAGATTTTTTTTAAAATTTTTAAAATTTTATTTAATAAAATAAAATTTGAAAAGTATGAAAAGACGAAAATATCCTTTTACATGTTAAGTTTGACTAACGGCAGAAAGGTCGTTGTTAATAAACGACAAAATTAATTACACTTGTAGTTGACAAAATCTTAGAGAAAGTGAGTGTTATTAACTCTAAAATAAATTAGGATGTCAAAATAAAATTATTTGAACAAATTTAAGTAGTTATTATAACGTTTCTTATGTTAGTGAATTTTTTATTTAAAAAAAAAAAAGTTATGTTAGTGAAATTTTTAACGCTAAAATAACGAATTTTTATTGATACTGCGGCGGTGCCATAGTAATTCCCATCTTAATAATAAAAGTAATTTGTGAAGAATTAACTCTATCAAACACATATAATGATAAAAAAACAAACATATCCATAATAATTAACTTCAAAACAAGATCAACACTCCCATTAATCCATAGTTAAACTAGACAAAAACACACCAATTTCATCCCACAAAAATCCACCCAAAAACACAATAGCAAATTAACAGACGTATGTAGATAGATACGTTTAATCCACTAACATCACGCAATATAACACGAGCCACCAATCAGTGCCCGTCCATAAGAAACTCTACATCTTTCTCCAACCTCTCCATGGCTTCGGCTTGCAAGCTAATCTCCACATCAATGCTCCTCCCTCCAATCTTACCCGGGTACAAATACACCATCCCATCAAACCGGTTGTTCGACCCGCTTCGGACGCTCTCAGGTTTCCCAAACCCGAAGTCCACGTCGTACACCTTGAACCTCGGCGAGCTCCCGACGGCGACGCAGTTCACGCCGGCATCCTTCCACTGGAAGATCTTCGGCTCTGCCTCCCACTCCTTGTTGCGCCCGTCGATGGCCTTCGCGTCGTGCGCTTCTATCGCCTTCTGTATAAGCGACGCACCGAATTCTGGCGGGTTAGCCGATAAGAGCCCGACAGCGGTTGCGGTGAAGATGGCCTGGATAAGGTTCCCGAAGTAGCTGTCGGGCATTGGCGGGTCTACCCGCTTACGGCAATCCGCAAAGACGGTGAAGACAGTGTACTCTTCGGGTTTCAGGTTCCTGGCAAGGGTGACATGGCGCCACACGTGTACGGCGAGAGATTGGAAAGTCGAGAACGGTTTTAAGCCGTCCGATGGGAGGCTCGAGTTCACTTTTGACTTGATCTTGTCAATGGCCGCTTCGGAGAATTTAAAGACTCTCTCTCTGAGCTGTGGTGGGTCTGGCTTCGCTTCACCGTTAGATGCTGGGTCCGGCTTCACGTCACCATTGGATGCTGCATGTGGGTCCAACGGCAGTGAGAAGTTGAGCTTCACGCGCGTGTTGCGGGCTTTCGTGCGCTCCAGAAAAGGTGGGATTGCAACGGTGGAGGACCCATTGCACACTTGGGCCCATGAGCTCATGAAGTGCCACGTGGAGGTGCCATCGAGGATCGCGTGATTGAACGCGCACCCAATCGCCAGTCCGTCCTTCAGCTTCGTCAACTGTGCGAGCATGACCATTGTAATTGTTAGTCAACTAATGATAGACGGCCATGATGATCTGGATCATATCATCTAACGGTTTACGTAAAAACCAAAAATACATGATCAAGGCTCTCAAAATAAGTCAAAATAGCAGTGTATGGTTAGATATATATTTAATATTGAAAATTGAATGACTTGTGTTTACTCCAATGACACCTAAATTTATTGGCTATTTATGATGTTGGTTGAAAACAGAAGCATTTATAAAATATTATGAATTTATTGTCAATTCAAGTTGGATATTTGTATTAGACTACAAAATTGCACTGGAAAGTGAAATGGGCCATGCAACTTTACGAATACAATTCAATTATGACTCAGTGATTATCGTAACATTATTGTACTAATATGTATAAACATTTTAAAAATGAATGTTCATATCAACTTTCGGAAGCTTTCGATCTCGACAAATTCCTGACTCGTTTGGCTTAGATTTGGAAAAAAAAAAAAAAAATTAATAATAAAAAGTGTTACCTGAACTGCCAACAAAGGTCTGTGAAGCCCTTCCAAGTTCAATACTCCATTGTAGGGCAAGAGCTCCTTGAAACTGGTTGTCCCTTCCTCGACCGTCAGATCTTCAACACTGATCTGATCAGCAACAGCCTCGACCACTTCAACACCGTCCATTCCATCATGATCATCATCATATTCCACTCTAAACACACCCTCATCGTCTTTCCCTAGTCTCCCACCCAGCTGATAAAACTCCTCCAGCACAACCCTAAGACCCTCCTTGAGCCTGTCAACCACCGCCGTGAACTCCTTCTCGTCGTCAACTTTTTCAAGCTTGTAGAAAAGCAGCTTCTGGTTGTAGTAAAAAGCCAGATATGGAAGGTCGAAAGTCACCAGCTGACACTCTTTTTTTCCAATTGTTTTCCTGGGTTTGACATGGGTTTTGTCCAACACCTTCACTTTCATGGACGCCATTTGATCAAAGATTCAAGAGAGACTAGAGAGAGAGAAAAAGAAAAACCTAGCTAGATAAATATTATGGAGGTTGAAGAAGAAGAGGGGTCTGATACAGTGCTTTATAGGAAGGAGATTAAGATGTTAATGTGGTGGATATGGTTGAGAGTGCATTAATGGAGTTCATGGAAGCAGTTGGTGTTCAATTAATGGCTATATGTTTTTTTTTTCTTCATTGATCAGCTTAATGGTGTTGCTTTTAGAAATATAAAATAAGTGTTATCAGAATTTTTTAAAATTTTATATATATATATATATATATATATATATATATAAAACATTTAATATTTAATATAAAAAAATTAAATTATATATAGTAATAGATTCTGAACCATTGATACGGTTCTCTCAATTTTCCTTTTTTTATTCCCATCCCCAAGTGGGTGAACATCAAAATAATTTTTGAATGAGACCTAGCTAGGTTTCTTCGTATAAATTGGCTACAAAACTAGCATTGAATTTAGCTTTGAAAAAAAAAATACCAATTTTTTTTTTTTAAAAAAAAAAATTATGTGCTTGCATGCATTGATTTTGATATTTCCTCAACAATTATTTTTATTAAATGAACCGACTTGTTAAGCCAGACGTTATTTGTCATGTGTGAGTGTGACTGTGGTGGTCTCCTTGCATCAACCAATCAAGCTCACTAATGAATCTTGACTCTTGAGTCTTGAGTTTGGTTGTTAATTAATTTGGAGGCCTTTAGTGGTCGTATTGTTCGTTGAAAGTTTGTGATTAATCGTTAAACAAAATAAAATAAATGCTAAACTCTTCGTTACTAAATGACGAGGCCACAAAACTTATATTCTTACATCCACTCGTATATCAAATTGTTAGTATACTATTTTTATTCACGGTAATAGTCAGGGAGTTAAGTTCGATCATACTCATTTAATAAAATAGGTAGAGAGTTTTTTCCTCTTATTGTGGAAGTAGATATCTCCTACATAAGAAAATAAATAGGCTTGAGAGCCGCATGTAATAATTGATCTCAGTGGGGTTCGCACATACTTATAATTAAATTTATAATATATAGTTCAGAATAATAATAAAAAAAAAAACTCTTATACTTAAAGTTTATGATATTTCAAGAACTTTTTTAAATTGTATAATTATAAAATTAATTATGAGACTATAAAGATCTACCGAGATAAATTACTATATGTGCAACACACACATATATATATACTTCCATAATACGGAGATAATAACCGATATCAATATCTACATGCACGATTCAAATATCTACTCTTATAATCGAGAGATATCTATTTTTATAATTCAGAAAGAAAACTCTTCATATTTATTGATAAATATAAATATAGTGAAACTTAAATTTTTACTATTAAAATGGATGGAGACCCTTAAATTATAAAGAAATGTGTAAGAAATTCTAATAATGCAATTAATTAAAAGTAGATTTTGTGGCAAAAAGTTTAAGTAGACACAATAAATGGTACATCAAGAGAGAGAGAGAGAGAGAGAGAGGGAGAGAGAGCAGTTGCTCCATTAAAATGGACGGTAAAATAAAAAGGCAGTGGCATGAAAATGTTGAGCACCGTTAGATGTTTAATTAGTGTGGGCGCTATCAAGCCCTCTCTTTAGACTTTTGTGTAGGCCACATGAGATGTGCCATGGACCCTAATTTATTTTAAAATTCAAACTTTTGAATAACTTTCTTATGAATTTCACATGATATGGAAATAAAATTACTATACACATTCAATTTTGATAACGATCAGAGTCTGTTGAGAGCTACTGAGATTAAATACTACATGTGTAAATATTTATGGTGTTACTTATACTCCTACTACAAACGTAAAAGGAGGAGGTGTATATGCTTAGAGTTCTACTAAAAGGTATAAAATTTTGTCAAAATGTTAATTCAATGTGTGAGAATTTACATCATATTTTCTTTCTAAATAAAATTGAGAAGGGTTTTGATACAATTTTATTATTATTTTTTTTTAATTTTTGATTTTATAAAATTGTGATTCAAGTCGTATCTCTTTCTCTAATTCTAAAATTAATTATAATCATTCTAAAAAAAAAACCTGATGAGCGAGTAAAATTAGTTAGAAAATTTATTGTTTTAAGCAATAAAGAACTTTTTACAAAAGTGCTTCTAATGCTAAATACACTTTTAAGTTCATTAGTTAAAAAAATTAGTGTTTTAAGCAATAAAGCAAAAGTAATGGTGGAAAAGGATTAAAGGACAATTTACAAGACTTTTTATTGACAAACAAGTAATTAATTAATTTAACAGATTAGTATTTATGTCAAATAAGTGGTACATTTATTGAAAAAGCTTTTATGGTTAGCGATTGTAATAAAAGCAAATTCACAATCAAGTTGCAAATTTGGACAACAATCTACTTGGCTCAACATTATTGGCTAATTATAAGGCATTAGAATTTTTTATTTTTTTTAATTAAAAAAAATACATCTCGATATATATTATTTGATTTCTCGTATAACTCGAAAAAAAAAATTTTTGAGTTATGTAGTATCCTTTAAGTTGTGATCAATTTCATACACATAAAACTTTGGTTGAGGTTGATTGTGCTCGTCCTCCATGTCTTGCTCAACGAAAAGGGATTTCAGTCCTACTTTGTTTATAAAAAAAAAGTGTCGGGAGATCCTTTCATTTTGTTATCAGAGTAGCTACTCAAATTATACTTATAATGATTAATATAAATAGGTTTTTAATAAAACTCTAATATGAATATAGTGTAAAAAAAAAAATCAATAAATACATTCATTCACTAGTTAAAGCTTTTGTGAGTAAATAATGAACAATATATTGTGGTAAATATGTAAATTTACAAAATTAAATAAATATCGAAATAAAATAATAACTTTTTTACATCATATTCGGAGTCTGGGTAATGGGTTGACCCGGATCCAGAATCTCTTTCACTACAAGGTTTCTAGCCCGATTGACAGTCAGGAAACACAAGTACAAATGCTCCTCCAGCTCATCAAGCTGTTGGCTAAAGCTAACGTCATTTTTCATCAGTTGGCGTGCCACTTCACAGCTGGTTTGTAGCCGAGCCTCTCCCCTCTCAAGCCAAAACTTGACCATTGAACGCATGTGCTCGAGCTCATCATGTAACCGAGCCATGAGCCGACTTATGGTATCCAAATCCCTGTTCAATATATAAGTCCCCTTTGCGGCGGCATCAAGTTGAGCCGACACCCTGTTAAGCCTCTTAGTCGATGCTGACTCGAGTGACATTGCGATGAGTGTCGGTGCAGCTACTAGCAACGCGAGGGCATGAGACGCGACGATCACGGTGAATGAGGCCGTTACTACCACCATGAAGATAGCCAAACCGTGTTCTGATGCGTTTATTACTCGAAGCTTGCTCCGGGCCTTGTTACGGCTTGACTCAATCTGTTTGAGTAATTTGGAGCATCCGGCTTGAACGACCTGAACCCGACAAGCAGATGGAGCAGATGATGCAAACGGGTTTAGTGAATAAGATAATTTGGTTAATTGGGTTATTACACTCGGAAAATGATTTAAAGAATATAGATGATTATCTTCAAGTGATTTAATGAGGGTTTTGAATGACCGATAATTGACACGCACATTATCAATTTCTTTTAGTAAACGACTGAATAGGAAAAAAGCATTAGCTGTTTCAGAGAAGTAATCGAAGAGAAGCGAATGGGTCCTAACTAACGAAAGGATCCGGATAACCGTGGGTTGGTCCGGATCCAAGAGCTGCTCTGAGAAGAGCCGATAGGATGAGAGCTTAGCCCGCGTGGTGGACGACTCTATAGAAACACACTTGGACAAATCTTTATTTGACAAGGCAAGGACACGTGTCCAAAAATCGTTGTATGATTCGGTTCTAAAAGCATGAGCATATTCTTCTCGTACATCCACATCAGATGATCGATTGAAAGTATCAACATTTGATGCTGCACAATAACAACAACACAAAAATTTGTCATTAAATGACAATTAAAAAAATCATAGAAACATATGCAAATTACCACTCAAACACCCTAAGAAACTATATTTCACTTAAATTAGAAGTAAAACCAAGCATCATCAACCACCAGAATCAAGACCTATCAAGTTTCTGTTCTTTTTTCCTATTTTTCTCAATTTTACATTGTTAGTCTAGTCTACCTACTGAATTTGTGTGGACGTGTTAATGTGTCACATGCGTTGCCTTAAAAAAACTACCGTCGTGGGACAATACTAAGGTCACAATTTTGATAAATGGAAAAAAAATCTAAAAGAGTGAATGTGTTATATTTGTTAGAACATGAAAAATCTACCCACACCACCACATGCAATTTTGCTGGTCCCTGTCTATTTACCTAGATGCTGTTTTCCAAGATTGAACTTTTCAGTACAAAAAAAGAGGAGCTGCTCTGCTCATTCAATGGAGAGTGCTAAAAGAAGAACTGGACCAGAACCAGAACCAGACCTTAATTGCTTGCACATGCCAACTTTAATTCAATGTTTTAAAAGAAACTCAACTGCCTCCAACTAATTCTTATATATACATCAATTTTATAAATCTAATTCAATTCATTGTGAACCCATGTGGGTTTTTTTTTTCCCTTATTTGTATTGTTCTCTATGTTGGTCTAAAAAATAAAATAAAATAAAATAAAACAACCAATTTGAAGAATATAGAATACATATATGTATACCTGTACGCGAAAGAAACTTTCGGACGCTTGAACTAATTATTTTCTTCATTTAAATATCCGCAAAATACACAAATTTTAATCCTGCAAAGAAAACGGTCGAAAATATAAAATCAAAAGAAAATGAAAAGTAAATATAAAATAAAATGGGGGTATTATGATGAATTGAACTCACTACTGACCTGGATTTGAACTTCAAAGAAAAACAAGTTTCTGGTTCAAATGTTTTTATTGGAGAGGAAAGAATAAGATTGACATTTGACACAAACAAGGTCTTATATAGTTTTTTTTTTTTAAAAATAAAATAAAGCTTTGTTGCTTTTGCTTTCGCTTTCTTACAAGAAAAAAGACTGATAATATATAATATTACGATAATAATTTGATTATTTTCTCTCTATCCAAGCAAGCCTTGTAGTGGAAGTGAAGCTTGGTTCAATTTTTGAAACTTAAAAGGAAACTTTAATATTTTCTTGCATTTACAGAAATGAAAGATCATTTTTTATTGCAACTTTAAAGTAAAGTTTGGATAATGACCACAAAAATCCATGCATAAGTTGACTAGTTTTGTTTTGGGTTTGATTCTCATTGGTATATTACAGGCCCATTAACTCAGTCTCTCTAGGCCCAAAAAGAGTAATGAGAGAAAATTAAATTTAACAATAATTTTATTATTATAATAATAAAATAAAAAATCCATCAAAATTTTCTTTCTACAATGTCCATTGTTCTAACAGCTATAATAAACCAGCACTGAAATTCAGGAATTGAATTTTTCCTGCAATGCACAGACCAGGAGAAAATTTGGAAAGATTTTAACAAAAGAGCGGGGGAGACATTTGCTTTGTAAGTAAACGGAAACAGAAACGGAACCAAATCTAACCAAATCTTCCGCGGCTTGGGGCGTCAAATAGATTACAACATGGAACACGGAAAATTTGAAGTTGCATAGGAGGTGACCATAGGGGAGGTGCAACCACTGATCAACGCTTAACCCATTGGAAGCTCTTTCTTGCTTTCGCCTTCCCTGGTTTTTTCCTTTCCACCACACGTGAATCCCTCGTCAAGAATCCAACTGGCAAGTCGTGAGATAATTTAGTAATCAGATTGTAACAAAACGTATAAATGTTATGCAAGTGAAAGGACAAGTTCAGAAGAAGTTTTTCTCGATATGGTATAGCTTAGAATTTGTATAATTATAAGGCACACTTAGAAACAAAAAAAAAATGAAAATAAAAAGGGTATGCTTTTGCAGGTGATACCGGATCTGAGAGCAGGACGTAAATCTGGTTCCCAGTTTTGCAATGCCCTGCTGATCCCCAACCGAATAGCTCCAACTTGACCTGTAACCATGCAGATGATATCATTTTGCTCAAATAGGACAAAAAAAGGTAATGAGAAAGGAAAGCAAGAAAATCAGAAGCACCCGCATAGCGGGTGATATATTAATGAACAAGCCACAGGCTCATCAAAGTGGTCTCACTTCTCAGTGAACATTGAAATGAGACACTGCAAAAGTTATACAGTAATGGTTCCCTCATACATGTTAAACCTAAGGCCGTCAAATTCAGAGTTTCACCACAAAACCTTCAAGATATATAATCACTGAAATCCAATGTGTCCTGACATGCAAGCTTTTAATGATCTCATACTGTAACTGATGAAGTACCTACTTTTAATGATCGACATTGAGCCAATCCAAGCCAATCATAGAGCTGATCAAGCTTGGCTTTTTCCCTTAAATCTATAGTAGAAAATGACAAAATCAAGAAAACATTTTAAACTACATTTATCCTTAAAAGGTGACTTCAGCATACTAAGAGAGAATAGAAAATATGAAGAAGGAAGGTCACACACGAGTATAAGTTAAAACACTTTACAGCAACTTGGCAGTTATTGAGAGATCAGTTGACTTATTATCCTTTTTCTTTTAAAATGAAAAGAAAGCATACAGCACATGTTCATGAATTAGCAAGTTCTCAAACAAAATGTTGTTTGAGAAGGAAAATCTTGGCAATTTCAGAAATGCATCAAAGAGATTGTTAGCAACATATACATATATTAAAATGAAAAGCAAGTAACTTAATTTCAATTTGACCTTAGAAATGATACTAAAAGTCATATTGATGATTGTATGATCTTTGGCAACAAACAACTTAGCTCACCTGAATAACCACCTCCTTTAACAGTAGAACTGACATCCCAAAGACCCAAGGTCTTGGTCTCCGAGAATGGTCGGAGAAGAGCAGCACGATGTTCAAGCATCGGAAAATAGACATCAAATTCTTTATCGTTAACTACAAATTTTCCATCACCAGGTTGAATCCAAACCCGGGCAATACTGCACTTTCTTCTTCCTGTTCCATAAGCCCTCCCCTTTTCATCTACTCGTCTCACTCTTGATTTGGCGATTTCTTCCTGTTTCTGGCGTTCTATTTCAGATCTCGTGGATTTTCTAGTATTCTTTTCATAACGAATGTCCTCTATTTCACTTAAAGGGGGCAAACCTTCAACCCCTTCAAAGTCCTTCAGGGCCATCAAACTGTCTAGCATTGCGTCTGTGATACCAGATGCTGACATAAGGTCACCAAATGCACGATTTGGACCTGCAACCAAACATATTAACTCAATACAATCAACAGTAATCAGTAAAGACGAAGAAAGGAAAGTGACGCCACTTGCCTAGAGCCTAAATAGAATGAATTTACTTCAAAGTGAACAACAATAATAGGTATTTGATTCTTTGCAGTTTAATATTTTTTATCTTTTTTGTGCTCCCTTCTCCTACAAACACTAGACTAGCAAGCACAAGTCTATCCTAGCATTAAATATTTTTGTGGGAAGCATATGGTTTCAAACTGACCAGGGAGTCCAAAAGCTTTTTGTCAAACTATCAAAGGAGCAAAGCTTAAGCTCAGTTTCAAGTTCAACAGTTTGACAAATGAAGATGGTCAAAATTAAGCACAAACTAAGCTCGAAAAGCATGAAAATTAACACTAACAAAGGAACAGTTTAGTGAAGAAGAATGAAATTTTTATTAAATGCTGACTAAACTATACATAATAGTAATGTTCACTATTTAGAGCGCAAAAAAAAAAATTTGTAACTCAAACAAAATATAGAGGGCCATAACTTTCAAATCACATATCAACTTCCAGTATCACAAATCTTAAAAGCAACTTGAAAAAATATCCTAACGTCTAGTGCCAAGAACAGTCAGGTGCTGCGGAAAACATGTTCCATGCATGATCACATGTATGATGTATTTTAGGATACTAATTGGTTTCCTAGAGTTACATTCCATATAATTTATATCACCCTACTAAGAGATTCCCTTGAAAAAGTGACACGAAAATAGTAAGTCCGATTCTGGATTGCTTAGCTAATCTTAAAAATCTCATTTTCTTCCATCTCATGATCCCAATTCCCTCTATCCAAGCTCATAACAAGACAATACAATTCAACTCTTATTTGAAGGCGATACCAAAGTTTTCCTTGTGAATTGTAAAAACAAAAAATATTAATCAAATTTGCTGTAGATACACCAAATTATGCATAAAAACAATATCTTATTTTAAAAAAAAAAAAAAAACCTTGCCTTCTAGTATAACAGAGAGTTCTTTCTCTTCCATTTCGAGCTTCCTCAGCTCCTCTTCACTCAAAACTTTCTCTTCCACACCACTCATCGCAATCTCACCTCCAGTCTCACCGGCCGTCTCTACACTATCCCCGATATCGAATAAGTTTTCTTTCACTTCGTCTACCAAATTCCACGGTTTGTGCTCCTCCTCCACCTCCGCATTCGCCGACGGAGTCATCCATTCGTCGCCGCCGCCAACAGCTTTCACCTCCGTTTCGTCGAAAAACTGGTCAAACCTGCCGTCGCTTTCTCTCGAGAGATTCCAAACGCCGGACGCGGACCGGGACCGGTCTCCACCTCCGTTACCATCACCACCATTGTTGCTGCTGCCGCGATCGGTTGAGAGAAACCGAGAGAGTTTGAGGAGGGAGGAAGGGAGGTTCTGGCTGGGAGGACATGGTTGGGATTTCAAAGAAAGAGATGTCAACAGACGGAAATGCGAGGGCTTTGGAAGGAGACGAGAGAGCATCTTTTCGAGAGAAACTCTCTCTAAAAGAGAACAAAATGTCGAGGTTTTCGCGACTTTGCCAAGTTTCGTTCGTTTAGGGTTTTACAGTCAAATGCCAGAAGTCACCAAATCCGGTTGATTCGATTTGGAACAAAAACAATGGGTTACCTGATTAAAACCCGTTTTTTCAATGGACACCCATCGGCAATATCAGTCTATAGTCGTCTGTATTTTTAAAATTCGGGTTGGGTTGGTTTCCGTTGGATGGATGGGTTCGATTCTAAACCGAGATCCAAGTTTTTTGATCCATTAGGATATTGAAAACGAAGAGCTTATTGGGCTTTAGCTTGGGCCTGGAGTTGGGTCCAAGCCTCTTTTACACTTTTATGGCCCATTTAGAGCATAAGATTGGACTGAGATTAAACTATTCACGGTCCAATCTCATTATTGAATGGTGGATGGGATTGGAATCCAACATTTTTAATGTTGTACCAAGCTTTATTATTATTTTTATTTGAATTAATTACACTCAACCCATATGAGATTTGGCTAATTACACTCGAAATCAAAGTTTGCATTAATTGACACTAACCTCTCCTCACGTTAACTTTGATTGTTAGAATAGACGTTGACTTTTGTTAAATTTATTAAATGACCAAAATACCCCTATTAATTAATATTATCAATTTTTTTTTTATTAAAAAAAAATTAATGATGGAATCCAGATTGGATCTCCACCGTCTATCAACAATGATGGATGGTGGAGATCCAATCAAGAACAAAAAAAAAAATTAAAAATCTTCTAACCCTTCTGGGTTCGTGGAACCCAGACGAACCCTTCTGGATTCTTCTTCGAACCTCTCGAACCCTTCTGGGTTCGTTTGGGTTCCACGAACCCAGAAAGGTTCGAAGATTTTCAAATTTTTTTTTTTTTTGTTCTTGATTGGATTTTCAATTTTTTTTCTTGATTGGATCTCCACCGTTCATCATTGTTGATGGACGATGGAGATCCAATATGGATTTCATCATTAATTTTTTTTTTAATAAAGAAAAAAAATTGATAATATTAATTAACAGGGGTATTTTTATCATTTAATAAATTTAACAAAAGTCAACGTTTATTCTAACGGTCAAAGTTAACGTAAGGGGAGGTCAGTGTCAATTAATGCAAACTTTGATTCCGAGTATAATTAGCCAAACCTTAGGTAGATTAAGTGTAATTAACTCTTTTTATTTAGTATATTATATTTATTTAAAATATTATTAAAAAATATTTTTTTAATATTAATAAAAATACAAATGTAATAAGATAAGAAAAAACCAGTGATATACCCTCACACTTACACCTAAAGGTTGTGAGTGCGAGTAAAATGACTTTAAAATTGCACACCAAAATAAAAATTAAATTAGTTAAAATAATTTACACACTTACCATTGGTTTAAACTTTAAAGTAATTTTATTTTACTTAAAAATTAATTTAATCTAATTTTAAACTAACCAATCTTATACACAACAATTATTTTTAGTTCAATCCGTATTGTACCAAACCCATGACTGTACTAATTAGTCAAATCCTATCCAATTTAATCCAATGCAATCTCAAAAAAAGTCCAATCCAATCTCGCGCAATAAACACACTCTTACTATTGATTGTAGATCGATTTGTTTGTGTGTTGCAGATTGTGTGTCCGAGTCCTATCATCTATTTTTTACTTTTTTATTTCTTTTTTTTTTTTTTTTAAATCTAACATCTTTAAGTCATAGGATTACCGGACCTATCGATATTAAATCCTACTAGGCCCAACTTGTGGTCAAAAGACTACCGAGATTAAATCCCCGTTAGGTCTGGATATCTACTTCCATAGCGGAAATTGTCTACTCTTAATACGGGAGATATCTACCTACATTAATTGTGCTTTTATAGGCAATGATTAGACAATATGTATATACCATGGTTAGAACTTTGGTGGCTTGCATCTCACACTAACTGCGGTTTTATGCACAATAGTGCGACAATATATACATATTTTAGTTAGAATTTTGGTGACTTAAAAGAAATTATAAGCCCAACACCAAAATAAATAAGTGACCATTGACTTGAAGGAGCCCATGTGTCCAATTATTATTTTTAAACTTTAGAGTTAACGTAATACTTTTTTCAAAACAAAAACTGTTTTTTTTTTTTTTGTGGAATTAAAATACTGACGTAAGGATTTTTTTAACGGGTAAAAAAAAAATTTGGTTTCCAAAATGATAACTTGATAATTAATTTTATTTTAGGAAACACATAAATTTCCTAATTCGAACAAGATTCAGTTTTCCTAATCCCAACTGATTTTAATCTTCCATAAGATAATATTTGTTAATGATCGAGTTTTTTTCTTTGTATTCCATTTCAAAGAAGGTGCGGTCATCTTTAAAATAAACTAATTATGATTGCAATCAAGATCATCAACGATTTTAAAAAAAAAATAATGACTTGATAATAAACATTAAATCTAAGTAATTAAACTGTTTACATGTTCAAGAGTAATTAATAAGCAGTAACATGAATCATCAATTGTTTACATTACAAAAAACTTCTATGTAGTAATAATCTCTCCATACTTCAACATCTAACCATCTATTCGATCAAGAATGCGAAATCCGAACATTGATTGGTGACAATCCCAGAAGAGTCCAATTTGGTCTCCAACCTTCAAGTCCCTCCTCTTGACGAAATCTTTGGTCCATGCAAGAGACAGAATGTATGCTTTGGAAGATTGAGACCACTTCTTGAACATCAGTTGGTGTGTAGAATGAGTGTCGTGGTCCCAAACACAGACAATAATACCAGTACCGCTCTCGACTAGTTGGACAGCATCGGCGCTCATGAGTGGTAGCACATGTTCGTGGATCAAGTTTTTTCCTATCAGGAGACGACTCAGACCATTCAAATCGCTCTTGGTCAGTCTCTTCTTGATCGTCCATGGATCGCTGTAGAGTTCGAGCTCTGTCGAAACACTACTATTACTAGTATTAGTAATAGCAGTACTAGTACTGACCACCGAAGTTTGACGAGGATGATCTGTCGATGAAATATTGTCGTTCACTTTCAAGAACTCATGATCTTTCTCATCAATAGAACAATGACTGACAATATCACGATTATCAGAGACAATGATTCTTGGCTTCTTCTTCATGGGCTCATAGTCAAGCCAATGAGATAACTCCGTTGACACTTCTTCTGGCTTCAAGTAGTCCTCCTCCATTGTTGCTGCGATTGACATATCAAATAAAAATATTTCTAGAGAGAGAAAATAATTTCTTGGTAGTGGGTTTGATATCATGAAGTGGAACACAGATGTGTATTTATACACATAGAGAAAGAAAATTTGGAAAGATAAAATCAGTGTAGGATTAGGAAATTAAAACTTTGTTAGAATTAGGAAATTCATGACTAATCTCCTAAACTTAATTTATTATCAAAGCTAATCAACATTTATTTGTTTTAAAAAAATGCCACATCAGCATTTTACTCCCACTAGAAACAGGATTTGTATTAATTGAAATTATAAACTTTAATTAAATGTAAGAATATAATAATTAAATGTTTAACTAACTACATGTAGTGGATCCATTAATGGTTTCTTTCTCTTACTAAATTAAAAACATCCCTTTAATTAATGAAAAAATATTGTCTAATATATATATATATATAATCGTCCCAAATTATATTTGTAATCTCTAAAACAAAAAAAAAATGTTTAAAATTAATATAATGTCAAAACAAATTTTAAAATTTTTGAAAATAAAGTAAATTTATTTAGAACACAAATAAGATTTCGTTTTATATATTTGTTTTAGATCACTTGGGTTTTATAATTTCATGCTTTTTGTGAGTCAAGAATGTTGTCGACTTCATTTATACAAACACATTTATTTGTATGCTTAATTATTTATTAGATTATATTAATAGTAGATTAATCCTTAATAATCACTTAATTATTTAATTATGAGAGTCCTTAAAAGTTAGTTTTATTTGAATTCTCCGCATAACAAATTGAATCTCTCTAAAGAGAACTAACTTAACAGATTTCATTTATGTAAATATAATTTGGTCATAGTCGTATTGCTGTTTAAAAGGTTTGTAATCCAATAGCAACTATTGGATTATATCAAAATATAACTTAATAATTACGTTAAAGTGACGAAGAAGAATGTTAAAGTGATGAAGAAGAGGAAGCAATGAGAAGAAGAACCAGTGAATATTGCGGAGGAAAAAATTAGTGTTAATCACTTACTGTTCTGACAACATTAATGAAAATAATTTGGAAGCTTCTTTAATTTGATATAGTTTTTGTTTTATTTTTTTTAACATTAATGAAAAAGTTAAATAGAAACTTTTTATTTTTTATTTTAGACATTCAAAATAGGAAACTCATTGGCGGTTCCAGTTTTACTACTTTCCTTTTTGGTCCTGTTTGAGTCAATTCGGTCCCTTAAATATATATATATATATATATATGTTTAATTATTTATTGGATTATGTTAATTGTAGATTAATCATTTACACAATAATTAATGCATGTGTTTAATTTTAGTTTAGGAAACTAATCACACGCATGAAATTCCTAATTGCAATAAGATTTTTTAGTTACTACTTTCCTAATACGAAACTTTTTTTTTGACATACCATATGCGGTGGTACATTTAAGTGAGTGTCGTGGTACATTTAAGTGAGTGTCGTGGTCCCGAACACATACACTAACACCAACACCAACACTGCTCTCAATGTTGTTAGAGAAAATTTGGAAAGATAAAATCAGTGTCGGATTAGGAAACTAAAATGTTGTTAGAATTAGGAAATTCAGCATTTTACTCCCACTAGAAACCGGATTTCTATTAATTGAAATCATAAACTTTAATTAAATGTAAGAATATAATAATTAAATATTTAACTAACTACATGCAGTGGATCCATTAATGGTTTCCTTCTCTTATTAAATTAAAAATATCAACTGATGAAAAAATATTATCTAAAAAAAAATTAAAAAAAATAAAAACTATATCAAATTAAAGAACGCTTGCAAATTATTTTCATTAATGTTGTTAGAACAGTAAGTGATTATCAATTTTTTTTTTTCATTATATGTAAAAAAATAAAAATAAAACAAAAACAGAACACGACATTAAAACAAGTATGGTTAATCATCATAGTTCTAAAAATCTGTAGTCATAACAGCAAGTGATTGCGATTGTGAGTCACCATGATCTACTTCCTCCACAATATTCACTGGTTCTTCTTCTCATTGCTTCCTCTTCTTCATCACTTTAACATTCTTCTTTATACGGCACAGGACGTAGTCGTTGGACTGATCAGGAGACTCTAAAAGAGACGAATCAAGAGAGTACTCGTGCATAATCCAACCCCCATCATGCATGGAACCCTTGTTCTCGTACCGGAACCTTTTCTTGGACCCTAACTTCTTCCCCAATCTCCCAGGCGGGACTTTCTTGGCGGAGTCCTCGCTTTGCCATGCACCACCACTACAACCCACCGTGCGGCTGATTCTGGAACCATTAGCAGACTTTTTCTTCAACTTGGTGAAAAAGAACATGTCCTCCTCATTCTCATTCTCATCACCACCACCATCATAATTTTTCTCTTCTCCTCTGTAATATTCCCATATCTGCCAGGGCTCGTACTCGCCATAAAGATCACAGTCCTTGATATAACGGTCATATTCAGGAGGCAATGCCATTCCTGTGATCTTCATGTACAGAAAAAACCCTAATAACTCATTGTCATTGGGACGAAATCTATAACCCACTGGGAGCCAACAAAAGCTTGTGCTTTCTTCCATGGATTGGTAACTGATTAATGAAAAATAAATAGATAAATAAACAACCACACTGTACTGAGATTCAAAAGATAAAAAAATTCTAGAGAGAATTGAAGAGACAGAAAATAAATTTGTATGAAGAGGAATATATATATAAAAATCGGTATCGGATTAGGAAACTAAAATATGTTAGAATTAGGAAATAAATTCATGTGAGTTGTTGATTACTTGATTACCAAGCTAATTAAATTAATTAATTTTAGAAAACAAAATCTTTTCACTCGTTTGAATTAGTGCCACCTCACCATTATAATCCCCACTAAGATTTTTTAAAGATTTTTTTTTTATATTAAGCGAAATTATTATATTAATAATTAATAATTATATGTAATTAGTTTTGGAATGTTGTTCAAATAAGGAAATTCACGTGGATTATGATCACTTTTGAGTTTCCTAAACTTGATTATCAACCTATGATTTTTAGAAAATTATAGTCACAAAGCTTATCGAACTATCAATGGAGCAAAGCTTATGTTCAGTTTCAAGTTCAACAGTTTTCTGTCGTTGTGAATCGTAAAAGCAAACAAATTTAATCCAAAAAAATCCCTTTCTCTATGTACCCGCATCGACAATATTAGTGTTCGTTTAGAAGAGTTTTCTGATATCTGCTGATTAAAAAGGCTTTTTATTTAAAAAATTTTAGAGTTCTTTTTAATTTTTTTTGTGTCGTTTGGTTACCACTCCAATAAAATTTTTAGACGATTAAAAAAAATTTTTAGACGATTAAAAAAATTATTTTATGTGTGTTAAAAAAAGCTCAAATTTTGGAAGCCACTCTAGTAGTACTAGCATTTGAAGAAAAACAAGAACCACAGCAATCTCAAATGCACATTATTAAATAAGCGGAGTTTGAGAAGATGATATTATTTTTTTTAAAATAATTATAACGAGGTATATTTACAAAAATATAATATAATAAAATTTTTTAAAAAAATTTGTTTTTAATTGAGTTATAATTATATGTCATATATTTTTTTAAATTTTTTATATAAATCTGACACCAATTGAGTCAAGAATCTATCAGAACCTGACGAAATCAAACGTTACAAGCCCAATCCGAAATGAAAATTCCCACTACGGGAAAGGGTCTCCTCACACTTTACAACTTAATGGACAAAAATAAAACTCGAACCCCTATTAATAGAAGTGAATGGAGAAGTGCTCAATTATTTTGCTATTAATTAATGTGCTTTCTTAAATAATTTTTAAAAAAGAATGTGTGTACATAGTATATACAATTTTAGTGCCGTGCAAATATTGTCACTTTTTTCCTTCCTTTCATTTTATTATACAAATTTTAATAATATATTTAATTAATAAAAGATAGATCAAATGAGAAGGAAATTGAAGTCATAATATTAAGTTCAATCAACCACCACAGCCCTCATATTTTACATGAAATATATTAGTAATACATCATACATATAACGTGTCTCCTTTTTATTCTTTTTTTTTTCTGCATGAGCAGTCTTTTATAAAAGGCAATAGTTTTTGCTTGTATAAAAGAAGAAATGTTGACAAGTAATATATATATATATATATATATATATATATATATATAAATTTAATATATTGGAGATAAATTAAAAGATAGACAAAAAAGATATACAAGAGAGTAAAAAAAAGAAGAAAGATGAGAGTGGATGGGTTTGAGTACTGTTCCAATGCATTAATTACTACAAGTGATGAATAAATTGTAATTGTTAGAATTTAGTAGAAAAAATCAATACTAAAAAGGACAAAAAAAAATCAATGATTCTTCTACAAGTGAATTTTGGTAATATAATACAAATTAGTAAGGTGGTGTTTGGTTTTGTTTTTTAAAATTGTCTATTATAATGAGCACTTTACAATTAAGATTTTATTGTTAAAAAATCCTCTTTTTTTTTTAATTCAATTAATCCAATAACTTTGAATTGGTTCTCATTACAATAAATTTAATGCGTGATCATTACTAAGGGGTGCCTATATATATATAAATTTTATAAATCTAAATTAAAACTGAGTTAAATTATAAATGAAGCGAAATTCACTGTAGTATTGTACTGTAAAAAATAATGAGATGATTTGGATCAATATCCAGAAACTTTTTTGTCTTATATATGTAAAAATAGAAATAACCCAAGAATTGGGTATTAAAATGGTAAGCAACTAGAGGTATATAAAATGCCACAGAAGGATTTTTTTTTTATTAATTATTCATTCAATTAATTTCAAATGAGTCCTATCTTACTCAGACCAATAAATAGAGCCGAGGTTATATATATATATATATATATATATATATATATATATATATATATATATATATATATATATATATATATATATATCGGGAGAGATCGGCGGACACAATTTTTTACATAATATTTAACACGATTTTGTAGTCATTAAATCTATTAGATTTGGATGGCTAGAATTTAATGAATTTATTTCTTTTTCTCCTTTCTTTCTCATCTCTTCATCTTTAATTTATTTTATTTTCTCTTTCTTCTTTCCTAGATTTTCTTTTCTAATGATAGATAAAGGAGAAAGAAAGAAAAAAAAAAAGAAATAAATTTATTAAATCCTAACCATCCAAATTTAAGAGATCTAATGGCTACAAAATCGTGTCAAATATCGTGTAAAAAATTGTCCCCCAATCCCTCCCCCCGCGCGTGTGTGTGTGTGTGTGTATAGATATATAGATAGATAGATAGATAGTGCTTTTCATATTAGCACCCATCATTATATTACAATGAACAGCTTTTAATTCAATCCCTTAGATCAATTTAAAACCTTTGTATCCATTGAATTAAAAAAAAAAAAAAACTCTTTTAACAACTTTTGATTGATTTTCATTTTTAAAAATAGTTTTCAAAAACGATGCCCAACGCGCCCAAATTATTTTAAGACTAGGAAATTAGTTTCAGATTAGGAAATTCATGTAGGTTATAATCACTTGTGAGTTTCCTAAATTTGATTATCAATCTAAATTTGGATGCTTTTTTTTTTTTTTTTTTTGGTAAAGAAAAATAGTTGGCAGATAGGCTGACCGCTTCACCGACAGAAAACATTATGTCCCATGCACCCACACACATTTGGCTCACCTCCACCGCACCTATGTCGGGGTAGAAGTTTAGGAATTTTTGCCGCAAGTGGAGCCTGAAGACGTAGATATACCACATCGCCAAGGACCAACAGTAGGGCGCTTCGAATTTGGAGCTCCCAAAGTTTGAACCCAAGACCTCCAAGCTGAATGAAGCACTCATTGCCACCTGAACAAACCCTTGGAGGTATTTCGATACTCTTCTCATGTGTTTGAAAGACTACCACATCGATCGCTATTTTAGTCCCACCAAGAATATGATTACTTTTTTAAACCTACCACTTAAAGTGGTGGCGACTATATTATCAGGCTGAGTAAGCGTTCTCACGACTAAGAATTAGATTACTAATAATACTAATTGTAATAAATTATATTTTTTTTTAGGAACTGCATCACTTAAATAAATAATTAAAAAACTAATTAACATGTAATAAAATCTAATTAATTACTCATAAATTAAAAAAACTGAACCCACAATATTCTTTACATGTTCTAATATTGTTATAGTAATCCTTATTCACGAAGGTTCCAAATTCAAATCCTGCTAATAACAATGTCACGACCCGGGCCCTAGGCCGTGGCAGAGTTGTAAATAAAATCAATAGTTTCCAACTTGACTTTATTAAAATTTCATAAAAACCACAACAAATTTCTTTGGATACTCCGGAGTATCAAACAAAACGAAAATCTGTTTACAAACAAAATATTTCCAAATTTCAAAAGTCAACACCAAATAACCCCACAGACATGTGATCACCCATTAGAATTCATGGATTCAATTTCCAAGATAATAATCATACTGAAACATGCATAAATCCTGAAGTCTTAATCATCCACAACTACAAGATTTCACATCAACAAACCTAACTCACAAACTGAGTTATCTCAACATTTGTTATAAGTCCATAACAAATACAAATCCTTTGATCAATACAAATCTCAAATAACATAAATTTAATAACTAATATCAGAAATCTAATCCTTAGATCTCACAAGCCTTCACCCACATCAACTAACGATCTTCTAATCCGCGTGGGCGCTCCCTGGGGGGAAAAGAAAATAAAAGGGGTGAGCTAAAAGCTCAGTAGGGTATAATCCCCGATAATGTATGTGGAAAACATCATTTTTATAAAGTCATGGGATAATCCTGCATGGTTAAATACTTTCACAAAATTTTAAATAAACAGTAACACTTTCCTTCAGAAAGTAATATCCACACGTCCACTAGTCATACCCGGTGGCCTATCATTTAAAAATATTTTGCTCACCGTGACCCTGGTACTACCCTCATATACAAGGTGTACGTACCAGAAAATACCCTGCGCAGTCCCCGACATAAAGTCGTATAATAATATATAATATAATGACTAGGACGGTTACCCTTTCAAAATCATCAAACCATTTAAGTAAATCTGCCATGCATCCCATATGTAAACTCATCATTTTTAATAAAATTTCGGCAGCATAACGGCTGCTTTTATCAAAATCCCAAAATACAAAACCTGCATAAAAATCATATTTTCCACACAATACATTCCAATTTATTCCTCAAATCAATTCCACAATTCAAATAAACATTTCCTCAAATTTCCACAATCAATTTATCTCCAAACCATTTAGGGAAAATATTCTAAAAATTTAAGTTTGAAACCCCTACCTCGTGTAAGCTACCCGCAACTCGCTGCGGCCTCGCTTTCAATCTCAATTATCCCAATCGGTAAAATCTACACGAGAATATAATTATTTAATTTATATACGGCGGCCATATAATCCAATTTACCTCAAAATAATATCCTACACTTAAAACGAATACGTAAACGGATTCGGAATCAAATTCTAAGTTCGGGAGGTCGAAAACTTACCCCCGCCGTGCGTGGCGGCCGGCGGCGACTTTCTGGAAACTTTCCGGCGACCTCCAAAAATGGTCGGGTTTTGTTCGCCTCGTCTCCCTCGTCAATGTTTATAACTGTCGCCGGAGAGGGAAATGGCTAGATTCGCCGGAATCGGAGGTTTTCCGAATTGGAAAATCCCTAACTTTCTCCACCAAATCGGAGACTCAAACGGCCATGAAAATCTCCAAAGTTGGTACCAAAAGATTCTTTGTCGCAAGAGCTTTCTATTGGTACCAAGAACGAACAAAATGGAGGTCGGATGTGGCCGGAATTAATGGTCAAAGGTTGAGGAAAACTGAAGAGAAAATGGGCAACAATGGTGGTCGCGTGTGAGAGGTTGAAGATGAAGTGCTATATATAGGACTGGAAAAGTTCCATTTTGTCCCTCAACTTTTCGAAATTACAATTTTAATTGCCAACTTTCAAATATATCTTTTACGTCCTCACACATTCATCAAAAATTTTCAAAAGATTTCAAATACACCCTTCATAATAATTTAAAATAAAATAATAAAAATGAGATTTTACATTCTACCCTCCTTAAAAGAATTTCGTCCCGAAATTCAAAGTACAACCTCAAGCTGAATCTCAAACAAGTGAGGGTATTTATAATACATTTCAGATTCTAACTCCCAAGTAGCCTCATCTCCCGTATGATTTTGCCATAGCACTTTAACCATACGGATTTCTCGATTTCGCAGCACTTTGATCTCTCTTGCCAGGATCCGCAAGGGTTGTTCTTCATATGTCACATCTTCTCTCAGAGGAATCTCCGAGTGGGGAACAATGTGAGATGGGTCTGCGGTGTACTTTCTCAACATGGACACGTGGAAGACATTATGAACATGTCCCAACTGAGCTGGCAAATTTAAGCGATAAGCAACCTGCCCAACTCTCTCGATAATCTCAAATGGCCCGATGTATCTAGGAGCTAACTTGCCTTTAACTCCAAATCGAGTCACACCTCGCATAGGTGTCACTTTCAAGAAAACATAGTCACCAATCTCATATTCCACCTCACGACGGTGAAGATCAGCATAACTCTTTTGGCGACTCTGGACCACTTTAAGCCTTTCTTGAATAATCCTAACTTTGCTCGTAGTCTCTTCAATAATCTCTGGCCCAATAGTAATCCGCTCGTCTAGCTCAGCCCAACACGAAGGTGACCTACAAGGCCTTCCATAAAGAGCCTCATACGGGGCCATACCGATACTAACCTGATAGCTATTGTTATAAGCAAATTCCACCAAAGATAGGTGCTCGCCCCAATTCCCTCCAAAGTCCAATATACAAGAACGGAGCATATCCTCCAATATCTGAATAGTCCTCTCAGACTGTCCATCAGTTTGAGGATGATGGACGGTACTAAGGTTCAATTCAGTCCCCAAGGCAGTCTGTAAGGCTCTCCAAAATCTAGAAGTGAAACGTGGGTCTCTATCTGAAATAATGCTGGAGGGTACACCATGTAACCGAACAATATTCTCCACATAGAGCCTGGCTAACTTATTAAGCTTGTAGTCCTTCCTTATAGGTATGAAGTGAGCTGTTTTTGTTAGCCGGTCCACAATAACCCATATTGCATCATATCTCTGTGGAGTCAACGGTAATCCTGTCACGAAGTCCATGGAAATCTTATCCCATTTCCACTCAGGAATTGGTAATGGTTGGAGTAACCCTGACGGTCGTTGATGTTCAGCTTTCACCTGTTGGCATACCATACACTTAGCAACAAATTCAGCTACCTCTCGTTTCATTCCGATCCACCAGTATTGCCTTTTGAGATCATGATACATCTTTGTGCTACCTGGATGTACCACAAACTTGGACTTATGGGCCTCAGCCAACACATCTCTTCTAAGTTCTGGATCGTTGGCAACTACCACTTTTCCTTTATAATAAATAAATCCATCTGCCTTAATTTCCCAACCCTCCAGATGCTCACCATTTATCAAACGATTCCACAGAGTTCTCAATTCTTCATCCTGCCATTGACTCTGCTTAACACGTTGCAGGACACTAGGTGTAGCCACCACATTGTAAACACGAGTTGTTACTTCGTCTTCTTGTAAACACAGATCATAATCTCCAATGACCATAGTTCTCTTCCAATCCTCCAATGCCAAATTGGCCAAAATTCCGTGAGATTTTCTACTCAAGGCATCTGCAACCACATTTGCCTTGCCAGGATGATACTGAAGGTTAAAATCATAATCCTCCATGTACTCAATCCATCTCCTTTGCCTCAAATTTAGATCCCGCTGTGTAAAAAGATATTTCAGACTTTTATGATCTGAATAGATGTCAAACTTTACTCCATAAAGGTAACACCTCCAAATTTTTAATGCAAAATCACAGCAGCAAGCTCCAAATCATGGGTAGGGTAATTCTTCTCATGCGGTTTCAATTGACGGGAGGCGTAAGCCACTACCTTTCCGCCTTGCATCAGAACACCACCTAAACCAGTACCTGAGGCATCCGTGTATACTACGTAGGGTTCATTGCTATCCGGTACTGTAAGGACAGGTGCTGTGGTTAATCTTTGCTTCAATGCCATAAATGAGGCTTCACAATCTTCATCCCAAACAAACTTTACATTCTTCCTCGTCAATTGGGTCAATGGCATAGCAATCCTTGAAAAGTTCTCAACGAAACGACGATAATAACCAGCTAGGCCAAGAAAACTACGAACTTCTGTGACGTTTGTTGGTCTCTCCCATTGAAGGACAGCTTCCACCTTTGCAGGATCCACAGATATTCCTTCTTGGGAAATCATATGACTCAAGAACTTGACTTCGGTCAACCAGAAATCACATTTGTCTTTCTTAGCATAGAGTTGATTCATTCGAAGTGTCTGCAGGACTATATTCAAATGCTCTACATGCTCTTCACAAGTTCTGGAATAAACCAAAATATCATCGATAAACACCACAACAAATTTATCCAGGTAAGGCCTGAAAATTCGATTCATGATGTCCATAAAAGCTGCAGGAGCATTAGTTAACCCAAACGGCATAACAAGGAACTCAAAATGACCATAACGGGTCCGAAAGGCTGTTTTAGGAATATCCTCTGCCCGAACCTTCAATTGGTGATAACCGGATCTCAAATCAATCTTCGAGAAGAATTTTGATCCTCCGAGTTGATCAAACAACTCATCTATCCTGGGCAAGGGATACTTATTCTTTACTGTCACTTGGTTCAACTTTCGGTAGTCTACACAAAGTCTCAGAGAACCGTCAGCTTTCTTTGCAAACAAAACAGGAGCTCCCCATGGAGAGGTACTCTCCCGAATAAATCCCTTTTCTAGGAGCTCTCCTAATTGTTTTCGTAATTCCACTAGTTCTGCTGGGGCCATACGATATGGAGTTATGGAAATTGGTTGAGCCCCGGGAACTAGATTAATACAGAACTCAATCTCTCTACTTGGTGGCAATCCTGGTAACTCTTCAGGAAATACATCAGGATACTCATCAACCACGTATACCTGGGAATACTGGTTTACCTTACTTGTCTCCCCGTGAATGGCAAATACATTACCATAGGTTTCCAGTCTTTTCTTTCCACCAAATAAGGTCTTCAAAATTGGACTTAGCTGTTTCATACCCTGAGTCGCTTGGTAAACAACCTTGTCATTCTTTGTGTAAAGTATCACCCTTTTGTTGTAACAATCGATTTGTGCTCGGTATTTAGTTAACCAATCCATACCGAAAATCACATCAAATTGTCCCATGGGCATCACAATCAAATCATCAGAAAATCGCCTGTCATCAATTCTAATGCTCACTGATTTACAACATAGTGTTAAATCATGAGCTTTTCCCAATGGGGTTTCCAAACTCAATGGCATGCTAAGATTCTCAAAACCCAACCCCAAAGTATTTGCAAACAACAAAGAAATGAAAGAATGTGATGCACCAGTGTCGAACAAAGCATGAGCCCAAGAACGAGAAATTAGAACCATACCATCAATCACCCCTCTGCCTGAGTGGTCACACTCCTCCTCAGCTGTGGCAGCATAAGCCTGTCCGGTGCCCCTTCCTTTTCCTCTTCCCTTTCCTGAACGGCCCCCACTAGCATTAGAACCCATGTTGTAGCTTGAAGTGCCACGGCTCCCAGATGCTTGTGGAACCTGAAAATTTTGAGGAACATTCTGGCCAAATCCCAAAGTAGGTGCACGGTATTGCGGAACATACTGGCGCTGTGGGTCAGGAGAAGCAAATGCTGGAGATGATGCATGGGATGGATGGTGCATAGGTTGGCCTTGGAAAGAAGCCGAATCTGAATGGCTCCCTGAGGCTCCTCCACGAGATGATTGGAATCTTCGCGGATATGGACAAGCCTTCTTTAGATGACCCTGCTGTCCGCAATTATAACAGTTGCCATATGGTGAACTCCGTCCCGAAGACCCGCTACTTGTACCACTCCCACTAGTAGCATAATTAGGGCCACGCCACCCTCCTTGATTTTTCTTGGTCATTATCCTGTCTCTGCTACCAGGAGGTTGGTTCCTGGGAGGCTGGATATCCCTGAAGTTGGTTTCAGCTAGAATGGCGGCAGCCAAACAATCGGTTAGCTTCCTGAACTCTTGGGTATAGATCCTGTTCCGTATCGTCGGTCTGAGACGCATTAGGAACTTTGACAATAGCAGTGACTCGTCGGCTCTTCCAGCATACTGGGATAACTCCATGAACCTGGTATAGTATTCATTTACAGTCATCCCCCCTTGCTCAATATTCTCAAACATATCTGCCAACATCCTTCTATGGCCAGCATTAAAATAATTATCCCAGAATAACCCCTCAAAGACTTCCCAGTCAACACCAGTCATGTCTCGTTGAATTGACAAATTTTCCCACCATATAACAGCATCACCGGTCAACCTGTAAACAGCAAAATCCACCCAGAACTCACTAGGAGTATCAACTTGAGAAAAGGCCCTCCTGATGGCCTTCAACCATCTATCTGCAGCAATAGGATCTTGCCTGCCATCAAACTGAGCATCAAATATCCGACAGAAATCCCGGAGTCTTTCATTCTTGTCCTTCACATGGACAGTTTGTGTGGCAGACATCCTCATAACTGCTTCCAAGAGATTTACCACTTGCTCATTAATAGGTTGCGGTGGTGGTGGAGGTGGTGTATCAGTCCTAGACTCCTGCCCTCGAGTTCTCCTTCTCGGAGGCATCTTTCAAGCCTATAATTTAAACATCAAATCATCAGCAATCTGTGATGCATGTTCAGTGAAATACCATCCATTCATACTAGTAGGTGTCACATTCCGAGGTTTGAAAACCAAAAGCTCTGATACCATTTTTCTGTCACGACCCGGGCCCTAGGCCGTGGCAGAGTTGTAAATAAAATCAATAGTTTCCAACTTGACTTTATTAAAATTTCATAAAAACCACAACAAATTTCTTTGGATACTCCGGAGTATCAAACAAAACGAAAATCTGTTTACAAACAAAATATTTCCAAATTTCAAAAGTCAACACCAAATAACCCCACAGACATGTGATCACCCATTAGAATTCATGGATTCAATTTCCAAGATAATAATCATACTGAAACATGCATAAATCCTGAAGTCTTAATCATCCACAACTACAAGATTTCACATCAACAAACCTAACTCACAAACTGAGTTATCTCAACATTTGTTATAAGTCCATAACAAATACAAATCCTTTGATCAATACAAATCTCAAATAACATAAATTTAATAACTAATATCAGAAATCTAATCCTTAGATCTCACAAGCCTTCACCCACATCAACTAACGATCTTCTAATCCGCGTGGGCGCTCCCTGGGGGGAAAAGAAAATAAAAGGGGTGAGCTAAAAGCTCAGTAGGGTATAATCCCCGATAATGTATGTGGAAAACATCATTTTTATAAAGTCATGGGATAATCCTGCATGGTTAAATACTTTCACAAAATTTTAAATAAACAGTAACACTTTCCTTCAGAAAGTAATATCCACACGTCCACTAGTCATACCCGGTGGCCTATCATTTAAAAATATTTTGCTCACCGTGACCCTGGTACTACCCTCATATACAAGGTGTACGTACCAGAAAATACCCTGCGCAGTCCCCGACATAAAGTCGTATAATAATATATAATATAATGACTAGGACGGTTACCCTTTCAAAATCATCAAACCATTTAAGTAAATCTGCCATGCATCCCATATGTAAACTCATCATTTTTAATAAAATTTCGGCAGCATAACGGCTGCTTTTATCAAAATCCCAAAATACAAAACCTGCATAAAAATCATATTTTCCACACAATACATTCCAATTTATTCCTCAAATCAATTCCACAATTCAAATAAACATTTCCTCAAATTTCCACAATCAATTTATCTCCAAACCATTTAGGGAAAATATTCTAAAAATTTAAGTTTGAAACCCCTACCTCGTGTAAGCTACCCGCAACTCGCTGCGGCCTCGCTTTCAATCTCAATTATCCCAATCGGTAAAATCTACACGAGAATATAATTATTTAATTTATATACGGCGGCCATATAATCCAATTTACCTCAAAATAATATCCTACACTTAAAACGAATACGTAAACGGATTCGGAATCAAATTCTAAGTTCGGGAGGTCGAAAACTTACCCCCGCCGTGCGTGGCGGCCGGCGGCGACTTTCTGGAAACTTTCCGGCGACCTCCAAAAATGGTCGGGTTTTGTTCGCCTCGTCTCCCTCGTCAATGTTTATAACTGTCGCCGGAGAGGGAAATGGCTAGATTCGCCGGAATCGGAGGTTTTCCGAATTGGAAAATCCCTAACTTTCTCCACCAAATCGGAGACTCAAACGGCCATGAAAATCTCCAAAGTTGGTACCAAAAGATTCTTTGTCGCAAGAGCTTTCTATTGGTACCAAGAACGAACAAAATGGAGGTCGGATGTGGCCGGAATTAATGGTCAAAGGTTGAGGAAAACTGAAGAGAAAATGGGCAACAATGGTGGTCGCGTGTGAGAGGTTGAAGATGAAGTGCTATATATAGGACTGGAAAAGTTCCATTTTGTCCCTCAACTTTTCGAAATTACAATTTTAATTGCCAACTTTCAAATATATCTTTTACGTCCTCACACATTCATCAAAAATTTTCAAAAGATTTCAAATACACCCTTCATAATAATTTAAAATAAAATAATAAAAATGAGATTTTACAAACAACTTCACGTCGGATTTGGATTCGGATTTGGAGACCGACTAAGAACCCTAAAAAGAAAAGTGGAACTGTAGGGATCCCACAAAAACCCTATCTCATCTCCCTCCTTCAACCTCCTCCTGTGAACGAATTCCGGGCACCAGTTTCCGATGAATATGAAGCTTCTGGAAGACTTGATCCACCGTTTGAACACCATTCTATGGACGGAGTCGGTCTCAACATCACGGACGGAGACTCTGAGCCCAGATTTCTCAACTTGGTCGAAAAGACCAGCTCTCTCCATGAAAGGCTTGACATGGATGTCCACCTGGTTGGTCTGTACCAGAACCCTGCTCAGATGACCAACATCGCTCGTTGTCAGCCTCTTCTTTATCCTCCATGGATCCGAGTAGAGCTCCAACCTCGTCGACACCCCTCTCCGTCTCTCCTCCTCCTCCTCCCATAGACTGTAGTGCCTAAACCTCCCAATCCTCCAAGCCGCCAACCTGATTCTATTGTTCCGGTTCACATTCACTTGGTTTTGAATTTGCTGTTGTTGTGTTGGATTTGACTGCTGCACCTCTGAAGAAGATACATCACTGTGTTGATCATGATCATGATCGTCATCGTTTTCGGGTCGGTTTCGCTTCTTTTCCTCCTCCTTCTGCTTCGCTTCCTCCGCCATTGATGTTGAAGAACAACCTTGTTGTTCTTGTGACTGCAGAGATATGTCACGACCAAATAATAGCAGACATCTGTGTGGATTATTATGTGGCGCCATTGTTGTTGAACCCAGAGAGATTATTTTTGTATCTTAATTTCATGAAGTGATGAAATAGATAATTTATATAATATATATATAGAGAGAGACAGAGAGATTTTTTAAGATTGTATAGTAAAATCAGAATTGGACAAGGAAAGTCACTCAAAATAGGAAACTTTATATAATCTTACTTTAATTAAATTTAATATTTGATTGTTGTAATTAAGATCTTTTTATATAGATTCCATATAATTAAGATTTTCTCAGCACTGAATTAGTTAATTAAATCCAATCAAAATTAACAAAATAGAGAAAATATTAGAATCAATATTGTTTTTAGAAAACAATGATTTTTTGAATAATTAATTATCAATTTATATATAGTTGAAGGGTTTGAAAATCTAATTAATTTAGTTCCAATTTGCATCATACTAGTTTGTCTAAATCTACAATTACCATTTATGTTAAATTTTGTTGAGAAAAAAACACAGTTTTATATTAAAAAAAAAGTACTCGTAAAAATATTTGAAAAAAGGGGGATATTGGGAGGGAGGTATTGAAAGCTTTTTTCGCTAACGAAATTACTTTTTCCGGAATTTCAAAAAGTTTTTTTTACTACAAATAAATAAATAATAAAATAACTATTACACTCATTGGAATATATAAACATAATAAACTACAATGAATAATTACATAAAAACATATCACTATAAATTGTAGGGAATCCCTAAAAATTAATTAACTTTGTACGATTGGTGTACTATATGGGACATGATTGTACTAAATTTTTTAGTCTAATACTATGTTCGGGGCATATTGAGATTGGACATATCCAATCCCAATAGAACCACCTAATCCCATTGTAGCAATACTATTTTGTTACCCATGCTTTTCCATTTTTTATAAATATATTATATTTTTTATAAATTAATTTTAAAATATTAAATAAAATTAATTTTTTAATTACAAAATATCTAAACTAAATTTACTTTATTTAAAAATTAATTTAATCTAATCTCATTCTACACTAAATAAGAAATAATACTATTGTACTGCACTAAACACATAAATACTAATTTAGTCCAATCTCATCCAATCCAATCTAATCTTATCCCATCCCATAAAAATAGCCAAATCCAATCCCGTACAAAAGTTAAAATTACTTTTACACACTAAAACAAATCTTAACCAAACAAATAATAAAGAGAGAACTATTTTGATCTAATTTGAAAAATAGAGAATTTTTATAGTCAAATGAAACAACAAAAACCTTTTCTATACATCATATGCAACACGAACAATAATAAAATTAAATATATAATGGGCCTCATTTGGTTTGAGTCCAGTTTACTATTTTCTTAATGGGCCTGTTTGAGTCAACTCGGCCCATAAAAAAGTGAGTGCTCTCTCTCACTCAACTCACTCATCTACTACCCGCGAAAATTCTCTCCTGTCTATAATTAAATTACAACACATTCAAATCCCAAAATGGGTTTTTTTTTTCCTTCTAATCATCTCAAAGGGGTATTTTTTTTTTTTTTTGTTTGAGACCCCATTTTATAACTAATGCGTTTGAATCTTTTTTTTGGTTTTGTTTTTTTTTTTTTTTTTTTTTCAGGATCTTCAGAGAGGCATTTGGTTGCAGCTTTGAAGAAGGCTAGCCTCATCAAAATTGTGTGCGCAATGAGGTATATTTAATTCACTGTTTGTAGTAATATTTTGAATTTTGGTTTCTTTCTTGAGGGCTGTTGTTTGATTCTGTTAATTTAGTTTCCATGAGTGTGGTGTTTGTGTGATGGAGATGGATTCTGCAAATGACTGATTTTTAACGTTTCTCTAGATTGAAACTTTTGGAAATTAAGAAACTTTTATCACTAAAGAACATAAATTTTTCTATCTTAGTAGGAAATCCATTTCGGCAATTCGGAATTTTTGTTTCAAGTTAATTATGGCTTTGTGAATATTTGGTATATGCACTCAAATTGGTATGCAAATCTAAAATAAGAAATGCAACAACAAAGGGAATTTAAATTTTGTATTTGTTTAAGAAACTGAAGAATGAGCATTTTACGAGACTGTAAATCAATGAAGGCAATTGGTTTAGGGGACCTTGTCGCTTAGTGGGTTATCATCAATCCGGGACTAAATTTTGCTTAAAAGTTCATATTATATGATACTTAACAGATGTGTAGAAGGCATTTGTTTAATTTACATGACCTTATTTGATTTGCATATCTTTGTAATCAATAGGCTAAATCTATTTTTCGTTCCTTTCATGGTATGTTAATTAAAACGCATTGTAGAATATAGTATTCCTTACCAATGTTGGAATAATCAAATCTCACAGATAAACACCACCTGGTGCGCTAGCGCAAAATGTGCTTTTATTGTCATATAGCATGACATAATCAATGAGATGATTGGGCATGATGCAAGATACACGTCATTTGAGAGGCCCTACACAGAATGTGGTCATTTTATATAGCCTTCCATATATACTAGGAAGTTTACAAATGTAAGCAGAATAAGCTTATAGAGAGATAAGCATCAGTGTGAGAGTAGTTGGAGCTTTGGGGAGGTTTTCAGAAAATCAGATATTTGGTGAAATTGATTGAAATGGAACATTCTCAAGTCATTGAGGTGAGTGATGAAAGGTTCTGATCACCTTATTAGTGCAAAATCGGTAAAACAAATTTGTTGCGATTTTATTTAGCATATATTTTACGGTGACTTTGCAATAATTACTCTTAGCATATTTGATGATAATGAATTTCAAGCTTCCATTTGAATGTTATGGCACTAGGATGATTGATTTGTAGGTTTTCATCCCAATCTGTTGATGGGGAAGATTGTTTGTGAAATTCCTTAAATTAGGGTAAAAACAAGATAAAGATCATTGAAGGGTTTACAAACCTTGTGCAAGAAATTCGTAATAATTTTTCTTCTTGCATAAAGATTTTGTTAATGAATAAGTAAATCCAAACTTAATTTGTTATTATATTTGAAAAAAACAGTGCAAGGTGTGCTCTTAATATCAGTCATAGACATTGTTGTTGCTTCTAATCTGTGATGTTAAATTAGCGCCTTGAAAAGTCAATTACTTGGAGTAAGTAGCTTTCATCATTTACATTTAAGTAGGATCTTTCTTGGGTCTAAAATACTATGTGACAAATGAACAGAATCCTTGGTATGCAAATTATGTCGGGGTTCCAGAGGCATTTCCATTTCCAGCAGCCATCGAGCCTCCTCAGTCACATACATCACAAGCTTCCTCATCCTTTCTTGGTTCATCATCACTGCAACAAAGGGTTGATTGCAGTTCGTCACAATTGTACCAATCACAGCCGCAGTCTGAGGAATTGGCATTCTGGGAGGTGGGATTTTAGTATTGTGAATTTCATGGAATTTTTATCACTTTGATATTTATTTATATGTATTAGGAGCTTGCTGTCATTCAGAATTTCATTTATATTGTTCAAACCAATTTAACAGCTTAGAAATTTCAATCTACTGACATTTTTGGAAGTTGATTTATGTGAAATACTCACAATGATTCTGTTTCTTCTTCCGGAATTTGTTACCCTATATCAATTCAGTTGATGTTTCAAACATATGGTAAATCACTATCATTAGTTAAAGAAAATGTGAATCTTGTATGAAATTATGTGGAAGTTATTAAATAAACAGCAAAAAAGTTTATAATAAAAAATTAATTCGAAAAGCATGCAAAATAACAAGTATAGAGTTCTAATTTAGACCATAAGTGAAGTAATGGTAGTTTTGAACATGTGTTACGTCTTGTTATTGTTGCTTCCTTTACCTTTTCATTGAGACAGTTACGTTAACATGAAATTGTTTGTCTTTGTTTAAAGATTACTTTCAGTTCATAGCTTATTAGTTTAAATGATGCAAAAGTAGTATTGTATGAGTCTTTAGTGTAACAAAGTAAAGATTAGTAGACGAGTGACAGAACAAATAGCTAGTTTGAAGCAAATAAGGCTGGCTAACGTGAACATTAGACGAGTCCATTGGATCAAAAAGGGATAACTGTTGTAGTTTGTAGCTTCCATTGACATCAAGGAAAGTTGATGAGATGATCACGTTCTTCCAATGTTGTTATGCAGAACATTATGATAAGTTATTTTGCCAGTTTATAATTCCCGTGAATCAGCTACCTTGAGATTTCATTTCATTGTGCCGTGCATTTATAATTTTCCTCTACATGAGAAACCATGCCATTCTGTTAACTTTTTTTCATCCTTTTTGTGACGTTTTCTCATGGTTTAGGCACATTGTTTTGCTCAAATCAACTATAGGTGTGTGAATTCATTCTCATTATTTTTAAGATATTCAAATGATATGGTTTTAGTTTTCAAGGGAGAGTTTTTAATTCTAAAGGTTTTGATGCCTTTCCAATTCAGTGCTCCCAAATAAAAAGGAAGTGTGGGGAGGTGGTAAAAGGGCTGGTTGTAGGAAGTTGACTCCATAATTTTTAAGAGCATTATATCCATTTCCAGTCTAATTACTACCTTCTTCTTCTTCCTGTCTTCCCTCTCCAACCACCACAAAAGACAGAATGATAAGAGATTCTAAAAAGTGGAACAATTGCCTGGAAATGGTTTGGCTTCGCAATTCTGTAGCGAAGCAGGCCGGTCCTGATCCTATATTTTGAAAACAGTTTAAAAAATTCTAGATCTGTTGGTGATAAGTTATAGCAGTGAGATAATTTTCTTCAACCTTGAGAATACTGAAGCATATAAAGAACATTACATATTATATGCGTGTGTTGCAAATATTTTGTTTACTTATTATTTAATTTGTTTGATGTTCATGCAGTCATTGCAGAAACAGGAACCTAACCTCAAGCAATCTGGGAGCTACCATTCTCAGCTGCCAGAACAGCATTTCAAATTCATTGAGCATCAACTAGAGGTTTAATTGCACAAATAGACTATTTCTGTGTTTGTATGTGGTATTTATTTTGTTCAGTTTCTGACCCATCATCGCTAAAGCAGCAAATTGACGTGGAGGCACCTCAGAGACTACAATCTCAGCTGTCACAGCAGCAGCTTAGATTCAATGAGCCTCGACTACAGGTTCTAAATGCTATTGCTCAAAAAGAATATATTTGTGTGTTTGTGTGTGGTATTTTTCCTCGCTCAGTCCTGATCCATTATTACAAAAGCAGCAAACTATGGAGGCACCTCAGGGACAACATTCTCAGCTGTCGCTCGAGCAGCTTAGATTCAATGAGCCTCAACTACAGGTTTTAAATGCACAAATAGACTATATTTCTGTGTTTGCATGTGGTATTCCTTTTTTCTCAGTTTCTGAGCAATCATTGGAAAAGCAGCAAAATGAAATTGAGGCATCTCGGAGACAACATTGTCCGCTGTCACTCCAGCATCTTAAATTCAATGAGCCTCAACTACAGGTTCTAAAAGCACAAATAGACTATATTTCTGTGTTTTTAGCGGTTTTTGTTTTGTTTAGTATCTGACCAATTATTCCAAAAGCAGCAAACTAACGTGGAGAGTCCTCTGAGACAACATTCTCATCTGTCACTGCAGCAGCTTAGATTCGAAGAGCCTCAACTACAGGTTTTAAAAGTACAAATAGACTATATTGTTTTTTTTGTATATATGATATTTATTTTGTTCAATTTCTAACCAATAATTGGAAAAAGCAGCAAATTAATAAGGAGGCACCTCATAGACAACTTTCTCAGTTGTCACTCAAGCATCTTAGATTCAATGAGCCTCAACTACAGGCTCTAAATGCATAAATAGATATATTTATGTGTGTGCATGTGGTATTATTTTCTTCTCAATTTTTGACCAATCATTGGAAAAGCAGCAAACTGATATTGAGGCATCTCAGAGACAACATTCTCAATTGTCATTCCAGCATCTTAGCTTCGATGAGTGTCAACTACAAGTTCTAAAATTACAAATAGACTATATTGTTGTGTTTGCATATAATTCTTATTTTGTTCAGTTTCATCATTGCAAAAGCAGAAAACTAACATGGAGGCACCTCAGAGACAACAATCTCAGCTATCACATCAGTCGCTAAGATTTATTTTGCCTCGACTACAGGTTCTGAATGCACAAATATATATATTTATGTATTTGTGTGTTATTTTTTATTTCGTTCAGTTTCTGACCAATCATTGCAAAAGCAGCAAACTAACGTGGAGGAGACACCTCAGAAACAACATTCTCAGCTGTCACTTGAGCAGCTTAGATTCAATGAGTCTCAAATACAGGTTCTAAATGCACAATAGACTATATTTCGGTGTTTGCATGTTGTGTTCTTTTTTTCCCAGTTTTTGAGCAATCATTGAAAAAGCAGCAAGCTGATATGAAGGCACCTCAGAGACAACATTCTCCGTTGTCAATCCAGCATATTAGATTTCATGAGCCTCAACTACAGGTTCTAAAAGCATAAATAGACTTATTTATGTGTTTGTATGTGGTTTTTATTTCAATCAGTTTCTAAAAAATTATTGCAAAGCAACAGACTAATGTGGAGTAATTTCAAAGACAACATTCTCAGCTGTCTCTCTAGCAGCTTATATTTAATGAACCCCAACTACTGTTTCTAAATACATAAATAGATTATATTTCTATGTTTGCATTTGGTATTTTTTTCTTCTCAATTTCTGATCAATCATTGGAAAAGCAGCAAACTGATATGGAGGCACCTCAGAGACAATATTCTCAGCTGTCACTCCAGCATCTTAGATTCAAAGAGCCTCAACTACAGGTTCTAAAAGCACAAATAGACTATATTGTTGTGTTTGTATATGGTATTTATTTTCTTCAATTTCTAACAATTATTGCAAAAGCAGCAAACTAATATGGAGACACCTCAAAGACAGCATTCTCAGTTGTCACTCCACCATCTTAGATTCGATGAGCCTCAACTACAGGTTCTAAAACCACAAATATTCTATTGTTGTGTTTGTATGTGGTTTTTATTTTGTTCCGTTTCTAACCAATCATTGCAAAATCAGCAAATTGATAGAGAGGCACCTCAAAGACAACATTCTCAGCTGTCACTCCACCATCTTAGATTTGATGAGCCTCAACTACAGGTTCTAAAACCTCAAATAGACTATATTGTTGTGTTTGTATGTGGTTTTTATTTTGTTCAATTCTTGACCAATCATTGCAGAAGCAGCAAACTGACATGGAGGCACCCAAGCGACAACATTCTCAACTGTCACTCCACCATCTTAGATTTTATGAGCCTCAACTACAGGTTCTAAAAGCACAAATAGACTATATTGATGTGTTTGTATGTGGGTTTTTTTATTTGTTCAATTTCTGACCAATTATTGCCAAAGCAGCAAACTAATGTAGAGGAGGCACCTCAGAGAAAACAATCTATGTCGTCACAGCAGCAGCTAAATTTCCTTGCCCCTCGACTGAAGGTTCTAAACGCACAAATTTAATATATTTTTGCGTTTGTGTGGTATTTAATTTTGTTCCGTATCTGACCAATCATTACAAAAGCAGCTAATTGATATGGAGGCACCTCAGAGACAACATTCTCACCTATCACTGCAGCATATTAGATTCGATGAGCTTGAACTACAGGTTCTAAAAGCACAAATAAACTATATTGTTGTGTTTGTATGTAGTATTTATTTTGTTCAGTTTCTGACCAATTATTGCAAAAACAGCAAACTGATATGGAGGCACGTCAGAGACAACATTCTCAGCTGTCACTCCAACATCTTAGATTTGATGAGCCTCAACTACAGGTTCTAAAAGCACAAATAGACTATATTGTTGAGTTTGTATGTGGTTTTTACTATGTTCAATTTTTGATCAATCATTGCAAAAGCAGCAAACTAATATGGAGGCACCTCAGAGACAACAATCTCAGTTGTCACAGCAGCAACTAAGATTCATTTTGCCTCGACCACAGGTTCTTAATGCACAAATAGAATATATTTTTGTGTTTGCGTGTGGTATTTATTTTTGTTCAATTTGTGTGTGGTATTTATTTTTGTTCAATTCCTGACCAATCATTGCAAAAGCAGGAAACTAATATGGAGGCACCTCAGAGACAACATTCTCAGCCGTCACTCCAATTTCTTAGATTCAATGAGCCTCAACTACAGGTTGTAAAAGCACAAATAAATTATATTTATGTGTGTTTATGTGGTATTTATTTTGTTCAGTTTCTAACCAATCATTGCAAAAGCAGCAAAGTAACGTGGAGGCACCTCAGAGACAACACTCTCTACCATCAGAAAAGCAGCTTAGATTCAAAAAGCCTCAACTACAGGTTCTGAATGCACAAATAGAACATATTTCGGTGTTCGTTTGTTGATGGTTTTGCTCAGTTTCTGACCAAGCATTGCAAAAGCAGGAAAGTAATATGGAGGCACCTCAGAGACAACATTCTCAGCTGTCACTTCAATTTTTTAGATTCAATGAGCCTCAACTACAGGTTCTAAAAGCACAAATAGACTGTATTTCTATGTATTTATGTGGTATTTATTTTATTCAGTTTCTGACTAATCATTGTAAAAGCAGCAAAGTAACATGGAGGCACCTCGAAGCCAACAATCTAAACTGTCACTACAGGTTCTCATTAACGTTTACATGTTCATTTGTTTTTGCAACTTCATTGTTCCTTCAGAGAACTTGTAAAACATAAGAAAGATATTTTCAAAATTATAAAATGAATTTCTTTTTAATATATACACTTGGGAGCTTGAACAAGTATTTACTGTATTTGTGTGTCCTTTTAACTTTACAGAGAGAAGGCCAACTTCCTCAGGAATTCCAAACAATCATCCCATCACCTGTTGGGTCACAGCCACAGCAGCCATTCCTTCATGCCCCACAGACTATCAACCAGGATAAAGCTGCTGGCAATCGTGTGCTAGATGCAAGAGAGGTTAACCAGAACACTCAACTAGTTCGATCATTAATTAGAGGAAACTATCTTCCCGGAAGTACTTCTTACAAAGGGAAAGAGAAAGAAAGTTCATCTTCAGCTTTTGCACGAAGCTTGATCCTTGCAATAGACAAAGCACTTGGTCACGGAGTTTCTGGAAATCAGAATCAACCCAACATCTTATTTCCAACTCAGCCTAAGCAGGAAGACATGTATCAGACTCCCTCTCCTAGAAGTGATACTACACCGGATACCGGGATGGAGGTTATAGGATGGAATGCCCTGTTGGACGTCATGCAGGCACTACAAGCATGCAGCCCTCCCGGAGCAGATATTCACAGTCCATATGGAGAGATGGATCAACCAATGTTTGATATCCCCTTCTTTTCTAGGAAAGCTGATTCTTCCAGCTTATCACGTTCCGTATTCACTTTAGATGATGAGCCATCAACTCATCATGTTCAGGATTCAACTTTTGCTAAGGGTAAGGACAAGGGCAAACAAGTGCAGGACAATCGAGGGAAGGGCAAACGAGGGCAAGACAAGGGAAAACGGAAATCTCAAGGAGACAATAAACTTAAACAAGGAGAACGTCGAGTCAAGTGTTCACAGTTGCAAATTAGAGGAAACTAGTTCAATTTTGTTCTTTTGAGACCATTGAAAACCTTCAAATTTGAACAATGTGTGGTGTTTTGGTGTTGCATATTTGGCCTTTTCAGAATCAGACACCCATAATTGTGAATGCTATTCTATTGAATATATTTCGGTTGGCATCAAGGGTTTGCTTGTTCATGTTATATTTGGTAAGTGTTTTGGAGCATCATTAGATAGTCAGAAATGCAGTTCCAGTACACTATATTTTATTTGATTGAATAGACAGTAGGGTTATTACTGTACGATCGGAAGAGTTTTTCTATTTGTCAAAAATATTTTTTAAATTTAGGAAGAACTTTAATTTAGTTCCTAATATATAATGAAATATTATTTTTTATTTACCTTTTCTTTTTTTTTTTGCATGATCCAAATGTTTTCTAAATAAATCAAATTAATCATTTGACCAACTATTTGATGGTTAACCATCCTTATTTAACAGTTTTGATCTTGAAAACATTAATAGAATTACAATTTTACTTCCAACTTAATATATAATAAAAATAAATAAAATAATATTAAACTAAATTATAAAAACTTAAAAATGTAAAACCTATTAAAAAAAATATTCAAATTAAATTATAATATTAGAAAAATTAATATTTATAAAAGTAAAGAATAAAAAAAGTTAAAAACTGTTCGAAAAAATAATATAAAATTGAAGAATTAAAAAAACTAAAAGAAATATTTAAAAAAAATAAAAACAAAAATATTTACTTTAGTTTTTTTAATTTTCTATTTATTTTGTTATATTTTATTTATTTAACAGTTTTTATCATTTTTTTATTATTTATTATTTTAAATGTTAATTTTTTTAATAAAATAATTTAATTTAAATTTTTTAACATGTTTTACATTTTTAAATTTTTATAATTTAGTTTAATATTATTTTTTTATTTTTTTCTATTTATTTTATTTTATTATATTTTAATTGTAAGGTAAAATTATAAGTATATTAATTAAATTCTTTAAGAGTAAAACTGTCTTTTTAAAAAAATTGTGATGATTGACCGTCAAATAGTTAGTCAAAGGACTAATTTGATCTATTTAGAAAATGTTAGGAACCATACGAACTAAAAAAAGATAAGTAAAAAAGTGATGTTTCATTAAACTTTAGGTATTAAATTGAATTTCTCCCTTAAACCTATAAAGGACTTCTCAAAAAAAAATTATGTTGTTTGATTGCTATTTCAGTTAAGCCTTTGTACAATTAAAAAAATTGTTTTATGGTCCTCAAATTTTATACTTTTTCAAGAAGCTCTTTTTGAGTTTTTTTTTAAAAAAATCTATAAAATGTCAAAAGATATCATAATTATATTTTATTAATTACGTTATACTCCTTCCAAATAAAAACATTACTAAACTTATTCGCCCTTAATTCTTATAAAAACTCTTTTAAAGCCCATCAAACAATCAAACAATATACATTATTAAAAGAGTTTTTTTAATTAATAATCAAACGATTAATAATTTTTCTACGAAAGTTTTGCTCGTAAAATCTCAACTTCTAAAAAATCTAACTACTAAAAGTTATACTCGAAGAATTTCAAATGTAACCTTACGCACTTTTTCAAAAAGTTGATAATTTATCAAGCGGGTGTATTTAGAATACCATTAGGGTGAATTTAGTAGAACTTCTTAGTATTCGGAGCAACCCTGGACAATCTGGATTGAATTGGTCCAAATAGAATTTTCCTATAAAAACAATAAATGATATCAAGTTCCGTGTTGTATGCAGTACTGATACTGGAAATTATGATCAAGGATTACTCTATCAACCACCATTGACGTCCGAAATCCCTCCTGAAACTGAAACATTTTTCAAATACAAAAGTTCAGTATCTTTCCCCGAATTCGTTAATTAGGCAGGATTCTTTTGTACAGAAAAAGAAAGAGCAAATTAATCTTCATAAACGGAAAAATTTCATTGTAAATTTGAAATACTTATAGAAATGCAAATCTGGGAGAGAAAAAAAGATGCAGGGTCGCTTGTCTGCTTGGCTAGTCAAACATGGGCTAATTCATAGATCTTTGGGCTTCGATTACCAAGGAATAGAAACTTTACAAATAAAGCCCGAGGATTGGCATTCCATTGCCGTCATTTTATATGTATATGGTTACAATTATCTACGTTCCCAATGTGCCTATGATGTAGCACCGGGCGGCCTGTTAGCCAGTGTGTATCATCTTACGAGAATAGAGTATGGTGTAGATCAACCGGAAGAAGTATGCATAAAAGTATTTGCTCCAAGGAATAATCCTAAAATTTCGTCTGTTTTCTGGGTTTGGAAAAGTGCGAATTTTCAAGAACGGAAATTTTCAAATCTGGGTGTCGCTTGATCAACAAAAGACAAGACCCGAAATCCCTTATTCTGATAAAAGTATAAAAGTATAACTCGACGAATTTTTCCCAGCAAAACACGCGTAGGAAAAAGACTCTTGAGACTTTCTTGATTCTAAACAGCTGGCGGTTCCGTTCTTTAAAGACTTTTACTTAATGATAATAAAGCACAACAAAAAAATAATAGATCTTAGTATTCCTACATATACAGATTAGTAGCATTCCCTTTGATACTACCAAAGAAAAGTTTAACTGCATATAAGAACTTGTTATAAGGGGTTTTATTGGAGTCTTTCATCAAGGGCGTTGGGTCAGAATCCCTTTTTGACTCTGCACCAGTGATTCCACTATTATTAATAAACAATAATGGAAAAATTCTTTCATGTTCATAGAGATAGGGGGCATAATTCACATGGATATAGTAAGTCTCGCTTGGGCTGCGTTAATGGTAGTCTTTACATTTTCCCTTTCACTCGTAATATGGGGAAGGAGTGGACTCTAGAGGAACGACGAGTTTGGCCGGTTTTCGTTTTTTCTATAATATTAGAATAAAAAAAAATTCACTAAACTTATCGAACTAACTCTCATTGATGTATTTTTTCATCGAGACCCAATCCAAAAATTACGATGTCATTTTTCTGTTCCTGATGAAGATGAAAGTCCAACTACATTGCATTGCCAGAATACATGTTGTATATTTGAAAGAGGTTGACCTCCTTGCTTCTCTCATGGTACAATCCTCTTCCCGCCGAGCCCCCTTTCTCCTCGGTCCACAGAGACAAAATGTAGGACTGGTGAAAACAGTTAATCACGGAAGAAAGAACTCATTGAGCCGGGAACACTAACTAATACTAATTTAATACTAATAGAATCGAAAATACTAAAAAATATTAATAGAATAGAAAAGAACTGTCTTTTCTGTATACTTATGTATACTTTCCCCGGTTCCGTTGCTACCGCGGGCTTTACGCAATCGATCGGATCATGTAGATATTCCTTCAACACAACATAGGTCGTCGAAAGGATCTCGGAGACCCACCAAAGCACGAAAGCCAGGATCTTTCAGAAAATGGATTCCCATTCGAAGAGTGCATAACCGCATGGATAAGCTCACACTAACCCGTCAATTTGAGATCCAATTCGGGTTTTTCCTTGGGAGGTATTGGGAAGGAATTGGAATGGAATAATATCGATTCATATAGATACAGAAGAAAAGGTTCTCTATTGATTCAAATGTTGTACCTATGGGATAGGGATAGGGATAGAGAAAGAGGAAAAAACCGAAGATTTCACATAGTACTTTTGATCGAAAAATCAATCTGAAATAGAAAAAAGAAAATAAAAATACAAAATGAAAAGGGATCGGATTCTATTTGGACTGTATCGGAGATGAATCTTTTCTATTCCCCCCCCCCTCATTCAATTTCCTAGACTAGACTTTTGGTTGGGTCTTTCTTTCAACCAACCATTTTCGAATATGTATGGCGTATTAACCTTCTTTTTGAACGGGGCAGTTACACCCCTTTAAGATGATAATATTTTTTTAAAAAATAATTTATTTATTTAATAATAATTGTAGTGAGGTATATTTATATAAGAACAAATGACACCCAGAGCCCCGTCTATAAGCGTAAACAACTTTTAAATTTATTAGTAATGACCTCCCCTACTGTTAGTCAAATTATATCTAATTTAACAATTGACCAGATTTAAATGTAGAAAAGTCCAAAGTGCCCCAAAATAATATATAATACTACTAAAATTTATTAAATAAAAAATAGAAAAATAAAATATAGTTGATATGGACGGTGAAAATCTTAACTATTTATTTATTTATTTAATAAATCTTAGTAATTTTATATATTATTTTGGAAGTATTTTGGTCTTTTTTACAGTCAAACTCAATTAATCATTAAATTTTGATAGAATTTGACTAACGGCAGGGAAGGTGTTTACCTATAAACTTAAAAGTTATTTCCGCTTATAAAAGAGTAAACTTCAGAGGATCTAAATGTTATTTACTCTTTACAAAAATATAATATAATAAAATTAAAAATATATATATTTTTTGTATTAAGTGAGTTATAATTATATGTTAATTTTTTAAAAAATAATTTTTAATGCGGTATACTTATGAAAGAGGTGCACGTACAAATATCCCCACTCTTTTCCTTTTCTTTTTATTTGACAAACAATGAATATTTTGGTTATTTATATATTTTATTAAATAAAAAGATAGATAAAATGAGAAGGAAATTAAAGTCATTATAATAAGTTCAAATTAACCACCACAGCCCTCATATTTTACATGAACTATATTAGTAATACATCATTGTACATATAATATATATTATTTTCTTTTTTTTTCTTTTTTTTGATATACCAATTGCGATACTGACAACTCGAATTTAGGACATTGTCAGACTAAATGAACGTCTTTACCACTAAACCACATTGAACGATAGTTATAATATGTCTCTCCTTCCCTCTTTTATTCCCTTTTTTTCTTTTGTATGAGTGGTCTTTATAAAAGGGAAATAGTTTTTGCTGGTATAAAATAATGAAATGTTGACAAGTAAATATATATATATATATATATATATATATATATATATATATATATATATGTTATAATTTAGATAAATTAAAATACAAAACAATCCATGAATTTTAAGGGATTGTATTTTTCTCAATTTACTAATAATGAAGGTTTTGTAATTTTTTTTTCTACTAGAAAATATAGTATAATAGATCCATGCTAATGTTAATATGCTAAATCTTGATTATCAAATTGAAAAGTTCGTCGATAATACTACTCCAATAGAATTATTACGTATTTTCAGAATTAGTAAATATCGGTAACAACACAGTAAAAAACACATAGAAAATGTAGATTTGACTTTGGAGAAAAATGAAAAGAAGTGTAGATACACAATTAATTAACATATTCAATATGCAACTTTGTTTTAATAGTAAATTATTATTTATTTATTTATGATTTTAATAAGTAGGTTTCAATGATTCAGATGTGTGTTTATGTATATATATATATATATATATATATGTATATATATATACATACATACATATATTTTTAATAGTACGATTATAAAATTAATTATAAGTTTAGGATCTGATTAATCATGAAATGCATGTATCATATATCTACTCTCATAATAGGTGACATTTACTTCCATAATCAGTTGTGTAACCAGAAAGTTCTTTCAATGGGGATTTAGTTCAAATAGAGCAATAATAAAAACAATGATAATAGTGTAATAAAAAAAAAACTAAAACTTTTATATCATTCATAATTGTTGATAAATTTATAATTGCCCACGATGCGGTTTCATATTTTTAAACCGTTGCACAATAGCTTCATTATCAATACTAACACATTTTTTTTCAATGTACACAACTAAACTATCATTCAACTATTGATCTCTTATTCGATTATGCAAACGAGTCTTCAAAATATTTATTGCTGAAAATACTCTCTCTATTGTAGCAGTGGCAACTGGTAAAATTAATGCTAGTGTTAATAACAAATAAATTAATGGATACATTTTATTCTTTTTAGTCTCAACCATTCTTACAGCAAGATCACTAATTCCTTTCAACTCTGAAAACTCACTGCTAGAGCGCATATTGTAATATAAGTCTGAAGTTGAACTTCAAGTGCTAAAATTTCATTTAGAGAAAATTCTTTCAGAGAAAATTTTGCAAGATTCACAAGCTTTTGTTTATTAAAAGAAGCAAATGAGTTATTTGGACTTAAACATGCCAAACAAAGTAGCAATTCAATGTTAGACTCATTGAAACGACTGTTTAATTTTTGAAGTTGTATATCTAAAACAGTATTAAATATCTCAACTCGATAGTAATGCATATTTGTGACCTTAGGAGCTTTACGTTGTGAACAACCTTATGAAAGAAACATGTCATTTTCATGATACTATTTCACTATCTCTACATAATTTACAATTTTAATATTTAAATTTTAAAATTCTTAAAAAAAATACATAAGTCATAATTCCCATTTGAAATTCTAACTCTAATATATATATATATATATATATATATATATATATATATATGTGTGTGTGTGTGTGTGTGTGTGTGTGTGTGTGTGTCATTTTCATGATACTATTTCACTATCTCTACATAATTTATAATTTTAATATTTAAATTTTAAAATTCTTAAAAAAAATACATAAGTCATAATTCCCATTTGAAATTCTAACTCTAATATATGTGTGTGTGTATTTTTGAAATCTTGAAAGATATAAATCCATAATTATAACACAATAAAATTTTTAGGTATAAAAATAAGGTTACACATTTACTAGCTATCCATGATTTGCCTATTAGTACATATATATTTGAAATCTTGAAAGATAGAAATCCATAATTATAACACAATAAAATTTTTAGGTATAAAAATAAGGTTACGCATTTACTAGCTATCAATTATTTGCCTATTTATATTAATAGGGTCTAATGGTAGTAGTAGGTTAGACCTTTTATAAAAGTGCATGCAAAGAAATATTAAGTTAGACCTTTTATAATTGTCATTTTTTGGCCCTCTGAGCGCTCAAGCCCCCATTGGGCCTAAGGTGGCTCCGCCAGTATCCACAATAAGAGAAGAAAACTTTTCACATATTTTATACATGCTCCGGAACCTGATTAATCACTAAATATGTAGTCTAGATATCTATTCTCATAATATGAGATATTTACTCCCACAATAAATAGAGAAAACTACCCACACATACTAGTAGATGCACATGATGAGACTTTGAGATGCACTAACCACTTGAACTATGAGTGTACGTGATTCAATGATTTATATTAGGTTGCAGATACATGTAAGATTTAAATGGCCAATTATAGGGGGATTATCAATTTGGTCCCTATGTTTTGGACAATTATCAGTTTTTTAAACGAATTATGGTTAGTGGTACACTTGGTCCCTAACTTTTAGAAAAGGTATCAATTTGGTCCCTCTAACTAAATTTCTGTCAGTCAACTAAATTTCTGTTAATTTAATTTATTTTAAATTTTTAACTAGGGATAGATATGTCATTTTACTAAAAAATTTACTGTTAAGTTATTGATAGGTTTAAAGATGAAAATACCCCTGGAACCGTTAAATTTGACTAACGGTTGACTAACAGAGGGACCAAATTGATACCTTTTCTAAAAGTTAGGGACTAAGTGTACCATTAACCATAACTCGTTTAAAGAACTGATAATTGTCCAAAATATAGGGATCAAATTGATAATCCCCCCCATTTATATGATAATCTTAAGACAATTTGATATATGAAACTTGAAAAACAATACATAAGCAAAATGAAAATGTTGATGACTTTATTACAAACTTTTGGTGAGATTTCTTCTTCCCTGTAATAACAAGAACTTGTAACATAAAAACAAATCCTCAAACCAAAATCAAAATTCATTGATGAGCTCATCCATCACTTTGCAGAGGAGCTACAAGAACAACAATCTCTGTCACCTCAAAAATTTGAGGACTCAAAATAAATTCTGAGTAGACAACCAAAAGATTTTTCAGGGTTGTTTTCTAATCAGGAGTTTCAAATACTATCAGCAATCTTCTGACCATTAGTGATGTCCTGCCCACCCCATTTCCGCATCCGGTCTTCCGTTTGCTCCACCTGCAAGAGAATTTTACACGATTGATCATAAACATCAAGGAATTAAATTATGTGTCGCGAAGACTGATTTAATTTTTTGAAGATGGGCTTATTATGTAGAAGTAGAGATTTCTAACAAATTTCGAATCGTTGCAAATGATTTTTTCGCGTTAAAGAGCTCTACGCTTACCTCTTTTGTCCAGTTAGTTCTGTAAAGTACAATCAAAAGCAGCAATGTTTGCAGTGCCATTCCACATATCATGCCTCCCCAGAGTCCCTACAAGAGTGAAAACTATTAACACAAAGAACTAGCAGGAAATACATTGATCATTGATGCAGCGGGACAGTTTCGAACAATCAGCAAAAGCTGATTACATTCAAACATTGAAAGTTGTTTATAATCTGAGTATCTGTATATGTATAGAGTTAGTAGTGTAAGTGGAACAGAAAATATTGTACCGTCACTCCCAATTTTGCTGTGTAACCAAGAAGGTAACCGAAAGGGAGCCCAAAAACATAGTAACAGCCTATGTTGATGTAAGCCACCAAGGCTTGCCATCCGCCACCAACAGCAACACCTAAACGAACAACGCGGAAAAGTTATTTAAAGAATGTCATTAGCAGAACAGGAATTGTGAGCAGTTTAGGCCCAAGCAGGCATGAATTGATACCTGATATTACTGGCTGGACACTGTTAAGGACCATAGTGATACCAAGAAGGTATGCTAACTTAGACACTGCTTGTTGCAATTGCTTGCTGTTTGTGAAAATGACAGCGAAATAGTCCTTTGTTATCAAGATCAAAACCATGAAAAACAAGCCGATGAAAAGAGACTGCAACACTATCGTGTAGACAGAGTACTTGGCTGCTCTTGGACGTCCCAATCCAAGCTCATTGGAGACGCGAACGCTAGAAAAAACAGGTACGGAAACAAGTTAGAAATGTTCAAAAAAACTCTTAAGCTATCATAAAAGAGCCCAAAAAATGATATAAAGCTCTTCTAACAGAATTTCACCGATCTTTTCGTGTCTTTTGATCTAAAAATCCTCACAGAGTTACCTTGCAGCAGCATTTATTCCAACGAACAACATAGCCTCCCATCCATTCAAGTTCATGCTGCAACATTACAAACAAAGAAAATGAGCAAACTGCTTGGATTGGACAAATTTGAAACAACAATTCATATAAAACGAGAACATTAAAAAGTTAAGTTAACGAATTGCTCGTGAAACCATCATGAATCTCTCACCATATAGAAAGAGATCCAACAGCAACCACAGCATTGTCAAGGTGTCCAGTTAGGATGATGATACTCATCATATACCAAACTTCCAAGCAAAGCATAATAGCAGAGGCAAGGGAGAGCCTAACAAATGGCCAAATATCAGTGAAAGCTGCGAGCGACAAGCCATGCCACCCATCCTTGCACCAAACCACCACATACACAACCTGTGCAATGCTTAATCCCCAAGATGACACATCAAGCGCAATAGCCGCACCAGTCGTGCCCCAACCAAACACGAAAATGAAGAGATAGAGCATCACAATGTGGAGGATCAGATCCACAATCCCAATCCAAGCCAACACACTGACTTTGCTCTGAGCCTGAAGGAACTTTTGACAAGGGAAATTGATGGCAAGTGAAAACAATTGAGGGATTATAAGGATGGTGAATTTCCCAGCTAGATCAGCAATGTTATCTTCTTGGCCTAGAAGTTTCAAAACTGGTGTGGCCAGGCAGTAAATTGGCAAGAGAATCACACAGGTTACAAGCAAAATCACCCAGGATCTCTGCATATACACACCAAGCATGTGTACTTGCCCAGCACCAAAAGCTTGACCACAAAGTGTCTCCAGAGCACTCCCCATACCAAGCTACAATGTACACACAAACAATAAATTTCAGGTTCAGTTAATCTCATATATAGCTAGAAACCAACCCACTAAACAACAATTAAAGGTCAAAACTTTTTGTTTTTAATTATATAATCAAGCTTTCCGATTTCTGGGTCCATCCTATATAGAATAATTTAATTTCCCAGAAAAGGAATGCAACCCTTTATTTGAAAAACAAAAAAGAATCCAAAAGATCTCTAACAAAGACATGAAAAACACACAACAAAAGAGATTTCTTTAATTATAGAGAGAGAGAGAGAGAAACTGAAATACCATGAAGCCAAAAGAGAAAGTGCCAATAACAGAGGTAGCGATGGAGACAGCAGAGAGCTCAAGCTCGCCGATATGTCCCACGAAAATGTTAGTGAACGAGTTGGTCCCATACATACACATGACGCTTAAGATGATGGGAGCCGCGATTCTCCAAACCTTTACTGTCTCTGTCCAGAACACCGACTTGGCCTCCTTCAAGCTCCTCACCGGAGCATAGTCCTCGTGTTCACCACCGTTCGCAAGCAGCAGCGGCGCCTCCATCCTCCTCCTCCGGCGGCGGCGGTGACACGTGTATGGCTGGTAGGGTGTTTGGACTTGGTAAGTAACTACAACAACCACCCCTCTCCTCCAGTTTTTATAGAGCAAGTTTGTTGGTTTCGCTTTCTTGCTATTTGCAGTGGCGCTAATATCTCGTGTTCACCTATATTATAATATATATATATATATATATATATTCAAAAATAAAAAATTATTATTATATAATATATTATATTATTATATTCATTTTATTCGATCAAAAAGAATATATGAATTATGACAAAAAGGAAAATCATATTATTTATTATTTATTCTGTCAAATTCACTATACAATAATTGGGATTGTTATTTTGATATTAAAAAATAAAATGAAAGTTTTTTTTTAATTATAGCTATCGGTTCGAACATCTACTTTCATATCGAAAATTATCTACTCTTAAATATTGAGAGAGATCTACCACATAATTGTATTTTTATTGGTAATTGTGCAAAAATATATATACTACCTAGATTTTGAACATTAATGGTTTGAACAAGCTTCTAAGACTCCAATTACTAAGGCAAATGATCTGTAACAAAAGTTATATTTTGATAATGGTTTTATAAAATTTTATTAATTTAAGAAATTTTTTTTTTTACTTTCCAAATATAATTTTTATTATTTTAAATTATTATAATTTAAGAGTTAAAGACGACATAAAATGACTTAAAATTACAATCTCTTTCACGTATTATACTTACTAGATCATATCCTATGTATTAACTTTATTAATTAAGGTCATGTGTACAAAATTCAGGTTCAATTATTCAAATAGCTAGAAATTTCTTCTTTGTGTTTCATAAATATTATAAAATATTGTTTGTTAATCTAATATTTATATAGTTAATAAACTGTTATGGGAATGATCAAATTTTTAGGTTTTAGTTCCTATTTTTTTTTTAAAAAAAATTCTTAGATTATAATTCAACAATAAATTCCGTATAATAACATGAGCTAGGTGATAAACCTTTAAAACCGTAACGCGAGGAGAATCTACCACATTTATTAGTGAGTGCACAAGGTGAGATTTGAGAAGCACTACAAACACGGAGAGTCTTCCTATACTTTCTGGTAGACGTATAAGATGAGATTTTCTTTTTTAAAAAAAAAATTAAGCATAAAAGGTACAAGCGCTCAACAAAGAATAAATATTCATTTAATTGAATAATAATTTAAATGTATAAATATTGTAATTTTGAATTTACTGCAATATATTTATTTTAAAATTATAAATACATTAAGTATTTTTTTTTTCTTAATTGACACCACAATCAGAATTGGAAGTGGGTTTATTAGTCTTACCGTTTGAATAGCCACTTTTACAATAAGAGAGAAGTCTCCCAACACTACTTTTTATCATAAACTTTCATTAAAATTTAACTAAATGCTTTTAAATTTAATAAAATTTTAAATATATAATATTCTTAATATTAACTGAAAACTTCTCACAATTAGAGTTATATCAACTTACTATTAAAAAAAAACATACTTTTTGAGGGGCAAAATGTACTTTTTCATCAACCTAGTTAAAATTGATTAACTACTTTTAATAGATTTGATGTTAGATCTCCTACTGAAAAAAGTAAAAATAATAAATAATAATAAAAACTCATAAATTTGAGGTACAATAAGCATTTTTTTCATGTAAATTAATTTCAGCTGATGACTTAGATGAGAGACTGTATTTAAAACACCTAATTGGTATTTCTCAAAAAAAAAAAAAAAAAACACCTAATTGGTAAGTGATGCATTTATTTATGTTTGTGGTGGTGTGTGGTCTGGTCGGCCTCCATATGCTAAATTTTCTTCCAGTTTACTTCGTATTGGCACATGCTTATCGACTCAATCTTTACTTTTTGGTATTTTTGGGTAGGTTTTCTCGGGTGAGAAATATTTACAATAGGATCAATGAGACCATCCAAAGCAATATGCTTTTTTATCTCAATGAAAAGAGGAGTATTCCCAGATGTTGGGAAATAACCTGTTCGATTTAGATTTTAATAAATAAATGAAGTTGCAATAATCACGAACTAAATGAAGTTTATAGGATGAAATTTGAACAGTTTCTTTTTAAGGATTCACATATCGTACTTTTTTTATTTGATGTACGTAAGATTAGATTAAAAATAATTTTATGTATTTAGTGGAGATAGAGACTATTAAATAAAATTATATTAAATTATTTTTTAAGTAAAATAAATATTTTTTAAAAATTGATAAATGAAATAAACACGATTAACTTATATCTAAATGAAATAAAACTAATGAAATTATTACAAATATTCTTTAATTATAAAAAAAAAAACTATAAATCGTTTAATTTAATTAGATATAATTATTTTTCAAAATAAATATTTAAAAATATATATATTTTTTTTTTAACATACCACTTATAGTACATTTGTTATCTAATCACATTGGATAATAGTAAAAATATTTTAAATAAAAATAATAAATTAAATTCAAAATATATAATTCCAAGAAAGCAGTCACACTCGAATTTATCACACCACACACCTTAAAAAAAAAAAACGTAGTGATCATTTATTTAAAGCAAAGTACAAAAAGCAGTCCTTTGAATTCCTATAAGTTTACAAACAAGAAGACATATGGACACAATCTAGTTTGCGTGTCATGAATCAAAACCGTAGATTGTGTGATAGTTTGGTAGATCGTGAGATCACAATTCCTCCACGTAGTACTTGTGTTGATGCCATCAACCGCCAATCAACTCTACTGTAACTGCCTTTCTCGATTAAGATTTATGACCCACCAACCACGCATCTTCGGCACATGACATGAATAAGGGATTAATAAGGCGTCGTTTATTTTTGGGTTAACTGCACTACCATTCCCTGTTGAATAGCATTATTGCACTCATTGATAGATTTGTTATTTATTACACAAACTATTCCTCAATTTCGTTGACTTAACCGTTGACTCACGATCAAATTAACTGTAAGTTACTGTTGTAAGGGCAAATTTATTTATTTTTTCATTAAACATTAAAATAATTAAAAAATAAAAATAATTCTAGATTTTTTTTCCTCGTTCCAGATTTTTTTCCCTCCTCTTCCTTCTTCCAGATTTTTACTTCCAAATTTTTTTCTACATTTCTCATTAACCAAACAAAAAATAAAACCTTACATTTTTCTCCATAATTTTTTTCACAATTTTTCAATATTTTCTCTTGCATTTCTCATGAACCAAACATAAAATAAAATCTTTTTTTTTTTCAGATTCATCCATTCAACCAAACAAATTCATCCAGAAAACAAAACAAATTCCTCGGTTTCTTTGAATGGGTCCATTTCTAGATTTTCATCTTCTCCAATCAACCATCAACCACCAATCAATTCACCCAAATACAACTAAAAACCAAATCGCAACCACAACTGCAAAAAAAAAAAAAAAAAATGAATGCAGAGGTGGAGCAGATCTACTCCATCTGCTCGCAGATGGAACGCCACTCCATTGCTGATGGAGCGACGCTCCATCTGGTTATTGAGTTTTTTCTTTTTTATTTTTTTTTCAAAGTAAAGGAAAAAGAAGAAGGCAGAAGAATTCGAAGAAAAAAAAAGGAACAAAAATGAAGAATAAGGGAAGAAGAATCTGTGGAACAAAAAGAAGAAAGAAAATGAAGAACAAGGAAGAAGAAGATTCTAGAAAAAGGAAGAATTTTTTTATATAATTATTAAGAATAACAAATTACTAAATAGAAATAGAAATAAAATAAGATAGTAAGGGTATTTTGGTCATTGTGTTAAAACAGTTAATTTAACCATGAATCAACGGTTAGGTCAACGAAATTGAGAGGTGGTTTGTGCAATAAACGGAAAACTTGCTAGCGAGTGCAATAACGTCATTCAACAGGAGATGTTAGTGCAATTAACCCTTTATGTTTTTACTTAATACTTAATAGATTTAAATTGAATATATTAAAGGGATATAATCATTTTCCACCCTAAATTTTAATATATTCTCCATTTTCCACCCTACTGTTTTTTTTTTCACTCTTTTACACCCTACTGTTATTACACCGTTAAAAGACATAATAAAACAAATTCTGACACATGCAAATACATAAAAGACTATTTTACCCCTCACATAGTTATCAAGTTTAAAAAGACAATTATATCCCAAAATTTTTTTTTCATGTGTGTGTGTGTGTTTATATATATATATATGATAAAAACATATGATAAAAATACAACCCTGTAGAGATTAAAAAAAATAAAATAAAAAATAGCTGTTAAAGAAAAACATTAATTTCATATGTTCATTAGATACCAAACATTACATCCATCCATTTAAATTGTATTCAATAAAAATATAATATAAATCACACCAACATTATAAGTAAAAAATTAAAGATAAATAACAACAAAAATTATTTATCCTGCTAGCAACATCAACAAAATGAAGTGTTCATCAGCATGTAGATACACTGAAACATGCTAGCTAGCAACATGAACAACTTTCATGCTATACCCCTAATTGCATGTTCAATAACAAAAAAAAAACAAAAAAAAAACCAGTATCATTTCCATCGGAATTAATGCTGCGTCACTTGTGACTGGGGCTGTGTTTGAGTTGGAGGTTCTGACTGAAGTTGGGAAGTTGAGGCACCAGCAGCATCTGTCTCTCTTATTCTCTGTCAGTGAAAAAAATAGATTAGGTTTCTTTATATATATATATATATATATATATAAGATACACACAGATGTCTGTGTGTGTGTATATATATTGACACACGCACAATATATATATATATATATATATATATATATATATATATATATATATATATATATATACACACACACGCACACAGCTGTATGTGTATCTTATTTATTTATATACACACACACACACACACACACACACACACACACACACACACACACACACATATATATATATATATATATATATATATATATATATATTAGTTTAAAAATTCAGAACCGTAGGGTTTCATACCTGCTTCTTTCTTCCAAACACTGGTTCATTTCTGCATGTTCTTTTATTATGCCCAGGCTGTCCACATTTGTTACATGCAACACTCCTAGATCTTCCTTCCTTGGGTTTCTCACCAGGTTCCCTTCTCCTTCTAAGCTTAGGTCTGCCGGGTTTTGTTCTAAATGGTGGTGGAATAAGAGGTGTTGTATTAAGGTTAGGCCACACACATATGTCTGGGATTGGATGAATCATGGTACTATAAGTGTGCAAAAATGCAGTTTTGGTCAGTTTTGGGTGAACATACTCAACAATTCTCCTTGTCACTCCATCTCTACCAGCATAATGGCTAATAGCAGCCATTGCATGACAACATGGAATCCCACTGACCTGCCACCCACCACACTCACATGTAGCCTGATTTATTTTTACTACATAGGCCCTTCTCTCATCCAACAACTCATACTCACCGTTGCCTGCACTAAGCATTCTTAGGATCCTACTATTTTTACTTGCCATCAGAATTTTTTTTGACACAGATGGTGGTATTTCTATTTTCCAGCCAAGACACTCTTCTTTCCTTTTTTGGAATCTTTTCATTACCATCCTCCTAATAAATTCCAGCAACTGTAAAAACGTTTTAGCCCTATGATCTCCGAGCATGCTGTTGAATGACTCAGTCATATTATTAGTGACATGGTCACATTTAATTGATTGATCAAATGCATGCCTAGACCAATGTATGGGATTAATTTTATCTAACCATGTTCTTGCATCTATGTTAACCCTCCCTATTTCAGCCATGGCATCATTGAATTCAAATAAATTACTACTCCTACTACACATCCAAAATAATGTTTTCAACTTTTGACCCGAGTGTTTAAGTCTGAAGTTGGCATATATATGCCTTGCACAAAACCTGCCCAAAAGTAAATAAATATGTTCACAAAATATAGTTGAAAGCAATATGTAGTACAATTATTAATGTTTTACCTTGTAGTGGCAAAGGGAAATTGCATCTCCAATGCACTCAACACTCCCTTTTGTCTGTCACTCATAAAATACAATGGCTTCTCTGTTGGGTACTTCAAATAGTCATGTAAGTGCATCAAAAACCAGCTCCAACTTAGCAAATTTTCTGCTTCACATATACAAACAGCAAGTGGATATACTCCATTGTTTGCATCTAAAGCAACAGCAGCCAATAACACACCTCCAAGTGGCCCTTTTAAGTGGCAACCATCTAAACCAATAAATGGCCTGCACCCCCCAAGAAATCCATGTTTTTTAGCATGAAAACTCAGAAAAAACCTCTGAAAGGTAGGCTCGGGCTGCTGCATTCTAATGTATGCAACTGATCCTGGATTGCTTTGTTGCACCATAAAAGCATAGCCCCTCAGGTGCTTAAAACACTCAGAATGATCTTTACCTAACCCATCTAATGCTCTTCTTTTTGCCTTATACAACCTACCAATATCAACATTCACCTTATACTTATCCCTTAGCAAGTCTGCTATGACACCAATTTTAATGTCAGGATTTGACTTCACAAGTGTTTCAAACTTCCTAGCAATCCAAGACACCTTAGCCTCATCATTCTTGTGAACCCTATGGCACTCATGAAGATCATTATAAGTTTTTATCTTCATGGTCACTCCATCAATCATGCACGAAGCATAGATCCTCCAACTGCAGCCCTCTCCTTTGCACTTGTAAGTCAACCTATCCTTCTCATTTTTCACTCTATGTAAATTCACTCCCTCTTGTATAGCATAATCTCTTAATAATTCCCTCAAAGTGTAAACACTGTCATGGGTTTGACCTACTGCAAATCTTATCTCCCCTCCTACAATTTGATTGAATGGATTACCATTCATTAGCTTAGCTATTTTACCCTCAACATTTTCCATTTCCGAGTCACTTAAAAACTCATCATCTTCTCTAGATTGATAACCCTCCCATAAAATGTGATTTTCTTGATCATTATCATCATCAAAACCTACAACTACTTGTGAGTTTGCATTCCCATTATGTGCAATACCCCCCTCTTCACCATTTACACTACCCCCATCTTCATCATCTCCGTGGTATGTAAAATAATTTTCATCTAAATCATCTACATCTAAACCTTCATACTCATCAATAAACACCTCAGGATCTACCGCATTAGGGGTAAAAGATGAACCCTCAGGTGGCAATGGAACATAGGTTTGGTAATCTATTTCAAACACTATTCTACTACACCCATGTTCTCTAAACATACTAAAGATATTCAATAACTCATTATCATTCTTCACTTTTACTACGTCATTACACCAAGGTAAAATAACAAACACACAAAATTGTTCTTTAGGAACATCTTCCTTACCTGTGGTTTTTTTACTCATACAGTGCAACAAAGTGATGATACTGATATGATCAGCATCACAGTATCCAAGCTCAACTGTATTAGTCCCAAATTGGACTATAATCTCGAAGCTATGCATCACTGTACAAAAAATAAAATAAAAAACAAATCAGAATATACCAAAGTACTAATTAACAAACTAATTTATATATAAGTATGTGCAGCACATAAACTATTTGTACAAAGAATAGATAATCTCAACAAACAGTTAAAAAATCATGTTTAAGCATGGCCATGCTAGTTAGTCCCGTTACACGTGGTCACACGACTCACACTAAATATAGTCAGTCCTGGGACAGGAAACTAATCATCAAGAAACAGAGGAGTGAAAGACCATGAAATGCATCTAAACGTCTTCCAAACAGTAAAAGATCAATGACCGACTCCTGTCCCATTCTCACGAGTTAAACACCCTCTCAAATACAAAAACTATGATCAATTTTTAGCTTTCTAAATGAACAATACTTCAAAGGAAGGAAAGGAAATGATATGAATTGCAACTGTATTTTGTTTTCTACATCATCTCCGTAATCATTTAATTGGCACCCCGTTACTAGATTCTTTAATTCAAATAAAATAACTTCTTATTGCTCCAGCAATTGCTTACCGCTGGATTACATTTTTTTAGCTTTTCCCTTTTCCCGTCAACCATCGTTTATTGCAGGCCTTGTTACATAAATATAATTCTGTAACATTTTACATACTTGGAGAGAAGTAAAATATCCTAAGATCAATTACAAGATGATATAGGAATCCAATTAACTAATATATGTGTAGTAGTAGCATGCTCTGCAATCAACGTTCGTGACCTATAATTCATGTAAAACATTGTAAAAGCAAGAAGGATCTAGATTGATATGAAAAAGATCACTGAGATGTCAAAATATCAGACTGAAACATAAAATTCCCTGAACCATAAAATCAAGTATTCAGGGGTTTTTTTTTTTTTTTCATCTAACGCACATAATACTTACAGGTCCATCAAAGTTTAGACACTGAATTTTGTATCTGAAATTGGATAGGTGATAGTTGTACCTTATAAGGACAGATATGAGAGAAAAGGAAAGAAAACTACAACCCCATCAAAGACAAAAAATCAAGAACACGTCACAAAAAGTTTCATGCAAATACACATCAGATAATCTTGAAATTGAATTCCAACTTTAGACAAATAGAGTAGCCATTCTACTGTAAAGCAAAAGGTTACAAACAAAACAAATATATAATACCCCACAAAACACATGATGCAGAACATATATATTCATCAATAATCCCAGAAACAAGGCAAATTTACTATATAAATTTCACACAATTGGAAAATGAATAACAACAGTTCAAGCACTGGATTTCAGAAATTCAGAACTCCACCGTTCATAACCTTGGCGAAACTATTCATTCTCTACTTGGATTTCAAAAGGCCCCAATTTTTTTCAAAAATAAGAACCCTAAAAATCTTCCTACACTGTGTAATCAACAACAAATATTTTCTGCATGCATCAAACCATAAAAAAATAAGTCAGAATAGAAGAGGTTAGAACGAAAACACTAACCTCTTAGCTAAAGTCAAACTGTTGAGAGAGATGGGAGACACAAATGAGAGATGAAGAAACAATGGTGAGTCGATGGAGAAGATGAGTCGGTGTGGTAGGCACATTTGGAATTTTCTTTTTTTTTGGAAAGTTTGTTCTTTCGACAACTTTTTTTTTTCATGGGCCATGTTCATGATTATCAAAATAATATTAAATTATTTATTTTATTTTTAAAATTTAAAATTACCCTAATACCCTTAAAAGAATAATTATAGCAACCTTAAATTACAATCTTATCCTTAACAATTAACGGTCAACAATTTAAATCAAACGTTGACCTAACGGGAGGGTGTATTATGGCTATTTTATTAAATAATAGGGTGTAAAAGAGAGGAAAAAAAAACAGTAGGGTGAAAAATGGAGAATATATTAAAACTTAGGGTGGAAAATGATTATATCCCTATATTAAATTGTTTTTATTTATTTTTTTAAGTGGTCGAATAGTTTAAAAATATTAAAAAATAACCTAAAATAAAACGTTAAAAATTGTGACTTATCACTTAAATCAATTAATTATAATTATAATATTTTCTTTAATAATTATTATTCTTATTAATGTAGTTCTATTTTTATTTTTATCCAGATATTTCTCTCTTAAAAAAATAAATAATAAATATTTTTATTCAGTAGTTAGAAAAAAAAAATAAACATGTCATTGAAGTTTAAGTTTTAGTCACTGTTAAGTCTTTAGAAAAATTCAGAACAATTCAATTTTCAGAAAAAAAAAAAAAAAAAAAAAAAAACAAACAAACAACCCCTAAGTTTATCATGACACATAACATGATTTTCAGTGCTTAAATGCATTGCACCCAGTGCACTGAAGATTTTCTCCTTTTACTGCACAGTGAGCTAATGTTGTCTCATCATCATATTAAAGGTTTGATTGGTATCAATTCTAGGGTTTTAAGTTTTTGCTATATTTTCACTTTCCCGTTTTAGAACCGTATAACCATATCTATTAGGGTTGTCAATTGTGAAATCAATCGGTATAACCATATATCCATAGTCGTATAAACCGTTAAGGGAATGATCAAATTTTTAGCTTTTAATTCCTAATTTTTTTTTTATTTTTGTTTTTTGAAATTCTTAGATTATAATTCAACGATAAATTTCGTATAATAACATGAGCCAGGTGATTAACCAGTCGAATTGTAAACCTTTACAACCGTAACATAAGGTGAATCTACCACATTTGTTAGTAAGTGCACAATGTGTAATTTGTGAAGCAGTACAAACATGGAGAGTCTTCCTATACTTTCCGGTACATGCACAAGATGAAATTTGAAAAAAAAAAATTAAGTATAAAAGGCACAACCCCTCATAAATATTCATTTAATTGAATAATAATTTAATTGTATAAATATTGTAATTTTGAATTTACTGCAATAGATTTAAAAATTCTCATCGATTTTAAAATTATAAATACATTAAGTGTTTTTTTTTTAATTGACACTATAATCAGAATTAGAGGTGGGTTTATCAGTTCTACAGTTTAAATAGTCACTTTTACAATAAGAAAGAAGTCTCCCAACACTACTTTTTATCATAAACTTTAATTAAAATTTAACTAAATACTTTTAAATTAATAAAATTTTAAATTTTAAATATGTAATATTCTTAATATTAACGAAAAACTTCTCACAATTATAGTTATATCAACTTACTACTAAAAAAAAAACTTACTTTTTGAGACAAAATGTACTTTTTCTCACAAAATGTACTTTTTCATCAACCTTGTTTAAATTGATTGACAACTTTTAATAGATTTGATGTTAGATCTCCCACTGAAAAAAGTAAAAATAATAAATAAATAAAAAACTCATAAATTTGAGGTACAATAAGCATTTTTTTCATGTAAATTAATTTCAGCTGATGACTTGATGAGAGACTGTATCTAAAACTCCTTATTGGTAAGTGATGCACTTATTTATGTTTGTGTGGTCGGCCTCCATATGCTAAATTTTCTTCCAGTTTACTTTGTATTGGCACATGCTCACTGACTCAATCTTTTGTACTATTTTTTGGGTATTTTTGGGTAGGTTTTCTCGGGTGAGAAATATTTATGATGGGATCAGTGAGACCATTCAAAACGATCTACTTCTTGATCTGAGTGAAAAGAGGAGTATTCCCAAATGTGACTAGAGAATTGCCCAACAGAGGCATATCGGCATCAGTTGAGGAAAGGGTTGGCTTGGGTGATGAAGATGCCCAAAGTAAGAATATAGTTTTTCTTATAAGGAGGTAAACTCCAGTCACTCGACTTAGAAGGAAGGTTCTTCTAAGAAGGAATCACTCCTAGGCTAAAAGTGTACCTGCAGTAACTCGAGGAGGCACCCCTTCTCTCAAAGTTACGGGGCTATTTTGCCGAGTTCCTTAGAGAGAGTTGTCTTGCGTCCCTAGATATTCTCTACCTACCTACCTTTGTCGGTTTCAGGTGCAGGTACCCTTTTGCTGAATGTTGTTCGATTTTTCGGGAGTATAACATGGGTTACTTCAGCACCGTAGCACCTGGTACTCCTTTCTTTAGAGGGGAAGACAACACAGAGAGAGGTGTAGTAGTCAAAATATGTCTGGCCCAAAGACAAAGCCCATAGCTAAGAGTAGGGCTGCACTCTCATGTAGTACGACGGTGGCTTAGCATGAAGACCAAGTCGCACGACATGGAGTACCTTCATGAAAACGTACCAATTGGAAGACTATGTCGCACGACACGAAGCACTCGTATAGTACGACGACATATCAGTTCGAAGACCTTGTCGCACGACATGTACCCTTATGTAGTGCGACCGTGCTACATCACCCAATCATGGTCCAGATTGACAAGAAACCTACATGTCGTACGACATAGCATCTCCGTCGCTCCGAGGGAGACTAGATTGTGATTTACTTAGAACGGGTCCTACAAAGTTATAATGACACTTGATGGCAGCCCAATCAAAAGAAGCACCCAGATGCTTTCTTAGTGGAAGACAGAGAAGAGAGAATGATGAGATCTCCAAAAAGGAAGAAACATGAGTCTCCTATAAAGAGGAGGATAAATCACTCATAAGAGGGAGGAGGCCGAAAAACTGAGGTCAGGAGATTACTAAGAAAAAGCCACACCCTACGGCCATTGTTGAACTTCTCCGATCACCCTCCGACTTTACACCTCCTTTGATCAGAAAAACCCCAACTGTGAAGACAGCAGGAAGTATTCCTTACTCATCTCCATTTACAAACATTACACTTTTACTAGCACTCGCTAACTTGACCGTCGGAGTGACTTTGGCCGGCACCACCCCGGTGTCCCAGACGTCCTGCAGGTCACGTGCGTTCTGTCTTTGCAGGTTGTAGTGCCCCGTGTCCCCGAGCGATTTTTGAGGACTACAATTTGGCGCCCACCGTGGGGCCCGACAATCTCTAAGCAAGCAAAGGTAGAACGCGGCAACTCCGACTATGTCATCTGACGATTTTCATCACGACGCGATGGAGGTTAGGATACAACTCCTCATATCCCAGATGCAAGAGAATACCCAAAGGCTCTAAGCACTCGAACAAGAGAATCAACGAGTGTTGGCAGAGAACCAAGAATTGCAAAATAGGATCAATTCACTCACTGTCGTACGACCATTTGGAGACGCTTCAACGTCCCAACCCTTGCCATTCGAGCAAGCCGCTCACGCTACTTATTACGCGCCAGTCCGCCCGGACGAACAAGGTACTACCGCAAGAGACCTCGATCCAACCCACGTAGGCTCAGAGCCCAACATTCGGGTTACGAATGGACCTCATATCGTCGCACGACATATGGCAGAGAACATACCAAATGGGATGGGAGGACATCGATCAGGCGACATGGCCAGAGCTACACAAGGAGTGCCGCCTATATCCACCCCCAATGGCAACGTCGGCTCAACCCAACCAACCATCCCGCTACAAGGAACGCCATCCAGCCCTTCGCATTCAACGCCGTCAAACCCGAACCAAGTGAGTACTGAGCCGACCTTGGCCAACCGAGACTTGGCACGAAGGTTCACAGAGATGGAAGCACTCATCCAACGCATTCCGGGAATGCCCACTCCTATAAAGAAAAGTGCGGCCAATAGTTTTGCCGACTCTTCCTTCATCGACACAATAGCATTGGTGGAGATGCCAAGGAAGTTCAACTTTCCAGGTATGAAGCAGTACGACGGTACGACGGATCCCGACGACCACATTGCGTAGTATCGACAACGGATGTTCACAGCCGCCATCCCGCGTGACCTTAGGGAAGCATGTATGTGCAAAGGTTTCGGTTCGAGCCTCGTAGGACCTGCCCTACAATGGTACACCAACCTTCCCAATGTTTCCATCAACTCTTTTGCTCAACTCACTCACACCTTCGTAGAGCAGTTCGCTAGTAGTCGGAAGTTAGAAAAACAATCCGATGACCTTTATGCAATCAGCCAAAGGAGGAATGAACGCCTACGTGACTTTGTTGGCCGTTTCAACCATGAAAAAGTGTTTATCCCTCATTGTAACCAGGCGACAGCCATATCAGCCTTCCGCAAGGGTCTGCTCTATGATTCCGACCTATACAAGGAGCTCACCAAGTACCCTTGTAAAACTATGGAAGACGTCCTAGCCAAGGCATGGGCACAGATAAAATGGGAAGAAGACGAAGTAAACTACAAACCTAGTAGAGCGAACTATAAGGAAGATAAGTCGGAGAGGATGGTCGAACCACGAATCATCAACCGACGTAGCGGGCCATACCCAATAATACCCCGAAGGGACGGCCATATGAGGTACGAGCGATGGCGCGACGACAGACCACCAAGGCCGTTCATCCGGCCAAAGAATATAACGCCAGAATATAATTTGAACATCAGGCCGGCAGAGGTAGTCGCCATACTCAAAGGAATGGGTAGATCAGTTCGATGGCCAGACAAGATGATGAGCCCGCCGGATCAAAGAGACAACTCCAAATGGTGCGAATTTCACGGCGACCACGGCCATCGAACTGAACATTGTGTGGCACTACGATTGGAAGTGGCCGAACTACTCAAGAAGGGTCACCTTAAAGAATTCCTGACTGACAAGGGTAAACAGACTTTTGTGAACAAAGACAGGTCGCACGACATTATTTCAATCCCTCCACCAGAGCCTCCCAAACACGAGAGGACCGTAAATGTCATCTCTGGCGGATCAGAAGTAAATGGAGTAACCTACTCGGAGGCGAAGCGCCACTCGCGGCAGGCCGGTCGTACGGACGTCCAACGAACTCGTACGGCAGATCCTACATATAACTACCCAATCAGTTTCAGCAGCGATGAGCATATGGATTTATTCAATCCCCACCACGACGCACTAGTCATCTCACTGACAGTGGCCAATTGTTTAATCAGACGGATCCTAGTGGACAATGGAAGCTCAACCAATGTACTCTTCCTCGGCGCACTAAAAGAGATGCACATCGATGAATGTAACATCGTACGTCGCTCCACAATCCTTGTAGGATTTAGTGGAGAACACAAGAACACTCTGGGAGAGATCACCCTTCCCGTTTACGCGGAAGGTGTCAACTTGAACACTCGTTTCCTCATCTTGGACTGTCCGTCGTCCTACAACATAATCATGGGTCGCCCGTGGATTCATGATATAAGGGCAGTCCCCTCAACATATCATCAGGTCATCCGTTTCCCTACCAAGTGGGGAGTCCATGAGATCCGAGGGCAGCAAAAGATCTAGCGCGACTGCTACCAGAACACTCTAAAAAACAGACCGTCCAACTTATAGCAATTACAGAGCGAAAGTACCCCCACCAACAAAGACGGACCAGATATGGAAGAACTTGACGAAGTGTCCATACATCAAAATTTCCTATACTACAAAGTTAGTATCGGATCCCGCCTTCCTCAAAATATCCGGGCAGAGCTACTCAGCTTCTTGACAGCATGACACGACAGCTTCGCATGGTCGCACGCAGACATGATCGGCATTAGCCCAGAAGTCCTAGTGCATAGGTTGCAAGTCGACCCGAATCATCCACCTGTGAAACAAAAAAGAATGAAGTTCGCGCCCGAGCGCAACAAAGTTATAAATGAAGAAATCCAAAAGCTAATCGACATTGGCTCAGTGAGAGAAGTAAATTACCCAGAGTGGCTCGCAAACGTAATAGTAGTGAAGAAAAAGAATGGGAAGTGGCGAGTGTGCATCGACTTCATAGACCTCAACAAAGCTTGCCCAAAAGATTCCTTCCCTCTTCCACACATCGACATGATGGTGGACGCTACAGCAGGCCACGAACTATTAAGCTTCATGGATGCATTCTCCGGTTACAACCAAATCCTTATGCATCCGGACGACCAAGAGAAGACTTCCTTCATCACGGAGCGCGGCATTTTTTGCTACAAAGTGATGCCATTCGGCCTCAAGAACGCTGGGGCAACCTACCAAAGATTAGTCAACAAAATGTTCGCAACCATGCTTGGACAGACTATGGAGGTCTATATCGATGACATGCTGGTAAAATCATTAGTAGCAGACCAACACCTCGACCACCTCCGGCAGTCGTTCGACATCATCGACAAGTATGGGATGAAGCTTAATCCAACCAAATGTTCCTTCGGAGTTTCATCAGGGAAGTTCCTTGGCTATTTAGTAACCAAGAGTGTAACATCCCGGATTTCGGGTAATTAATTTTATATATGTGTGAAAATAAAATTTTACTATTTGAGGGGGTGTAAATGTAATTAAATGTGCCTGAATTACGGTCATTTCTTGGCCTAGTTAACTATTATCGAAGATTCATTAAGGGGTATTCGGCAAGGGCAGCTCCACTCACGGATCTGTTGAAGAAAAACAAGGCGTGGGAATGGTCGAGTGAGTGCCAAGAAGCCTTTGAGGGTTTGAAGAAGGCGGTAACGGAAGAACCAGTGTTGGGTCTCCCGGACCATTCCAAGCCTTATGAGGTGCAAACGGATGCTTCTGACTTTGCCATTGGAGGAGTTCTAATGCAGGATGGGCATCCTATAGCCTTCGAGAGCCGCAAGCTGAATGATACGGAACGGAGGTATACCGTTCAAGAGAAGGAGATGACTGCGGTTGTTCATTGCCTTCGCACATGAAAAAAAAATTTTATGATTTCCAGCGGACCAGATTGAATAGTGAAAAAATGAAAAAAAAAATTGAAAACTGGACCAGAGAGCATCGCGACCACAGGTCGCGATAGCTCGCTCGCGATGAAAATGGCAAAATCTGGCAGTGAGCATCGCGACCAGCCACCGCGACCACAAGTCGCGATGGACTGCTCGCGATGAAATTGTCAAAATTTGGCAGAGAGCAACGCGATCTCTCGCGCGACCAAGGCGCGCTCGCGATGAAGGCGGTGCGCGCACTCCAGTGAGCATCGCGACCTGGTGGCGCGACCACAGGTCGCGACGGCGGTCGCGGTAGCGAAAAAAATATAAAAAAAAAAGAGAAGCTTCTCGCGAAAGCGAGAAAACACACACAGAAAAACAGAACAGCGAGAAGAGAGAGAAAGAGCCGAGAAAAGAAGAGAAGAAAGAAGAAGAAGAGGAAAGAGAAGAGAAAGGAAAGGGAAAGAAAAAAAAGAGATCGTCGAACCGCGATTTCTCGAACGAAAAACGGTACCGAGGTTGGTGTACTTTTGCTTTCGGAATCTTTACGAAAAGCATTTCGTTATCGTTTACGTTATTGTTTTCGTTTTCGTTTCTTGTTTTCGTTTTGATTTCGATTTCGTTAAATGTTTTCGATTTCGATTTCGTTAAATGTTTTTGATTCGATTTTCGATGTGTAAAAATTGATGATTGATATACTTATGGTTGATTATGGAAAGAATTTATACTAGATCGCATTCGTTTGTGGTTTGAATATTCCGATTTTGTTTAAAATAGTTGATTTTGATATTTATATGATTATTGTTGATGCGTTTGAAGAATATCGTGTAATATTTTAGTTTGACTGAGTAAATATTGATTTGTAACTGATTGTGAAAATTATACTCTAGGTTGTTCACCATTCCTCTAGGTTGTTCCGGATCCTTCTAGAAAGTTCGTGACATTTTCCCCCACCTAATCCGGCGACGTCCTCGTCGTAGTCCCCTTGTGGAACTCCTCGATTTGCTTTGCAAACTGCCACAAAGCCTCCTTTGGTTCCCAAGTAGCTTCACTCGTAGGAAGTCCCTTCCATTTGATCAGGTACTCGCTACTTCGAGGAACACCCATTTTCCTCACAACTCGATCCGCTAGGATCTCCTCTACTTCCTTATCATAGGAGGTTACTACGGCAGTTGGCGCCCTTGAAGACTCTCCTCGGCTAGGGTCTTCCATGTCCGCATGATAGGGTTTCAAATGACTCACATGGAAGACTGGATGGATCTTGAGCCTTGGAGGTAATTCAACCTTGTAGGAAACTTTTCCTACTTTCTTCAGAATCGGGAAGGGTCCTTCGTACTTCCTTACGAAGCCTTTATGCACCTTCCTGAAGGCCTTGAATTGTTGGGGCAGCAACTTGACAAGCACCAAGTCTCCTACTTGAAATTCTACTCGTCGTCTCTTCTTGTCCGCCCATTTCTTCATTTTTCGCGCGGCCTTGTCAAGATAGGATCGTGCTATATCGGCTTGTTCTTGCCAATCCTTGGCCAACTTATACGATCCTGGACTCCTTCCCGTGTATCCCACCATTACCATCTGCGGAGTGAGGGGTTGTTGGCCCGTTGCCAACTCGAAGGAACTATGGTGGGTCGCCTCACTCCTCTGCAGGTTATAAGAGAATTGGGCCACATCAAGTAACTTTGCCCAATCTCGCTGGTTGGCACTCACAAAGTGCCTCAGGTATAGCTCCAACAAAGCATTCACCCTCTCTGTTTGCCCATCCGTTTGTGGGTGAAAGCTTGTAGAGAAATGCAACTTCGACCCCAATAGGTTGAAAAGCTCGGTCCAGAATTTCCCTGTGAAGCGCGGGTCTCGATCGCTAATGATCGTTCTTGGCACGCCCCAATACTTCACTACATCCCTTAAGAACAACCGAGCTGCCTGCTCCGCCGTGCAATCCGTAGGGGCAGCAATGAAAGTTGCATATTTAGAGAATCGATCGACCACCACCATGATCGATCCGCAGTCGTCCGACTTTGGTAAGGCCGAAATGAAGTCCATGGTGACACTCTCCCATGGTCTCTCGGGGATGGGTAACGGCTCTAGCAATCCTCCTGGCAATTGTTGCTCGTTCTTGTCCTATTGGCACACAAGACAAGTCTTCACATAGGCCTCAATATCATCCCTCATATGCGGCCAATAGTAGGTTGCCTCGAGTAAAGCCCTAGTCCTCTGTTGCCCCGGATGTCCTGCCCACTTTGTATCGTGGCACTCCTTGATTAGATTTTTCCGCAGGTTTCCAAATTTTGGGACATACAGCCGGTTTCCCACAGTGCAGAGTAAGTCATCCTGCACCCAAAACCGTTTGGTCTTCCCATCATTGGTTATGTGACACCCCCCGACCCGATCCGGCCGGACCGATCCGGGGCGCGCCACTCGACATCTTTTCAAAACTCATTTTACGTTTTAAAATCCTTGTGAGCCCATAAAACAATAAATAAACTTTTTACAAAAAAAATCCGGCAGAGTGCCATTTGTTTTTCGGACTTCCCAAAAACCTGCTTTTACACAAATCAATTCAAAATTCACATTTTTCACACAAACACTTCTATCACTTTCAATCAGTTGCGCACTCTGCCGTTTAGTGCGACTTTCACAATCAGTTTATAAAATAATAACAAATCAAACTTAAACATTTACAATCATTTTGATAATAGAATACAGAAATCATAAACTAGTTAATTACAAAACATTTTACAAAACATATTTACAAATTCCCTGTATATGCATGCTTTCAGAATATATACACATAACAAAAGTATAGCTACCCAACTGTACAATCCTGTGACTCGGTCTGCAACTTGCTCCTCCTTCAATCTCTAGCCTCCTCTGGATTCCTGGTACCTACGCGTTAGAAACAAACTAACGCGCTAAGCATAAAGCTTAGTGGGTGTACTAAAACTCAATTAAATAAATTACAATATAATTATTCTTTAAAGAGACAATAAACGACACTATGAATTTCATTTCTAAATCAAGTTCCAAAACAATTAATGTCAAAATCAAAGCATTTAAACAATTTTAATCACTTGAAATTCAACGTATGAATTCGATCCATTAAATCATTCAATTCAGTTTCAATTCAACTCATTTCTGGCCACTAGAATACTAAACATTCTAGGACTGGAATATGGGTTCACGTGATTGTCCGAGATTGCCCCGCAACAACAATCACTAATATCATCGCGATTGTCCGAGATTGCCCCGCAACAACAATCGCTAGTATCATTGTGATCGTCCGAGATTGCCCCGCAACAACGATCACTAAATCGGTGTGATTGTCCGAGATTGCCCCGCAACAACAATCACACAATAATAACGGCGCAGTACTGCTCAGTAAAACCCAGCTGGTATACCAACCTCCTATATCCGTTTCTATGTCTAAGTATCCTAGGGCCGTTTCAGTAAATAATTTTCATAAGCAATACTCAATAAATATACATTTCGCACAATTTCTCAAGAATATCAACAATATTCATACAAAATATAAATCATGTATTGTTAACAAAATCAACACAATCGGAATACGATCAAAACGCGATCTAGCATAAAATCAGTTCGAAATCAATAATAAGTGCATCAATCATCAATTTTTCATATAAGCAAACACTTTTCATACAAAAATCGAAACCGTAAACGAAAACAAAAACGAGAAACGAAATCGAAAACTAAAACGAAAAACAAGTAAACGAAATACTTCTCGAAACAATTTCGAAAACGAGAGTACACCTACCTCGAATCCGTATTTTTCGTTCGACAATCGCGGTTCCACGATTTCGTTTTCCCTTCCCTTTCCTTTCTCCTTCTTCCTCTTCTTCCTCTTTTTCTTTTCTTTTCTTTCTTCTTCTTCTCTCTTCTTCTTCTTCTTTTTCTTCTCTCTTTTCTCTCCTTTTCTCTCTTTTTCTCGGTTCCTTCTCTCTCTGTTTTGGCTTCTCGCTTCTGCGAGAAGCTTCTATTTTTTTTTATATTTTTTTCGCCATCGCGACCGCCGTCGCGACCTGTGGTCGCGCCACCAGGTCGCGGTGCTCACTGGAGTGCGCGCACCGCCTTCGTCGCGAGCGCGCCTTGGTCGCGCGAGAGCTCGCGCTGCTCACTGCCAATTTTTGACAATTTCGTCGCGAGCAGTCCATCGCGACCTGTGGTCGCGGTGGCTGGTCGCGTTGCTCACTGCCTGTTTTGCCACTTTCATCGCGAGCAAGCCATCGCGACCTGTGGTCGCGGTGACTGGTCGCGGTACTCACTGCCAGATTTTGCGTTTTTCACCGCGAGCGAGCTGTCGCGACCTGTGGTCGCGGTGACCAGGTCGCGATGCTCTCTGGTCCAGTTTTCCAATTTTTCATTTTTCATTCATTTTTCACTATTCAATTCGGTCCGCTGAAAATCATAAAATAGCCATACATTTAATTACATTTACACCCCCTCAAATAGGAAAAATTTTATTTTCACATATATCATATATATCAAAAATTCGTCACCCGAAATCCGGGATGTTACAGGTTAACCCCATGAGACTCTTACCCAGTGAGTCGCATTGTAGCCCCTCCTTGATGAGACTGATGACTTCTCCCTGTGGCGCACTCCTCATAGTTGCAAGCTCCGTCTTGCGACTCAGTGCGTCTGCCACCAAATTGGCCTTCCCGGGCTTGTACTCGAGCGTGTAGTCGAACTCTGCTAGGAAGTCTTGCCATCTAGCTTGCTTTGGGCTTAGCTTCTTCTGCGTCTGGAAGTAGCTAGTGGCAACGTTGTCTGTCCGAATGATAAAGTGAGAGCCGAGCAAGTAATGTCTCCATGTGCGAAGGCAATGAACAACCGCAGTCATCTCCTTCTCTTGAACGGTATACCTCCGTTCCGTATCATTCAGCTTGCGGCTCTCGAAGGCTATAGGATGCCCATCCTGCATTAGAACTCCTCCAATGGCAAAGTCAGAAGCATCCGTTTGCACCTCATAAGGCTTGGAATGGTCCGGGAGGCCCAACACTGGTTCTTCCGTTACCGCCTTCTTCAAACCCTCAAAGGCTTCTTGGCACTCACTCGACCATTCCCACGCCTTGTTTTTCTTCAACAGATCCGTGAGTGGAGCTGCCCTTGCCGAATACCCCTTAATGAATCTTCGATAATAGTTAACTAGGCCAAGAAATGACCGTAATTCAGGCATCTTCGTATGATTTCCAGCGGACCAGATTGAATAGTGAAAAAATAAAAAAAAAAATTAAAAACTGGACCAGAGAGCATCGCGACCTGGTCATCGCGACCACAGGTCGCGATAGCTCGCTCGCGATGAAAATGGCAAAATCTGGCAGTGAGCATCGCGACCAGCCACCGCGACCACAGGTCGCGATGGACTGCTCGCGATGAAATTGTCAAAATTTGGCAGAGAGCAACGCGATCTCTCGCGCGACCAAGGCGCGCTCGCGATGAAGGCGGTGCGCGCACTCCAGTGAGCATCGCGACCTGGTGGCGCGACCACAGGTCGCGACGGCGGTCGCGGTAGCGAAAAAAATATAAAAAAAAGAGAAGCTTCTCGCGAAAGCGAGAAAACACACACAAAAAAACAGAACAGCGAGAAGAGAGAGAAAGAGCCGAGAAAAGAAGAGAAGAAAGAAGAAGAAGAGGAAAGAGAAGAGAAAGGAAAGGGAAAGAAAAAAAAGAGATCGTCGAACCGCGATTTCTCGAACGAAAAACGGTACCGAGGTTGGTGTACTTTTGCTTTCGGAATCTTTACGAAAAGCATTTCGTTATCGTTTACGTTATTATTTTCGTTTTCGTTTCTTGTTTTCGTTTCGATTTCGATTTCGTTAAATGTTTTCAATTTCGATTTCGTTAAATGTTTTTGATTCGATTTTCGATGTGTAAAAATTGATGATTGATATACTTATGGTTGATTATGGAAAGAATTTATACTAGATCGCATTCGTTTGTGGTTTGAATATTCCGATTTTGTTTAAAATAGTTGATTTTGATATTTATATGATTATTGTTGATGCGTTTGAAGAATATCGTGTAATATTTTAGTTTGACTGAGTAAATATTGATTTGTAACTGATTGTGAAAATTGTTTATCGAAACGGCCCTAGGATACGTAGACATAGAAATGGATATAGGAGGTTGGTATACCAGCTCGGTTTTACTGAGCAGTACTGCGCCGTTATTATTGTGTGATTGTTGTTGCGGGGCAATCTCGGACTATCACACCGATTTTAGTGATCGTTGTTGCGGGGCAATCTCGGACGATCACAATGATACTAGTGATTGTTGTTGCGGGGCAATCTCGGACAATCACGTTGATATCAGTGACTGTTGTTGCGGGGCAACCCCGGACGTCACATTGACCCATATTCCAGTCCTAGAATGTTTAGTATTCTAGTGGGCCAGAAATGATTTGAATTGAAACTGAACTGAATGATTTGATGGATCGAATTCATATGTTGATTTCATTATTAATTTAATTGTTTTGAAAGTGATTTAGAAATGAAATTCATATTGTGGTTTGTTGCTTCTTTAAAGAACAATTATATTGTGAGTTATTTAATTGAGTTTTTAGTACACCCACTAAGCTTTATGCTTAGCGCGTTAGTTTTGTGTCTAACGCGTAGGTACCAGGAATCCAGAAGAGCCTAAGGACTGAAGGAAGACCGAGTTGCAGACCGAGTCACAGAGATTGTACAGTTGGGTAGCTATATTTTTGTTATGTGTATATATATTCTGAAAGCATGCATATACAGGGAATTTGTAAATACGTTTTGTAAAATGTTTTGTAATTAATTAGTTTATGATTTATGTCTTTTATTATTAAAATGTTTGTAACTATTAAAGTCTGTTTTGTTTTATTTTATAAACTGTTTTGATAAGTCGCACTAAACGGCAGGGTGCGCAACTGTTTGAAACTGTATAGAAGTGTTGTTGAGAATTGTATTGGAATTGTTTTGGAATTGTTTTGTGTAAAAGCAGGGTTTTGGAAAGTCCGAAAAACAAACGGTACTCTGCCGAATTTTTGTAAAAAGTTTATTTATTGCTATGGGCTCACTTGAAAAGGATTTCTATTTGTTTTATGGGCTCACAATGATTTTGAAATGTAAAATGAAGTTTTGAAAAGTTTTGAAAGTCCGAGTAGCGCACCCCGGGTCGGTCCGGCCGGGTCGGGTCGAGGGGTGCTACAAAGAGAGGCGTCGAGGCCAACCCGGATCAACTCCGATCCGTCATGGATCTAAGGTCCCCCAAAAGCATCAAAGACGTACAAAAGCTAACCGGACGGCTCGCGGCCCTCAACCGATTCATTTCAAAGTCGTCCGAAAAATGTAAGCCTTTCTTCGATGCTCTAAGAAAGAGCAAGTCATTTGATTGGAATCAAACAAGCGAGGACGCCTTCCAAAATATAAAAAGGTATCTAGCAAACCCGCCTCTCCTGTCCAAGCCTAAGGAAGGAGAGACCCTCCTGCTCTACCTCGCTGTATCCGAAACGGCCTTTAGCGCAGTACTAATAAGGGAGGAGGATGGCAAACAACTCCCCGTATACTACATCAGCAAGACCCTACTCGACGCAGAGACAAGGTACACCCAACTTGAGAAATTAGCCCTCGCACTAGTCACAGCCGCAAGGAAATTAAGGCCGTACTTCCAATGCCACACTATTAGTGTACTCACTGCATTCCCCTTGAAAAGTGTCCTACATAAACCCGAACTATCCGGCCGTCTAGTGAAATGGGCCGTGGAGCTGAGCGAGTACGACGTCAACTACCAACCTCGCACGGCGATCAAGTCGCAAGTACTGGCGGATTTCATAGCAGACTTCACGCCCGGGATTCTACAACGAGCGGAGGAAGAACTTTGCACCATGTCACACGACACACCAAGGGAGGAGTGGAGTTTAACAGTTGACGGATCAAGTAACGCTAGAGGCAGCGAGCTAGGAATAGTACTTGCCTCCCCTGCGGGGCACATCGTCGAGAGGTCCATCCAATGTGGATTCAAGACCACCAACAACGAAGCCGAGTACGAAGCCCTCATAGCCGGGCTCACCTTGGCAAAGGACTTACGCGTCGAGCGAATAAAGGTACGCAGTGACTCCCAATTAATTGTGAAACAATTGCAAGGGTCCTATCAAGCTCGGGACTTGAAAATGTCGGCCTACTTGACCTTGGCAAAAGAGCTACAAGCTTCATTCGAGTCATTCGACATCGAGCAAATACCAAGATCCGAAAACGCACATGCTGATGCACTCGCCAATCTTGGGTCCGCACTAGATACCGCGATTGAACGAACCATCCCCATGGTGTTTGTCCAATGGCCAGCTGTATGGAAGCCAACAAAGCTCGAAATCAAACCAATTTCGGACGAGCCAACTTGGGTCACCCCGATTTACGACTACTTGAGGGACGACGCCCTCCCATCTGACAAAGTATAAGCACGAAGAATTAAGATCAAGGCCGCCCGATTTTCTATAATAGAGGGTCAACTTTACAAGCGATCCTACTCCGGACCCTACCTCAAATGTATCGACCCAGTCGAAGCTCAGCAAGTACTCAAGGACTTACACGATGGGCAATGCGGGAATCCCTCGGCCGGAAGAAGCCTAGCCAATAGAGCAATCACAGCCGGGTACTACTGGCCCACAATGCGGTCCGTGTCGCACGACCTCGTCAAAAGGTGCGACCCGTGCCAACGCTTCGCCCACGTTTCACATCAACACCCGGAAAGACTCCACCCCATTTCAGCACCATGGCCCTTCATGAAGTGGGGCATGGACATAGTAGGGAAGTTGCCCATCGCTACCGGGGGCAAGGTCTACATGCTAGCCGTGACCGACTACTTTACAAAGTGGGTCGAAGCCGAGTCATACGTGAGAATCAAAGACTTTGAGGTCAAAAGCTTCATTTAGAAGAATGTCATATGCCGCTATAGAGTTTCAAAGGAAATAGTCACCGACAATGGCTCACAATTCGTTTCGTACGATTTCCAAGACTTCTACGACAAATGGAGCATCAAACTAAGTTATTCAAGCCCAAGATACCCTCAAGCTAACGGACAAGCAGAATCCACCAACAAGACAATAATGTCCACCCTCAAGAAGCGACTCGACCAATACAAAGGGAAATGGGCCGACGAATTACAAGGTGTGTTGTGGTCTTACCGTACGACAGTCAGGACGTCAACAGGCGAAACACCATTCTCTCTATCTTACGGCTCAGAGGCTGTCATAGCAACAGAGGCTGACTACCCTTCTTATAGGATACGACACGCAACAGAAGAAGCAAACAACAGAGAGTTGCTGAACGAACTTGACACAATCGACGAGCGTCGCGACAAGGCCGCAATCAGATTGGCCGTATACCAACAACGAGTCGCCTGCCATTATAACAGAAGCATTCGTCTCAAGTCATTCCGTATTGGAGATTGGGTTCTTCGCCGCGTCTTCCAAAATACAAAGGAAAAAGGAGCAGGCAAACTCGGTCCTACGTGGGAAGGACCATATCAAATCACCAATGTATTTGGACATGGAGCCTATAAACTACGATGTACAGATGGCATGGAGATCGGCAACAGCTGGAACGCGTGCCATCTAAAACAATATCAGTTTTAAAAATATATATATACATATATCTATCTATATATTTCGAACTTTGTCACTCTACAACATTTTTACGCAGGTCAGCATTGCAAAGACTATCTTCACTACATTCTTACTCAAAGTTGTAGTGTGCAACTGAGCAGTTACACACTCCAACTGGGGCAATTCAATACCATAAACAAACGGTCACACGACCCGCATTCAAGGTCATGGACCGCGACCGACATTCACGGTCTCCATCTCCATACGATCACATGACCCGCATTCAAGGTCATGGACTCCCCATCTCCAAACAGTCACATGACCCGCACTCAAGGTCACGGACCACGACCTACATTCACGGTCTTCATCTCCAAACGGTCACATGACCCGCATTCAAGGTCATGGACCGCGACCCGCATTCAAGGTCTCCATTTAAGGTCATAAAACACGACCCGCATACTCTCAAAAAGGTCACCATCTCCCATGGCCGTACGACCAACACTCAAGATTGCAAACGCAAAGTATAGTCACACCGCCATCGTACAATTCTAAAACACTAAGACCAAATTCCAAAATTAAAATATATATTAAAAAGAAATCGTTTAAACAAAAATTCAAAGTTTATCATAAAAGTTACAACCCCTTATGGGGCAAAACCATCAGACTCCCCAGCAGGCTGAGCAGCCAAAGCCACGACTGCCAAGCCTTCTGGAGGAGGAAGGGCAACTGTGTCTCCCACTTCTTTCGCGTCAGCTTCATCATCAGAACGCGTCAGCTCCTCGTGATCGGCGATCCAGTTGTCGACCTTCCACTCCGTCGCACGACCGTCTCGATACTCCCTCATCAGGTCTGCACGGGTCTTGATGACAGCATTAAGAACATTGTCCTCCGCCTTGTCGTACAAAGCATCGTAGTCAGCCTCCTTGGCCTTCAGCTTGGCTTGTAGTGAGTCGACAGTCGACTTTAGTTTGTTCAGCTCAAGTGTGGCCTCAACTGCACGACCCGACGCCTCAAGAGCTGTCTTTTTTGCCTCCAAGTTTGAAGCTTTCAAGTTGTCATTTTCCTGCTTCAAACTTTGGTTGCTCGACTTCAGCTCTCTTACCTTCTTAAGGGCAGAGCCAAGTTCTTCTTTCAAGTGCACGTGCGACTGGAGAGCCTACAAAAATAAATGAAACTAGTTAGAACAAATTCTAAAAATATGCAAAAATAAAATACAAAAAGCACCAGTCGTACGACCATACCTGGAAGAGGTGGCCTAGGCCCCAATCGGCAGCTTGGGAAAGACCCATCTCCCTGAGGCGACTCTTATCCTCAGGCAGCAGCAGCCGCTCGACCTGTGGAAGGATCGACCCAACATCAGAATACGCAGAGGCATCCTGCGGGAAGACCAGGTCGACCGACGCGTCGACACCCTATGTCGAATCCTCCCTTCTCCTTTTCTTCCCAGCAGAAGAAACATCTTGGGAGGCCTTGGCTCGACTAGATGGAGGAGGTGGAGGAGTGGAGGCCGCTTGGTCGCTCGACTCAGCCTTTTTCTTCCCCTTCCTCTTCTCCCTCAGCCTCCTCATGGCATCATCAGCAGCAGGCGCGGCAATCTCTCCAGCCATGATGTCAACTGCAAATCGTCGCTCGACGTATGAGATGGGAGTCAGAAATCATGTGCCGTACAGTCGCTCGACACAATGCCTGACTCTGACAAACTCCACTAAATTTTTGAATGCGGGGTAGGGGGTACCTGGCTCGTTTATCACGCTAAACTTCCAGAGGTGACTCGGCCGCAGATTTTCCTCCGCCAAAATACTCCTCCAACTCCTCTCCTTGACGTCGTACGACAGCACCTTCTCTGTACGCGTCACGCACGTCAACCCAACAACAGCTTGATGCGCTCCTGTGTTCACTACAAAAAACAAATAAAAGGAGTTAGTGAAAGCAATAGCAAAGACAGTCGTACGACGCTACTAAAATAAAGACCCACCAGCCTTAGACCAGGTCGCATGAACGACGGTATCCCCGAGAGGCCAATCGACAAGCAGGCCCCTCGCAAAGAAATACATGTCCTTCCACAACCTGTCATTCGTCGTCAGCTCCGTGATCAGGTGTGTTCTGTTGGGCCGGAGGTTCAAATTATAGCGCCCCTTTTCTGTGTCGTGCTCCCGCACGGTGTACGAGTAGAACAAGTCGGGTAGCTCGAAGACTATCCCCTCCCTCGTACACAACAGATCTAACGCCAACAGGATCCTCCAACTGTTGGGCATCAGTTGCCCTGGGGCAAGCTCGAAGTGATCGAGCACTTTCCTCAGTAGTCCGACTACTGGCAACCTGAATCCTACCCGCTGGAACGGGAACTCGTAGAAACAGGTCCATCCTGGGACGTCCCAATCTGGCCTCTCCTCCTTATATGGCGCCCTCAATGCGACACCATCAGGTATGCCGTAGCTAAATCGAAGGCGCATGATGTCGTCCTCAGTTAGCACGCTTGCTGGGTTATTTAATAGCAAACCCAGCGGCCTACTAGGTCCCATTGGACATGGGCCAGCTGCGTCGCCCGATAGCTCGACTAACGGAATCCCCATGGGAATGTCGTCCGCCACGCGTGATGTACCCGCGAAAGAGACAGTCACAGTGTCGTACGACGCCACTGTCACCTCAGCACTCGCTGCCTCTGACTCTCCCCACGAGTCGTACGATAGATCTATGGGATCGTCGTATCCGCGCCCAGAGGTACTGGGAGGACTCTCGTCACCTCGACTCGACATCAAAACCTACAAGTCGAACGACAGTAGCCACGGTTAGTAATTATAACCTAAACCAAAGACCTCGCACGACCTAATATCAGCTCCCAAGACTGTTAAGAAGGTCGTGCGACCTATACGTCTTGGCTACCGTCGTGCGACCTAGACTCTACAAACAAGTTATGTATAAACCTAAGTCTAATTTTTCGATCTAAAACACTTTTTTTTTCAAAGTTCTTCTCAAAAACTATTCGAAGAACACGAAAAAATACCCAGAAACCAAAATATGAAAATAAGAAATCAAAATAGAGAAGGAACCAGGAAAACTTACCAAAAACGCAAGGGTGACCAAATGCTTCGCCGGAATGAAAACGAAAATGGCCAAAATGAGCAGCAAAGACGCCGGAAAAAGCTTCCACAGGCGACTGGTTTTTAAGAGAGAAAACGAGAAAGAGAAAGCAAAAAATTGAAAATGGAGAAGAAAGTGGAAGGGCGGCAATTAAAAATAAACATGTGCTTACGTGTCAATTTCTCATTGGACACACAAATCCATGACCTATCATTAGCCACGCATGTACACTGCCCATTATGACCACATTTACTTCGGCACAGATATCGAAGAGTCATTTGAAGATCAATCGTTCCTTCTCTAAATAACATTGTCGTACGACAATGGCAAAACTTACGCATTATCATCCATTCACCAACACTGATACACTCTCTCAAGAAGGACTAAGTCGTGCGACAATATCGAACCAACCTCTAAATTCACACATACATATCCATGACTACATGTCGTACGACGTAAACCCCTTGGCTTTTCTTAAATCCAATGCGTTTGGGGGCAAACTGTAGTAGCCAAAATATGTCTGGCCCAAAGACAAAGCCCATAGCTAAGAGTAGGGCTGCACTCTCATGTAGTACGACGGTGGCTTAGCATGAAGACCAAGTCGCACGACATGGAGTACCTTCATGAAAACGTACCAGTTGGAAGACTATGTCGCACGACACGAAGCACTCATATAGTACGACGACATATCAGTTCGAAGACCTTGTCGCACGACATGTACCCTTATGTAGTGCGACCGTGCTACATCACCCAATCATGGTCCAGATTGACAAGAAACCTACATGTCGTACGACATAGCATCTCCGTCGCTCCGAGGGAGACCAGATTGTGATCTACTTAGAACGGGTCCTACAAAGTTATAATGACACTTGATGGCAGCCCAATCAAAAGAAGCACCCAGATGCTTTCTTAGTGGAAGACAGAGAAGAGAGAATGATGAGATCTCCAAAAAGGAAGAAACATGAGTCTCCTATAAAGAGGAGGATAAATCACTCATAAGAGGGAGGAGGCCGAAAAACTGAGGTCAGGAGATTACTAAGAAAAAGCCACACCCTACGGCCATTATTGAACTTCTCCGATCACCCTCCGACTTTACACCTCCTTTGATCAGAAAAACCCCAACTGTGAAGACAGCAGGAAGTATTCCTTACTCATCTCCATTTACAAACATTACACTTTTACTAGCACTCGCTAACTTGACCGTCGGAGTGACTTTGGCCGGCACCACCCCGGTGTCCCAGACGTCCTGCGGGTCACGTGCGTTCTGTCTTTACAGGTTGTAGTGCCCCGTGTCCCCGAGCGATTTTTGAGGACTACAAGAGGTATTACCGAATGCTTCGTCGCTTTCCTCACTATCTCACTTTACTAACCAATAGAGGAGTCCCGTAATTGAACGGTCTCAACACTGACACGATAAGGCTGTCCAATACAAGTTTTTCTCTCTTGGAGGACCTTAATGTAAGATTACAATCACCTATATGAAACTTTGTTGAAACTCTCTCATTCATAGATTTAATTTTCCACTTCACAAATACGATTATAATTATATTTAGTCCGGTACAAACGTCTTATTAAAGGTATATCGATGTGACTAATTACTATTGTGTGGTGTAGTGTTCTTATCTCAGTATGAGTATTTACTAATATGTGTAGGGCGACATATCTCTTGTATAATAGGAGTGCATATATATATATATATATATATATATATATATATATATATATATGCGCGCACACACACATATGGTAGTTTCTGGCCAATTCTCTAACTTGTTCGATCAAGATTTCAACAAAATAAATGAAGTTGCAATAATCACGAATTAAATGAAGTTTATAGGATGAAATTTGAACCGTTTCTTTTAAAGGACTCACATATCATACTTTCTTTATTTGATATACATAAGATTGAATTAAAAATAGTTTTATGTGTTTAGTAAAGATAGGGAGTAGAGACTATTAAATAAGATTATATTAAATTATTTTTAAGTAAAATAAATATTTTAAAAATATTGATAAATGAAATAAACACCATTAACTTATATCTAAATTAAATAAAACTAGCGTAGATCATTTATAATAAAAGCTAGGGATATAATCATTCTCCATCCTTTAGTTTGGAATATTCTCTATTTTTTACCCTTTAGTTTTATTTTTCTCTCTTTTATTCTTTCTGTTAAAATTTTTTTAAAAAGACTATTTTACCCTCAATTTTTTTAAAATAATATAATACTTTAATATTTTCATATATAAAAAATTTAAAATATATAAAAATAATATAATAAAAAGATGAATTTAATAAATTTAATTAAAAAATTATTAAAAATTAAAAACAAATAATAAAAATTAAATAAAACTAAAAATATTTTTTTTATAAAAAAAAATTCTAGATCTAGTAGAGATTCAACTGTCCATCCTCAGAAGATAAAGAAAAATAAAAGTCACAATTAACTTAAATAAATTTTTATTTAATTTAAAAATATTTTTGGTATTTATTAAGTTACAATTAACTTTCTACTCTTCAACATTTAATGGTTAAATTTAAAAATCAAGCATGAGGGCGGATTTTGAGTATTTTTATAAACTAAAGGGATAAAATAGAGAAAATAAAATTAGAGAGTGAAAATTAGAGAATACCCCAAATTATAGGGTGGAGAATAATAATATCCCTAAAAGAAATTATTACAAACCATTCTTTAATAATAATAAAACAACTATAAATCGTGCACATCCACTCATAGCTTAAGGGGTTAGTACACCCCCTCCCACCTTAAAGGGTTCAATTCCTACCATGCATATTTATCCGTATGTATGGGTAGTTTTCTCTCTTTATTATGGAAGTAGATATCTCCCATTATGAAAGTAAATATTCGAAATGCGTGTGCGCATTTAATAATTAATCTCTGCAAAATTATTAATCTTGTAATTATACTTCCATAAAAAAAAAACTATAAATCATTTTATTTAATTAGATATAATTATTTTTCTAAATAAATATTTTTAAAATATTTTAAATAAAAGTAATAAATTAAATTCAAGATATATAATTCCTAGAAAGAATATGGATTGGACAAAGTTTTCCCATGGTATAATTAATGCTTTAATGCTTTAGCTAGGCACGCGTTTTCACAGTACATTCTCGATTCAAATCGCGATATATAATATATAACTAAAGTATATTTATTTTTGAACTAATTGCATGGATCTCTCATAATATTTTATCAACTACAGACAGAATTAATTTTATTGTTTATTCATAAACACCTTCTATATCCTTAGTAAAATTTACTTAAATATAACAGTTAATCCGGAAAGGTATTTGTTAAAAACCTAAATAGTTGAATAAAAGTTAACTCCGTCTATAATTAAATAAACTCAAAAAATGAAAAGTCTTCATCAATAAATTTAAAAATTAATCTCATCTGTAATTAAGTAAACTTAAGAAGAGGTAGGTATTATTTACTTCTTCTTTTTTTAATTTTTATACTATTATATTACATGATTTGAAAAAGTACAGTGGATCCTAGTCTCCCGAGTTTATCACACTACACACCTAAAAGTCAATAAATAAAAACCAGTAGTGAATATCATCATTTATCGACAGCAAAGGACAAAAAAAATAGTCCTTTAAATTCCTATAAGTTTACCAACAAGAAGTCATATGGACACAATCTAGTTTGCGTGTCAAAAATCAAAACTGTAATTTGTGTAATAGAGTTGGGTGATCACAATTCCTCCACGTAGTACTTGTGTTGATGCCATCAACCGCCAATCAACTCTACTATAACTGCCATTCTCAGTTAAGATTTATGACCCACCGGCCACGCATCGACAAAATCTTATTTGCACTGAGTGTAAAGTGCTCCATTTGACTGTTTCATATTACATAAGATGAATAATAAATTAATAAGGGATCGACTATTTAATCTCATGTAAAAATTGGATCTTATTTTGTTCCCTCTCTAATTTGTTCTCGATAGTCCAACCATTTTTTATTTTACAATCTCCAAATAATAAAATATTATTATTTTTTTATTTCATAAATTATTTTTTTAACTTTCTCTTAATTATTTTAGATAATAATTTACTCACATAAAATATTTATACTTAACTATTTTACATGTAACAATTTTAATCTAAATTTTTTAATAATTAATTCTTTCATCTACCTAATTTTACATCTAATGTGTTTATTTGTAGATGATAATGTAATTACTTTTATTTTATAAATTATTTTAAGTTAATTATTATATTAAATAGTAATTTTATATATATATATACATATTGAAGCTTTGAAATAATTTATTTTTAAATAAAATAATTATTAGGTTATTGATTAATAAATAGATATGATAAATGAAAGTTGTAAAATAATTAAAATATACTCAATATTATACTCACTTGAAATATCTTTAAAAAATATTTCTAATGATATAATTTTTATGCTAAGTACATTTATAGTCAATATTGTTATTTTTATATTTGGAGGATTTAGAATTATCTGCATATGTTAAATTATTACTTGTTTAATTTATATACTATTTGTATTTATATGAATTTGCATATTGTATTTCATCTTCGAATATTGAATAATATAAATAAAATGATATTTAAAAGTTAAGGAGAAAGTTGCACAGCCAATTGAAGCAACATAATTTGTTATTATCTAATTTTGAACTAATGTCATAAAAACAAATCTATCAATAATGTTTTATATTTATAATTTTATAAAATAAAATAAAAATCCGAAATAACATTAAATACAGGTCTGGACTATTTTAATAGTCCAGTTCTTAGTCCGATACAACACCAAACATAGGTCAGGATTTAGTCTCAGTCCAGACCAAGTCAATCCAATTTCAGAATTTAGTCTAATTCAAATCAGTCCCGTGTACCAAATGAGCCCATAAAAAATTAAATGGACTTATGCAATAAGCTATAAATTATCATATCAATTTTATTCTCGACTTATAAAATACAAAAAAATTTCCTTTATCGAACTCATTTCACTGATTTTTTATCTTTTACTGAGCTCTATACGTTTAAAGTTCACTAAGGGACAAAAAAAAAAGTCATACATTTTGTTAAAATTAGTTCGTCCTCGAATAACTAATTAACTACATCTCTACAGATTTTACACGAACTATAGTTGACAACTCACGCTAAAATTTTTTAGTGCGGATAGTAAGTACTCCAGATTCACTAAAAGATAAAAATTGATCGTATTGATATCGATATCGTAAAAACTTTCTAAGACCCTAAGTATACGTATAGATAAGATTAAAAATAGTACTATTTATTATTTGGTGTAGAATAAGATTGAATAAAATTATATTTAATTAAATTAATTTTATATAAAATAAAATTATTTTGAAATATTATATAATTAAATTAAAATTATTTAAAATAAATCTAAATAAAATATAAATATTCTAAAAATTAGATATATTTATATTAAATATTTTAAAATTAATTATAAAAAATATATACTATAGTAATTAATTATAATATCTTATATGCAGAGTTGATATGGGTCTGATCAGCTAACAGAGAAACAGTAGCAAAACCTAGCCCATTTGACTAGTATTGGATCTTGTTGAGAGACAATGGTCTGTTCTGTTCAATAAATATCTTATCATCAACCACACAGGTCCAGGTCCAGGTCCATGTTGCATAGATTCTCTTGTTGTCTCCAAAACAAATTTAGTTATATTAGAGAGGGGCTTCCTTAGAATCTTGGGCACTCAAGTTGCTCTTTTATCATTGTCACATGCATACCCCCATGCACACGCACATGCACATATTTATCTCACTTTTAGGAATGGTAATTTTCCTCACAAACCTGTCAATTTCCATCCACGATGGGTGGATATGAATTTTACTAATCGGATTTATAGACGAATTTTAATGTAAAATTGAAACTCGACGAGAGTTCGAATTTGGAGATTCAGGTTCTAGAAATCCAAATCTGAACCCGTGAAATTATACGAGTGTAGGTTTAACTCAAACCCAAATAATTTCTAGGGTTCGAGTTTGAATTTGGTCAAACTTATTCGAACCCGACCCGCTGCCATCTCCACTCACTTCTAAATTCTAATATATTTTTTTGGATGATGACAAATATTCTTGCTAGAGTTCACTGAAATTTATTTCAATGATTAAAAAGTATAAATTTTTAAAATAAAAGATCACCAAAAAAAAAAAAGATAATATTCTCTATTGTAATTATAGATTCAGGGTCCTATAGTCGGAAAAAATCTGCTCCTACAACGTCGAGGAGAAATCTACATACATACACGTGTTATAATAAATATACATAAGAGTATTTCCAACAATACTCCTACTCCATCTCCATTTTTAGAGTTTTAAAAGGAATATTCTTGCAATATTTCAACTCTAAATTTTTTTCCTCCTACAACAAACTCTATCTTAAAAATATCTTATATTTTTATTATATTTTTTATTTTGTTGCTATAAATTAATTTTTATATCACTTTATTTTTACACTAAGTTTCTATAAATATTATTTTAATATTATTTATAAATTATTTAAAATCTTTTTATTAAAATTGTAATATAATTTTATTAATTTATTATATAATATTTTAATTTACATTCACTTGAATTTATAGATTAATTACTCAATTTATTTTTAAAGAAATAAATATTCAATATTAGTCTCATTTTAAAGATCTTGATGAGACCTTTGTAATGGTATAATTTTTATAGTTATATGATTTATAAATTATAAATGATTATACTTTAATTAAATTTAATTAAAAAGCTCAAAAGAATATCAATGTTCAATTATAACTATGAACATAAGGGTAAAATAGGAATATGAAAAGTTAAAAGTAATTTTGGAGTTTTGAAAATGGTACTCCAAATTGAGAGTAAGAGAAAGTAAAACTCTAAAAAAATTTATTGAAGAATATGGGATGGAGTATTATTGGAGCAAATGATACTCCAAATGATACTTGAATCTCCACAACAAAAACATAAAAATATTCATTTTTCTTTTAAACATCAAGCTCAAATTATTAATGTTGAATTCTTAATTATATGCAATCCCTTCAAAAAAAAAAATTTATATGCAATGATTTGACTTTATTCTAGAGACAACAAAATCGCTAAATACAAAGTATTAAATTATTGTAATTAAATTAATAATACAATTAATTAATTAATGTTCTTCTGGTTCTAAATTCTAAAAACATGACCCACTAAACGGCGTCAAATACAAGCGCTTCGAATTTGAAAAATTCCTTTTGATTCAATTCTTTGACCACTTTTTTTTCATTTTTCCTTTTCCCTTCACGTGGCTCTCAATTCCATTCGAAGAGTACATAAATTGAATTTAGGTCAATAAATATTTATTTATCATTAAATTAAGCTAACTTTTTCATAATGTTTGCGATAAATATCTAATGACGATATTTTTGTCCGTACATCCAACATGGGTCATGTTACTGTACAGATTTAACGTAATTATAGTTGTAATTTGATTGTAATTTTACTGACGAATTTGTTGATTTTTATAAACTGTGGGTGGATATGGATTTTAATAATTGAATTTATAAATAAATTTTAACATAAAATTAAAACTCGACGAGGGTTCAAATTTGGAGGTTCAGGTTCTAAAAATCCAAATTTGAATTCGTAAAATTATATGAGTTCGAGGACGGGTGTAGGTTTAAGTCAAATCCGAATTATTTTACGGGTCCGAGTTTGAATATGATCAAACCTGTTCAAACCCGACCTGCTGTCATCTCTACTCACTTCTAAATTCTAATATATTTTTTTGGATGATGACAAATATTCTTACTAGATTTCACCGAAATTTATTTCAATAATTAAAAAATATAAATTTTTAAAATAAAAGATCACAAAAAAAAAAAAAAAAAACAAAGTAAGTTCTCTACTGTAATTATAGATTCAGGGCCCGAAAAATATCATCTCCCACAATATTAAAAAAAAATCTAAATACATAACATATACACTTGTTATAATAAATACACATAATAATACTTAAATTTTCACCATAAAATATAAAAGTATTCCTTTAGCTTTTAAAATCAGGCTCAAATGATTTACGATGAGCTCTTAATAATATGCAATGATTTGACTTTATTGCAGTTAAATTAATAATACAATTAATTAATTAATGTTCTTCTGGTTCTAAATTCTAAGAATATGACCCACTGAACGGCGTCAAATATAAGTGCTTCGAATTTGATCCTTTTTGATTCAATTCTTTGACCACTTTTTTTTCATTTTTCTTTTTCCCTTCACGTGGCTCCCAATTCCATTGAAGAATACATAAATTGAATTTAGCTCAATGAATATTTATTTATCATTAAATTAAGCTAACTTTTTCATAATATTTGCGATAAATATATAATGACATGACATATTTTTTGTGCGGACATCCAACATGGGTCATGTTACTGTACAAATTTAACATAATTATAGTTGTCATTTGATGTTTATTGTTATAATTATAAAAAAAAAATATAATAAATATATAATGCTATCTCGAAAGTATCTTGTAACTATATAATTAACTAATGAAGTAATTGTGAGACGTTTATTACTGGACCACGATAATTTTTATTAAATTATTGTTTTTTTTTTATTAAGAGTAGTATTTGTTTAACTTTAAAATAAGAAAAGAATGTAATATGTTAATATGCTTAATATATATATATATATATACTAACTGTGGTACTGGAACTTAAAACTGATATATTGTAAGACTAAAAGAACGTCATTTATCACCGAACCATGCGTAGGAGAATAATAATGTAAGAGAAAATGTAGTGTTGAATTTTATATTTCAAGTGGATCCTGTATGGTTCTATAATTTGTGGATCAAGTTATGGGCCTCTTTTGCAGGCCCAAAACATCCTTGAATCATGAGAGGTCTAGTTTTGTTGGAGTTCATTGCATCGTTAGTATAATTATCGTCATTTTAATTATTACAATTTTGAGGTTTGAGACTTTGAGTCAAGAGGAGCGTGACTCGAAACTCATAAGTATAATATAACTTATGTTGGTTTATATATATATATATATATATATATATATATATATATATATATATATATATATATATATCACTTGATTAGCTTTATCTTGTCAATTTCATCGTGAGTATGAAAATTTTTAAATTATCAATGGTTATAAGTAGAGTCGGATTTGTGGGTGCGGGGTTCCAAATTATATATATATATATATATATATATATATATTAATCTTAAAAATGTTTTACTATAGGTCCCTAAATATTATATTAAACCCCTAAATATAATTTTTTTTGACTCCACCTCTGATTATATGATTCTATAATTGTAATGTACATAACTTGTATAGTTTTAGTTAAGAACCCCTCATTTTTTTTAATTGTATTTTATATATATATGTAAATACAATGGATTTTTTTTTTGTGAATAATTACAATTAATTCGAGACTTGAAGAGAAGTACACGACTCGAACTCATAGCTTTAAAAGTATAAGTGTGAGGGGCAAACCAATATGGATATTAACTAGTTACATTAATAAAGTTAGATCATACAACATAACATATATTCATCTCATAATACTACTATAGCATAAAGAAGATAACATATTATATAGAAATAATCAAGTTAATGGATCTGGAATTTTTTTACTATTTTGATTTATTGCTCGCAAATATATAAATAGTTTAAGATCGATAATTAACAAATCTTAATTATGCTTGTTAATAATATTTATGCGTCACGAAATTCTTCAAAACAAAACATGTATTATATTAATAACGCTTCGGAATTCTAAATCAAAACATTTAAAAATGGTAGTATAAATTTAATTAATTTTGAAAAACAAAATTTTTATAAAAAAAACTAACATATGCATACTTAATAAAAAAATTAAGTAGTCAAACAAATTAAACCCTTTTTGTAATGTTCAAAATATAAAATTAAACCGCACATCCCTTTATAGATTAAATAATTACTACACCTCTCTCCCATTTCAGTGGTGAGTATTTAATTTTTACTATACATATTTATCAGTATGTGTGTGTAGTTTTCCCACTTTATTGTAAGAGTAGATGTTTTCTATAATAGGAGTAAATAATCCGGACCGCGTGTTTAATGATTGATTTCAGTAGGTTCAGATAATTATTAATCTTATAATTGTACCTCTTTAAAAATAAATTAAATTAAATTAAACCCTTTTATTTATTTTTATTTTAATTTAACTTCTTATTGTAACCAAGATAAAGAAGATTTAAAAATCAAAATTGACATTAAAAAATAAAACAAATAAAAATAGCAAGAGCAAAACTCTTGACCAAACTCATAATTAACAATGACTGATTGGTTCAGCTTCTAATACAGAAAAGAAAAATATTAGGCGGTCCAGAGGTACTGACTGCTAAATCACATCATACTTAAAAACCAACTGTCAAGCGACACGTGTACCAGACAAAATCTAACGAGCGAATCCAATGGTTCCTGATTGATCAGCAGGGAACGGCTCTAATTACGGCGGTCAGCGGAAAATCAGCTTCCTTTTTTATGGGTCGGAAATTACTTTGACGATTTGACAACTCATTTTTTCTCCATGCACCTTACCAGCTATAGTCAGTTACAATTCAGGTCAGCCCACGAAACGCGTTTCTTTTTTATTTATTTTTATTTTTTTAATTTATCCTCTAACGAAATTGAGATTAATTTAGATCAGACACTACATATACATTTTGATGTCAGCTTCTATAAATATAAAAAATATATTTTTATAATATCAGAAAAATACTAATTTACACATATTTATAAAATACGTAGTACGAGACTCAAATTATAATCATAAAGAAGAAGATAAACTTTTATTATTTTATGATGGTCATACTTGTACTACAAATCTATAATTATACAAAAGTTTTTTTTTTTTTTTTATTGCATAATTATACAAAAGTTGATTCGAATTAAAAGGCTCAAATAAATTAGAAAGTTTAGAAATGAAAAGTGTTAGTATATACTTTAGTTTAGTATTAGCCCATTGGGCTTAGTCCTGTATTAGCCCATTGGGCTTAGTCCATTTCCTGTACATCGCCTATATATGGTCATCTCTATTGTACATTGTTTACACAATCAATATACAGAATTTACATTCTCAACATGGTATCAGAGCGTTGTTTTTGATTTTCTGGTTATCGTGGATTTCCGGCGAATATTCCGCTGCCCTCGTCTTCATCCAGTGCTCACTGTCAGAAGAGAGTGACCGCCGTCACCCACAGACCTTCATCGACTTGAATCCATCAGCACAGCCGCTCGCTCGATCGGCGTCGATCCAATCCGCGTCGAATCAACCAGCACCACCGTCCACCACTTCCCCAGCGCCGCGACAACAACGTTACCCAGATCCGTTCGCTGCCTCCAGCGCCGCGATCAGAACGTTGCCAAGCTCCGCTCGCTGCCTCACTTCCCTCGACCACAGCCGCTCGCTGCCTCCACCGCCGCTCGCTCGAGCCGCTCACAGACCTTCGTTCTACGGCGTCATCGACGCTGCTGCTGCTGCTTCGAGTTCGCCGCTGCTGCTGCACACCTGCGACGTCGATCTTCGCCGCTGCTGCTCTTTCTTCGTTCACCGGTTCTGCTGCATCCTTCGCCGCTGCTGCAACACCTGGTTCTGCTGCTTCTTCGTTCCACGGCGTCGACTCTGCCAACGACGCCATCGCAGTTCGCGACGCCATCGCAGTCCGCTGCCACGACGCCCAGATCCGCTCGCTGCCTCCAGCGCCGCGAGCAGAACGTTACCAAGATTCGCTTGCTGCTCCTTTTCGCCATCGGATACACCTTTCGCGGCTCCTCATCATCATCGTAGGAGGCGGCAGATTCAGATCGAAAGGAAGGATTTTTCTGAAGGAAGAAGAAGAGAGAACACAATCGTCGCCGTCATCGACAACAGACGACGACGAATCGCAGTCGCTGTGACAATCATCGGGAGCGACCGGCTGCACGATCCTCATCGCCATTTGGAGCTGCGCCGCGCGCTTGCGTCTCCCCATCGCCCATCGCCGCTGTCATCTTCAAATTTGGAAACAGTGCGGCTACCAATTTCAATCTCATTTGATTGAGATTGTTTAACTTTTGGTAAATTACCATTTTACCCTCAGATTGGTGAAATATTACGTCAGCGCCACTGCCACGTCAGCCCTACTGCCACGTCAGCGCCACTGCCTCGTCAGCAAAAAAAAAAAAAAAAAAAAAAAAAAAAAAAAATCTATCTTGCTCAGTTTTTCGCATAGATTCTCATTTTGGGCTCTGTTTCTCCAGTTGAGGTCGCCATTCTTCATTATGGAGCAACAAAACGAACGAGATATCATTCGTCCTATCAACATTCGCCAAGAGATAATCAAGGAGTTCATTTCTGAGGAGAACCGTCGGCCTACTCATCACATATCATCTTCTGATCATGTATTGGCTACACCATCTCCACAGCCTCCTATTGCCACATTCACTGCTCCTCCGCAAATAAACTCTGGGCGACTCACCTCTCAGTCTTCCAAAGGCACTCGCTGCAAGTTTTGCCGTGCTAAAGGCCATGACATCTCAGTTTGTCGCAAACTACAGAAATTTTTGCAAGAGCGGAATATACCTTCTTTTCCTCAGGCAGCTGCTGTATGTCCTCCAGCTCCATTGGCTCTTACAGGTCCATCTTTGGCTTCCTCACTTACTACGGCAGATATTGAGGCAGTACTTCAACAGGTTTTATCTCGAACTTCCACTGCCCTTTCTGTCACCTCAGGTAAACAACCTTGGTTTTTTGATACTGCATGTTGTAACCATATGACTCCTGATGAATCCCAATTTTCTGATAAGGCGTCTTTAGAACATCCTATCACTATTTACACTGCTGATGGAACTCCTATGCCTGTTAGTCATAAAGGAAAAATTTCCTCTTCTGGTTTATCTCTTAGTGACACTTATCATATCCCAAAGTTGTCTCTCAATTTGCTTTCTGTTGGTCAACTTTGTGAATTAGGCATAGATCTTCTCTTTACTAATCATGGTGTGTATGTGCAGGATCCCCGGACGGGTCAAGTGCTTGGGACAGGCCGTAAGGTTGGTCGTATGTTTGAGGTTCATGACTTGAAGATCCCTTCACAAGCTGCTTCGGCCGCTGCTACCATTGCCACCCCATCACCTGATCTATGGCATGCTCGTCTTGGTCATCCATCCTTATCTCGTCTTCAGTTTTTAGCCTCTCAAGGTCATTTAGGTTCAGTTCAGTTTCAAAAATTTGATTGTTCTTCCTGTCATTTTGGTAAGCAAACAAAATTGTCCTTTAGTAATAGTGTCTCATTTTCTTCGGCACCTTTTGATCTTATTCATTCTGATATATGGGGTCCTGCCCCTGTTCCTACTGAGGGGGGGTCTAGATATTTTGTCATATTTGTGGATGATTTTTCTCGATATACTTGGATTTATCTGCTTCATCATAGGTCTGAACTTGTGTCCATTTACCAAACATTTCATAAAATGATTCAAACACAGTTCAATCGCACCGTCAAAGTCTTTCGATCAGATAATGCTCAAGAATATAATGATAAATCTTTCCTATCCTTTTTAGACAGTCATGGGACCCTTACACAGCGATCCTGTCCTTACACATCTCAACAAAATGGTCGTGCAGAACGAAAACATCGTCACATTCTTGATGTTGTCCGCACCCTTCTCATTTCTGCCTCTCTTCCTGAGCGCTTTTGGGGTGAGGCCGCACTCACTGCTGTGTACACCATTAATCGTATTCCTTCACCAACCATACACAACAAATCACCATTTGAGCTTCTCTATGGTCAATCTCCTGACTACTCCTCTCTTCGGGTTTTTGGTTGTGTTTGCTTTGTCTCTCTTCCTCCTCATGAACGCACAAAACTCCAGCCTCGTGCTCGTCTCTGTTGTTTTCTTGGTTATGGTGTATCTCAAAAGGGGTTTCGCTGCTATGATCCTATTTCTCATCGTCTTCGTGTCTCTCGTCATGTTGAGTTTTGGGAACATCGTACTTTCACGAGTCTTCAACAGCTTCCTGCGTCCTCTTCCTCCGAGTCTCCCATTTTTACTGATCTTTTTATCCCTCTCTATCCTGAACTTGTGAAGGATTCTTCGTCATCGACTGCCTCTCCAGACGACTCATCTCCGGCTTTCTCCCCGGCATCTGACCTGCCTGTCTTGGATCCTGTGGCACCACCCTCTCCTGAGTCTCCTGAGTCTCTTGTTGATCCTGAACTCCGTCGTTCCACTCGGGTAAGCATTCCTCCCCCCCATCTCTCTGATTATCACTGCTCTTTTGCTCTTGCCACCCTCTATGAACCTCACACCTATCGTGAGGCTCATACTGACCCTCTTTGGCAGCAAGCTATGTATGAAGAACTAGATGCCCTTCAAAAGAATCACACTTGGGATATGGTTGACTTGCCTCCTGGTCAGTCTGTAGTAGGTTGTCGATGGATTTACAAGATCAAGACCAAGGCCAATGGATCTGTTGAACGATACAAGGCTCGCCTAGTTGCCAGAGGTTTTACTCAGGAATATGGCATTGACTATGAGGAAACTTTTGCTCCTGTTGCTCGCCTTACATCTGTCAGATGTCTTATTGCTGTGGCTGCTGTTCGCCGTTGGCCTCTTTATCAAATGGATGTGAAGAATGCTTTTCTAAATGGAGATCTTCAAGAAGAAGTGTACATGCAACCACCCCCTGGCTATCCTCACTCCGGCAGACAAGTTTGTCGTCTTCGTCGTGCTCTTTATGGCCTCAAGCAGGCTCCTCGAGCTTGGTTTGAAAAATTTAGCTCAGTTGTTGCTCAGCAGGGTTTCACTTCGAGTCCTCATGACACTGCTCTCTTCATCCGACGATCTTCTGCTGGTATCACTCTTATTCTTCTTTATGTTGATGATATGATTATTACTGGAGATGATTCTGCAGGTATCCGCTCTCTTCAGCGCTTCCTTAGTCAGCATTTTGAGATGAAAGATCTGGGCACTCTCAGTTATTTTCTTGGGCTTGAAGTTACCTCATCCTCCGATGGATACTATCTTTCTCAAGCTAAATATGCTTCTGATCTTCTCTCTAAGGCCGGTATCACCGACAATAAGACTGTTTCCACTCCTTTGGAATACAATGCTAAGCTCACTCCCTTGGATGGTGAACCTATATCTGATGCTACTCGCTATCGTCAGTTGGTTGGTAGTCTGATCTATCTCACTGTTACGCGTCCAGATATTTCGCATGCTGTAGGTATAGTTAGTAAGTTCATGGATGCCCCTCGTTCTGTCCATTATGCTGCCGTTATTCGGATTCTTCGATATGTCAAGGGCACTCTTTATCATGGTCTACACTACTCCTCTCGGTCTTCTCTCGAGCTCCATGCTTATTCAGATGCGGATTGGGCAGGTGATCCGACTGATCGATGTTCTATCACAGGTTTCTGTTTCATGTTGGGTACTTCTCTTGTCTCATGGCGTAGTAAAAAGCAGGATGTTGTTTCCCGTTCCAGTACCGAGGCTGAGTATCGTGCCCTTGCTGGCACCACCTGCGAACTTATCTGGCTTCGTTGGCTCTTGGCTGACATGGATGCTCCACAGCCTACTGCTACTCTTATTTATTGTGATAATCGTAGTGCTATCTACATTGCTCATAATGATGTCTTCCATGAACGCACCAAACACATTGAGATCGACTGCCACATCACTCGTCAGCATCTCAAGAAAGGCATTCTAAAGTTGTTCTCCATCTCCTCTGCTGACCAGCCTGCTGATACTTTCACCAAGTCTCACCCGCCTGGTCGTCTTCGAGATCTTATATCCAAACTCCAGTTGGCTTCCTCATTGCCACCTCGAGTTTGAGGGGGGATGTTAGTATATACTTTAGTTTAGTATTAGCCCATTGGGCTTAGTCCTGTATTAGCCCATTGGGCTTAGTCCATTTCCTGTACATCGCCTATATATGGTCATCTCTATTGTACATTGTTTACACAATCAATATACAGAATTTACATTCTCAACAAAAAGTAACCAAAAAGTGAAAATATTAAGTTGAGACTTGAGAGGGTACAGTAGTAATCCCAGTACAACATCCGCGTCCGTGAGAATATGTATATAAAATAATATTCTCTTTCTCAGATATTTTTTTTATTTAAAGAGTATAATTATAAAATTAATTAATAAAAGTTGGATTATCATGATGAATCACTAATTGTACGGTAGTTTAGATATTTATTCTTGAGACATATACTCTCACAATAAGGAAAGAAAACTACATATATATGCTGATAAATTCGTATGGTAGGACTTGAACCCTCATTATTAATGTGAAAGAAAGGTACACTAATCACTTGAACTTTGAATGATGGTCTTTTTCTCGCACTTTAAATTTTGTAATAATATTTTTTATAAAAAAGAATATAATTTGTTGGACTTATCATTTGTTATTATACAAGCATGTGTCACATGGCAAAGTCATAAATTTATATTGGAGGGATCATTACATTGAACTAGAAGATTTAGCAAGAACCAAAAAGCAAAAAAAAAATATATCAAATTTTAAAGTGAATATTTTTAAAAAATTAGATAAAATTGTAAAAAAAGTATGTTTAATTGAAAATTTATTTTTTATTGAGATCAATTATTTCATTATTATAGAAAACTTATGGTCAAAAATATCATAATTTTAAATCTTGATAATATAACCCTTTATAGCATAGGTAGTGTGCATCTCCCCAACCGTAATGTAAAAATAGATGTTTTTCAATTTATATATATATAATTTACATAGGTTACTCTGACTCGTAAATAATTTACTCTTAGCTCAAATGATGTTTACATCTTATAACATTTACGGTGGAGATTCAAATTTACCATACATAATTATTATTATATACAATGAGATATCTCCTAAATCGCGGGCCACTTCATTTGACAAAATAAAAAATTTATATCACAGTCAATGAAAAATTTAATCACGGCTAAAATTTATAAAAAAAAAAATTATTTCACAAAAAAATAAAAAGAGAGACTAGTGAGAAACTTAGAGAGGGATATAGAGAGAGATGACATTCACTTAACACTTTTATTTTCAAAACTCTTTGTTTCTTTTAGATTTATTTTTGAAGGACATTATTGTCCTATACATATTTTTGTACTATTTTTACTCAATTTACTAACTTAATACTATTTTCACAAACTCAATCAAATTTCATATTATAAAAAAAAAATTCATTTTGAATAAACGGTGGTAGGTGTTTTAATTGCTTACAGTTTTTTTTTTTTAAAGGGATACAAGTACAATATTAGTAACTGTCGAGACTTATCGAGATTAATCACTAAACGCACGGCCCAGATATCTACTCTCATAACGGGAGACATCTACTCCCATAATAAGGGGAAAAAACTACCCATATATGCTGTATGTGTATGGTAGAAATTGAACCCCTCCCCACTGAAGTGGAAGAAAGTTACACTAAATATTTTACTATAAGGGAATGTACTTTAATTGCTTACAGTTAATAGTCTGTGAGAGAGTTTCTTATAATGTTTTTTTTAAAGGTTAATTGTAATAAAGTACCATGACGTTTAGCTATATTGTAATGAAATCGTGAGTTTAGCCTTAATTACATATTAATACCCTTGACTGACTGGTTAATTGCATGTTAGTACCCTTGACTAACTGGTTGACCGTTAGAGTTGACGGTCAACCAATAGTCAAAGGGTATTTTGGTCTTTTTTACCTTAATTTATTTTTTTAAAAAAAATTATAAATTATAAAAAAAATTAAATAAATCTACACCTTCCATCAAAATTGATGGACAGTGGAGATTATATTGACAAAAAAAATTAAAAAAACTTAAAATTAAAATAAAAAATAATTTTTTTTTATATTTTTAATGTTCTTGGTGTAGAGATCCAGATTGGATCTCTACTGTGTTGATGGACGGTGGAGATCAAATCTGGATCTCCACCAAAAATAAAAAAAAAATTCAATATAAAATATATTTTTTAACTATTTTCAATTGTATGATTTTTAATTTTTTTAAATATATCTCCACCGTCCATCAAGATTGATGGATGGTGTAGATCCATTTTTAAAAATTTAAATTTTTTAATTTTTTTAATTTTTTTTTAAACTAGGGGTAATTATGTCATTTTATACAAAAGTCACAGTTAAACCATTATATTTGACTGGTCAACTGATGGTAGGGTACTAATATATAATTAAAATTAAACTCACAATTTCATTACAATATAACTAAACATCAGGGTATTTTAATTACATTTAGCCATTTTTTTAATGCTCTCTTTCAATTCTCTTTAACATTAAACAAATAAATTAAATAAATTAAAATGTTTCGCAAGTGATTATCAGATGACAGCTACAATCCCACGTGTCCAAATAGTCCGTACCAACAAATTTGTCTGTATTAGTCAAATCGGAAAAAAAAAATTATTAAAAGAAATTAAAAATTGAGAATATATAATAGGTCATGCGCATGCAAATGTACACTACCTGCAATTATACAAAGCGACTCAGACTCGAGAAATTTTTCAATGTGTTAGAGTTTAGGATGAATCTTTAATAACGTCACGTTATATGGTATAACTAACGCATTAAATTTAATCTTATTATAAATTATATGAGATTATTAGAGGGCTATCAAAATTTTTTTCTATATTCATTAGAATTTCAATGACTCGTGTAAATTGGAAAAGATAAATAAGTTTGGACCTTTTATTAACTCTTTTGTATAAGATTGAGTGTGTAGTATTTCACCCGTATGTCAATTAAATTATGGGTTCGAATTATATCACATTCTTTAAATTTTCATATTCTATTCATATATAACAGTAAAATTGTTATAATTAATAATGTGATATGTAAATTATAACTATCATATTAATATTAAAATATTATAGCATATGACGTATTAGTTACAATTTATATATTACTTCAGCTGAGCATTAACTATTTAAATCAATAAAATAAATATTAGTTTTAGTATGGGTAAAATTTATGATAATATTAATAAAAATATCAAAAATATAATTAATATCCTTAAAATATTAAAAATATTAAAGATTTTTTTTTTATATCTGACACTAATTTTGAGAAATATTATCACAAACACACACACACACATATATATATATATATATATATATATATTTGGACAATAGAAATATTATTATATATTACTTATTCTTGTAAGAGCATTTTAAGTAGATATAGCCACAGTTTCGGAACTATCAGTTCTAGAACGGTTTCGATTCTAGCACCGACGGTTCCATTTCCCCTGGGTGGGGGAACCAGAACCGTGATTTACCGATTTTGGTTTCGGATCTAATTTTTGGAACAGATTCTATTTTTATTTTAATTTTAATTTTTTTTCAAAAAATTGGCCCATTAGCAATATTGTTGTTGGCCAGGGCCATAACCAATGGGGCCTGACAAGAGCCAACGATTATATTTTTTTTAAAAAAAAATTAGAATCGAAACCAAACCGGAATTGACGGTTTTACCGGTTCCCGTTACCCCCAATTTTGAAACCGACGGTTTCGGTTCCAAAAAAATGAAAAATCAGGATTGTATGGTCTAGGTTCGGTTCCCAATTTCTTGCGGGAACTGAGGAGGCCGGTTCCTATTTGGAACTAACCGGTTCAAACTGAATTGGTGCCATGTCTAATTTTAAGCTTTGTGACACTTCACTAATTCTATTTGTTCATTATAAGTGAAATTTCGTCGTTTTGCTTATACTGGAACTGTTAAACTTGTTAAAAATGAACACTATTGTTGAATCTGGTAATGTCTCGAATTGAGTTGCCGCACCGCATGTGATATAAAAAAAAACACGATTAATGATTTATTAAAATTTTGATATTCATGGCATCATACCTATGAATTTTCTTGGGTATTTAGTAACTTTAAATTGCACTATAATATGTTTTTGTGACGTATGTGTGTGTGTAAAATTTTATGAAATTTGTTGCGTTCATGTTATCTTGCGTGTCACTTTTATAAAATTTATTTATGGGATATAATCATTCTCCCCTTGCCCTTCAATTTTATTTTTATTTCTTTTATCTCTTTTACTAAGATTTATTAATTTTTTAGTAGAAAATATTATTTTAACCTCAAATTTTTAAATAAAATAATACTTAAATATTTTCATATATGAAAATAATTAATAAAAATATGGATTTAATAAATTTAATAACAAATTATTAAAAATTAAAAACGTATAATAAAAATTAAATAAAACTAAAAATAATTTTTTTAAAAAAAATATTTTTAAATCTGGTAAAGATCCAACTGTCCATCTTTAAAAGATGGACGATGGAAATTGGTCTTCACCAAATCTTCAATCAAAACATTTAAAAAAAATGAACAAACAAAATAAAAAAAGTATCTCACACTATACCACAAACAATAATAAAAAAAATAAAAAAAAAGATAGAAAAAAATTATGATGAGGAAAAGAGAGAGAAAAGATGTGAGAGTAGAAGAAGATGATCAGTAGATAGAGGAAAGAGAAGAGAGAGAGAGAGAGAGAAGAGAAGAAGAAGATAAAGAGATAGCGGAAAGAGGAGAGAGGAGAGAAAAAAATATTTTTTATTTTTTATTTTTTATTTTAAATAAAATTTTATTTAATTTTAAAATATTTTGGGTATTTATTATATTATAACTACTTTTCTACCCTTCAATATTTATTAGTCAAACTTAAATGTTAAATAGAAATTTAACAAGAGAGTAGATTTTGAATATTCTTATAAATTAAAGGGTAAAAAAGAAAAAAAATTAGATATTGAAAAACAGAGAATATCCCAAATTAGAGAAAAAAAATAATTATATCCCTTTATTTATTATATTTTAATTATAAATTTGAAAACGAAATCGAAAACCATAAAAAAAAAGGTGACAATCTAGCCAATGTGTTGTTGATTTAGATAGGAGAATTAAATATGTGGAGCTTTCTGATAGCTTATGGCATTTAATTTTGAAAATTAATCATTTTTTTAATAGGAGCAAATGTTCTTAATCTCAGCAAGGAGAGAAAAACGTGTGAGCAATTGTTATTAACCATGTGTCTATATGAGTAGTTTTCTTTCTTTATTGTGGGAGTAGTATTTTCCCGCTATAGAAATAAATATTTAGGCTGCGCATTTAGTGGTTAATCTCGATAAGTCCCGACAGTTGTTGATATTGTAATTGTACCCCCATTCAAAAAAAAAATTATATCGGAACCTGTCGAGATCAATTACTAAACATACTATTTGAATATCTACTCTCATAGTAGGACCTCCCAAGATCAATCACTAAACGCGCGATCTGATATTTACTTCTACAATAAGGGTTTACTACCCACATATACAGTATTGGTAAATGCCTTAATTATAATTATTAATAAAAGATTTCTCATAAACTATTGTAATTAAATGGTTATTAATATACAATAACCATATAGTTGCACGGCTCTCCAAGAATATTTATGGTAGTACCACAGTAGTTCATGATATCATATCGCATCATCATTAATCTTAAAAACATTGTTTTTATTTAACTCATTGTAAGTATTTCAATTTTAGTAAATCGAGCCCTTAAACATATTTTTCATTCCAATTTAGGATCAATAACTTCTCTCTTTTTTTATTTTTTATTTGAGGTTGTATATTTTATCGCTTTCAGATCGCTAAAAAATAATTTATCTGTCCATCTCGTTTATCATTTTATAAAATTTTTATAATTAAGTTATATGTATGATTTGATTTACCCCAACAAAACAATATATATATATAAACACCCATTTGATCACTAATTGTGAGCCTAAAATCAACTTGATATTTATATAATCAAATTGGCTAAGTGGGGACTAAAAAATTGGGACCATCCAAAGTCCTAGTCCCCCCCCCCCCCCCTAAAGATAATTCCATCAACTCACATTTGCTTTTGAGCATCCTACATGATTGTGAAATTATCATTAACGGATATTTACAAAAACCTCCCTGAAGTTCGATAATTTTTTTAAAATTATAGTTTCGAATTTAGATAAAAATCTCATAGACCAAAACACCATATAATTTCAAACTATAGTTTTTAAAAAAAAAAATCCCAGATTGTGTATAAAAAAAAATCCTCCTACATGGGAATTTTAATCTTATTTTAAAATTAGTGGGTTGTTTTGAAAAATAATCAAACCTCGTTTGGAAATCTCTCTATATATATATAATATTTAAATGTCGATAATATTTTTCAATTGCACCCAAAAGTGGTCCTTAGGTTTTTCCAATTTTTATTTTATTTTTTTACTTGGGTAGGGTTAGGGTTCTTGTCAAGTTCCAAAACAATTTTATTATAAATTGGTACGATTGATATTAGTAAAATTTGGAATTTGTAACCAAGTACATTTAAATTCAAGCTCGAATTAAATATTCGGCTTTGAATATGAAAGAAGTGTAGTTATTCAGTTAAAGAATACATAATTGGTATAATCAATTTGCTAGTACAATTGTTTGATTTAGTACGTTAAAGAGTACAAATCATTCAATTTTTGTTTAATTGTATTAATTACATTAATTATATTAAATTGAGACAGTTTTTTAGTTTAATCCATGAGATGGTCCCCATACACATCGGCATAGAATTAATGCTTATTTAGTTTGAGAGGTCAGTAAAGATCTGGCTATAGGTGCACTCCACCAACATGGAGATTGCATCCACTTAGAGTCGAATTCGAACATTACCGAAATAATCCACTCCCTATCTGGTGTGTAGTGACCAATTACACTACTGATGGTTAAATTGAGACAATTTCGTTGTTTAGTAAAACTAACAATTTTGACCAAGTAATTTTTTTAAATGATTTTTTTAAAAAAAATACAAGGTAAATATAAATAAAATAAAATTTTGACAATTCATTAGATATCCTCTTTTACTATTTTAATCTTTTAACGGGTTTGGTGATTGATCTCAGTAGATCCCGATAAACTTGTTATTAATCTTATAATTGTACCTTAAAAAAAAAAAATCTTTTAAATACTCTAGAATCATTTGTATAGAAGATATATGTCATCATTAAACGTAATTTGATAGCAAATACGCTCTTGAACCTAATAACGTTTCAAATTTAAATTGCAATTTAAGAAAATTAATGTATAAATCTAATTATAAAATACAATTTATAAGGACCACTATCAGTTTTAATAAAATATTGTAATTTAATTTATTTTAATCGGTCTTTAATTTATTAAACAAAAAGAAAAAAAGGACGACCCTTTTAGTCAAATTCTTCTTCCTCACAAAGATTGGACCACCGATAAAGAAGCGGTCCTTATAAGCTAGGTTTTTAAAATAATTAACATGGTAAAAATTATAAGGCACTGGACTGTCCGAATATTTTTTAGTTTGGTTTTATATTTTTGACGAATTCAAAAATCCAAACAATTGGTTCTACTTCTATCAATGACTTGAAAAACATATTTCCTAGTGTAGATAATGTGTTACGAGCCATTGTAATCTGATTTCCTAATGTGTTACGATTTATATAAATTCTGAATTCGAAAGATCTAATTCTACCTAAAGCATTAACTGATTTTGACACAGGAACGATTGAATTCAATTTTCGTTGAAAGAAAATAAAATACGCATGTCGTCATTTGCACATAAAAGAAAGACTCGTTAACACGTAATTAAAATCACTAATTAATTATGATTGAAGTTATAATTAAGGGCATGTAATCCACATTACCTGTCAGGTTGGCCAGCTTTTATGGGAGTGTGGATTTCGTGTGGAGGAGTCATGGACGGATATCGTGTGAACTTACACGCGTCAAGAAGCGCGTTGCCAACCGTCGCCATCTTTTTTTATTATTATTTTTTTCGAGGATTTAGAATGTCACTTTCCGTCGGCGTTAATGAGTTCCAGGTGTGGAACCAGCTATCTCCGGTTAACTCAAACACCTGTAATCAAACGGGGCCCACAGAGGTTATAAAATGACGGAAATGCCCTTGATTTGATACCGAGTTAGGACTGATTCGTTTTTCTGTTAGGCAGTTTCCACCAACTCTGAAATGAGCGGCTTTCCCTATTGAAAGTAAAAGTGGGATTTTTTTTATGAAAAGGACAAAATTACCCTTGAAAATAATATTGATTTATATAATAATTAGATATTAATTAGGTGAAGGCGGTGGGTGCAAATCATGAGAAGAATCATACCACTAGTATCCTACAATTTATATGTTCTTTATATGGACAACAAATTTTGTGTGAATATGAATTTGGTTTTTAAAATTTAGTAAATTTTAGTCGAGTTGCGGTTGGTCCATTAATTTGTCCCTCATACTTACACTTAAAGGTTGTGAGTTTGACTTGTATTCTCCTTCTCAGATTTCAAATTATTTTTAATAACTTAAAAAAAAAAATAGTAAGTTTTGTATATCTACTTATTGTCTTCAAGTGATTAGTGTATAACGCTTCAATTTCAATAGTGATAGTAAGAGTTTAAATTTCACCATAAAAAATTACTAGTATGTGTGGTGATTTTATTTTCCGTTATAGTAGTAAATATTCGAACTGACGCATTTAGTAATTGATAAAAAAATCTCACATTTATAATAAATTTATAAAGTATGAGAGTTACTTTCTGAGCCATATTTGTATTAATTAATTTTGTCAAATGACCAGAGACTCCTAACATAAACAGTGTTATTTTTTAAATATATATTTTTGACCTTTATTTTATCTCTACTTGTCAAGAAAAAGTTTTTAACACAACAAAAAAAAAAAAAAACACACCACGTGGTATATGTATTAATTAGTTTCATAAAATCATGTATTCAAAATCATGATCAGTAATTTCAGTGCACACATGGTAAGGTTTTGTTTAGATAGACAAATATATAAATGCCTTAACATACATACATATATACAAATATACGTATTTATGTATGTACTAGAATTGTATTCTACAAGAACATTCATAAATACAGTGTTAAATATTTTTCAATTTTAACTTAAAATAAATAGTAAAAATTTATAAATTTCACATTTATGACAAGTTTCAAGTGGCACTTTACTTAAAAAATCGTAAAATATAAAGAGAACCCTCATTTGTATTATGCTAGTGGTTTTCTATAGTGCATTTGTACCGATTGATATCACCAAGTTTGGTGGATCTTGTTCTTACCAACGTAAAATAGTAAAAAAAAATTAATTATATGCAAGAATTGATCATAGGATTACACTTAAGTGAATATTATACTTTTCTTTTATTTATGTGATTGTGGTTTAAAATCTATTATTTTTAATAAATAAATAATATATGAGAAGATATTTCTCCTATAGTAAGAGTTACTTTTCGAACCATACTTATAATGATTAATCTCGCTAAACTTATTGTCGGTTAACTTCCCTAGATTTCAGCTGACCATTGACGAGTAAAATTTTATTTTTGTGAATGTTTTTTTTTTTTGACCTATTATTTTTGTGAATGTTTTGTCTTTTGGAAGGGAAAAATAAGAAATATTTGTACGTGGCAGAAGCTAGAAGGAGATTAAACAAGTTACTAGTTAGGCAAGTGACAAGTGGCACATGAGATTTGTGCTTGGATTGTATTACAATTTTAAATAATTTTAAAAAAAAGAAGAAGAGGATAAAAGTAGTTTGGATGGTTTAGTTGCTCACAAATTTCCCATATAGTTTTGCCTACACGCAACCTACAATGAAATGTCAATTTGTCACCATTTTGTGTCTACATTTTACACATTGCTGTATGTTAGTTCTATATCACAATACAAAAGGTTTTTTTTTTTATTTATATTATTTTATTTAAAATTCTATAAATATTACTTAAAAAATCCTGCAAATGCCTTCATAACTCAAGAATCAAGTGATTAGTGCACATCTCTCTCACCTCAGTAGTGAGAGTTCAATTTTCACTATGTACATTTATCAGTATTTATGGATAGTTTTCTCCTCTAGAGTAGATGTCTCTCGTTATGTGAGTAGATATTCGGACAATACATTTAGTGATTAATCTCAGCGAGTCCCGATATTTATTAATCTTATAATTATTTCCGCTTAAAATAAAATTACTTAAAAAAACTCTCAACATTCCATCGTGAGAGTTTTTTAATAGGCAAAAATTATCCACACATTATGATAAATATACATAAAAAAATTTGAACCCTTATCACTTGAACCGTGAGTGGATATACGATACAATAAAGTTAATTTTTAAGATCTTAGATTGCTTCTTCATGAAAAATAGTAGATAATTCAAAGAGAACTCCATAAAATTTAAAGAACTGTTCCCATTAGATGAACTGATAAAGTCGTTATGTGTAAAAGTATACGCAAAAGCTTGGTATAAAACTCCAAAAAGGAAATGATTAATTTATGAATATACATACCGACGTATGATAAATCAAATTTGTGGGTATTGTTTGTTTATTAAAAAAGATAGGTTGACCCACCTTTTAACTCTTCCCACTACGAAGGGGAAGATTCATTAATTTGTTGTGATGGGTGGTCAAATGCTTCGAACATACTTCGGTGGTCGTATTTAACCATACCTTTTAATGAAGTTAAAATCTTGAATTTAAATTTTTTTTTCGTTTAAATAAAAAAATTAAAAAAACATAATAGGATAATTTTCGTTACGTGAAAAAAGAAATGGGAAACAAGATTTATAGTTAAAATGGGTTTTTTTTTAAATATATATTATTAAATTCAAAATGAAGATTCTTTAATGTGAAAAATATTGTTTGTTTGAAAGAAATATGCTTCAGAGTAGTATATTAAGTAGAAATGAAATGGCTTAAGAACTAAGCCATTTCAAATGGCGGTGGTTTTCAAAATATATATTTGTAGGAAAAAACAAGAAGAAGCTAAAAGCTAAAAGTAATCTTCTAAATAATTATTTGGATTGATCGAGAAGCTATTCTTAACGGAGGAGAAGTCCAAAAATGGCAAAAAATAAAATAAAATGATTATCCGAATATGAATAATTAATGTAAAACCAAAGAATTCATACCAACTAACTAAAAATGGATATAAAATCAAAATCATTCGATGAAACGGTTCAAATTCATTATAACTTGTTTTTAAGTGATCAATTAATTTTTTTTTATTGGTCCATTGCACCGTGATTGTTTTTGTTTACTCCTTTATTTTTTTTTCAATAATGAAATTAATTAGTGAATTCATATAAAATTGAATTAAACTTTACCGAAATTTCTATAAGTATTGATATACATATATAAAAAATTAAGATTTGACAAAGTATTAATTTTGAAGAAAATATTAAAATTCGAAAAAATATTGATATTGATCAGAAAAATTAAAATGTCTTCAATAATTTACATCTATTTAACAATAAACACACGTGCCACTGTATAATTTAAACCTATTAAATTGATATGAAGGTGGAACCCTCGTATATGTTCGGAATAGTTTCTCTATTGATCAAAATAACTTATTTTTTTAATTCCAAAAGCTTTTTTTAAATTTATTTTGTATTGTTTGACTGCCACTCGACTAGAACTTTTAAACAATTAAAAAAATTATTTTATGTCAACTCTACTAGGAGAAGCTTAAATTTTTTATTTTTCAAGGTATATCTTTTTTAGATTTGAAAATAATTAAAATGTCTAATATAACTCTATTATGTTTTATTAATTTTACAGCGTCCTTTTAACTTAAAAAACCATATCATTTTTATAATCCTACCTGTTGATGTTGTGTCTGCACTATCCTTTGGAGGATGCACGCCTAAGCTTATTATCCTGCAAAAAATATAACATAAGAAGGAGTACCGACGATTTGTCGGTTACAACCCTTCAACGATCAAGTTAGTAACAATGTGTATCTCACAAAGCGACTCAGACTACTGCTAATTATCCTAATCTCACTTACCTCTACCTGAATTCAGCAGTTGACTAAAAATTTATAATACCTTTAGTGTCATGTTGTCTTCTTACAATGGAGATACTTGTCACTTCTGACAGGAAGTGATATCTAATTTGATGTCCTTTACTTTGGCGTCCTTTACTATTTAACACTGAGTTTGCATTTATAGGATGAACTTCGAGCTACGTTATGTGGGATTTAATAAGGGCATTGACCTGATGACGTTTGTATTGACTACGACTTTGACTTTGACCTCCAAGGGTGCACCACGTCTTGTTTTATTATTGGCGTTCTTGGTGTACGTATCACTACCATTTTAAATATCTTTTATAATTGATAACGAAACGACCAACTCATTTTTTTAAAAAGTTTTAATTGTAGAAACTCTACTTTTAAAAGATTTATTTGTAAAATATCTATTTAGATAAATTCTTCCAAACTGACTCTTAATTGAAAACCGTTTTACCCCTTATTTTTTGGGAAGCATTAAATCATTTTTAACATACATGCATGCATGTAATTAAACACTCTAAAATATGAAATAATATAGAATTTTGTGAATGACTAGTATACACTCCTTTTGAGATTCCCTTGGTAGATGATTTTCGTAATTTAATGCTAATTAATATAATATAACCCCAAACTAACATGCTTCCCATAATTAGATTCAACCTAATACTTGGGAAAAAATTGGTTTATATCAATTTTGCCATAATTTGTCATGTCTCATTCAAGTAGGACCCATGTAAATGAATAAGATTCTTATCGTGATATATTAATTGCCTTGAAACTCTCTCATCAAATTCATTTCCAAACCCCTTTAGCAAAAATATGATATTAGTGCCATCCAATATATATAAATGTTGCAAGTTCATTTGTAGTAAAATAGTTAGTGTATTTTTTTCCTATCTTAGTAGTAAGAAATTTACTTCCTATCATATACATATTAGTATATGTGGGTAGTTTTCTCCCCTTATTGTGAGAGTAAATGTCTCCCCTTATGAAAGTAGATATACGGACCGCGTATTTAGTGATTAATTTTGATAGGTCCCGACAGTTATTAATATTGTATTTATACCCATTTCAAAAAATAAAAATAAAATATATATATATATATATATATATAAATAAATGTCAAGTGTAACTAATTTTGACGTTAGTAGTGATTCAAACTAAAAATTACATAAATGAATAAGTCTCTTACCACTCAATTATATTGGACGGTTGTTATAAATCTCAGGTTAGGATTTCAATTTCATGTATCTAATAAATAATAGGGTATTGACCCAAATGTAACTTTCCATCCCAGTGGCAAAATAGTCATTTCACAAATGAAATTATGAAGAAAATTACTTTAATTCTAAGCAACAGAAAAAATCAGTAACTTAGTAGCAGTAGAGTAGTTTTTGTTAAGAAACTTGCACTGACTAAACAATTTCAATTTTCAATAATTTTTTTTTTTTGTTTGGTATGTCGGAGAGAAAATATTTTAATGGTTGGGGCACGTCCAACGTAGTCCCCAACTTTTCTGGTTTTGAAATTATCTAATACTATTCGCAGACCGAAAGCTGGTGACCGACACGTGTCGGTCACCGGTCCAAGAATCTACCGGGTAAAAAAAATTGAAAATCGCCTTGCTGGGACAAAAAGCCAATAAGGTACTACTGGAATTTCGAATCAGCGAATCCAGTTGGGAGAAACTTTTCAAAACCGACGAGGCTGTGACACGAGATTTCTTCAAAGCTGAGTATTGTCGCGACACGTGTCTGGAGCGTTGTTTTACGTTCCTCTTGTGGATTGCGTTCTTGGGTTATTTTATCATTGGTTTTTTCTAAAAAGAACAGTTTCGTAACTGTCGTGTCAGACGATCACCGCCGAAACAAAGTTGAAAAATTTCCCACTCCACTCCCCAACCCAGAGCGTGTACTTCACTCTCCCTTATGTTTTTTTCCATCCTTCTCCCCTGCGTCGTCCAACGCGCTTTGACGGAGGGTGGGATACGTGAACGCAAACCGGACACAGATGAGGTATAAAAACTGCGTAGAAACAAAGAGTAGTTAACTGATCACCGTTAAATGCCTTGAACATAACCATCAATCGCTAGCTCAGAAAATATCTCACGGTTGTGATTTGAAATAGAGACGCACACAGTATACACACAGAAACACACCTGTACAAAGCACTTTGCATACATTAACATTAACTGTACATTAAAAAAAAAAAAAACGACCAAACCAGTAGAAGAGAGAGAGAGAAGAGAGAGAACGACAAGTTGTAATCGTTAACTTGTAAACTGCTCCTTCTCTCTCTCTCTCTCTCTCTCTCTCTCTCTCTAATCTATCTTTCTGTCTCCCTTAAATTCATGGGAATCATCTTATAACAATAAGAGAAAGAGAAAAACTCTCTCTCTCTCTACTGTGTTTCTGTGATGGTTTTTTTTTTTAATGTTTCTCCATAGCTTGTAATATTCTCAAAATTCAAACTCCTTTTTATTGTTGTTGTGTTTGTATGCGTTTTGTCTGAAACCCGTGACAGAAAAAGAAACAGGAAGAAGAATGTCATCCGGGTTTTCGGGTGGCGGTGGCGGTGGGCCGGACATCTACGCGGCTCTCGCCGGCAGATCCATGAATGTTGTTGTTAATAACGGGAACGCTACGCAGCCATCTTATCATCAACGGACGCAGCAGCTGCCGGGTATTTTCATGGACTCGTCGGCGGCGGCCTCTCAGATCACAAACCGGGCCGCCTCGACCCTGATCGGAAAGCGAACTCTCACCGACTTCCAGATGCAACAACATCAGCATCTGCAACAACTACAACAGCTGCAACCGCAATTGCAACAACAGCAGCAGCACCATCTTCATCATAACAATATGAATAATCCTGCTCTCAATAGCCTGTTTCTACGGTCTGTGAAGCCGAGGACGTATCAGAATCTGTCTCCAATCTCTCCATTATCTCCGGCGGATTTTGCGGCCGCTAACAGTGTTCTCTCGTCGAACCGATATGGGTATCCTCTTCTTCAACAACAACTGCGGTCTCAGCAGCAGCAGCAACCAGTCGGGTTTGTTTCCGGGTCCGTGAACCAAATTAACCCGGCTTTGTCGGGTGTACAGTTTATGAATAACAACACGATGCAGACCAACCGGGTCGTTCAGGCTCAAGATTCGGAGAAGAAGATGTTGAATCGGTTACAGGAGCTCGAGAAGCAGCTCCTGGACGATAACGATGAAGAAGGAGATGCAGTTTCTGTGATAACGAATACTAACAGCGAGTGGTCTGAAACCATACAGAATCTCATGACTCCGAGCCCGAAACCAGTCTCTCCAATATCGCCGTCTCCGACGACGTCGTCATCTTCGTCTTCGTCATCCGTGGTTTCTCCGGTCACGAGCTGTTCGAGACAGACGGTAATGGAAGTGGCGTCGGCAATTTCGGATGGCAAAAACGACGTAGCAGCGGAGATCTTGACGCGGCTGAGTCAGGCTTCGAGTTCGAAAGGCAATTCGGAGCAGAGAATGATGGAGTACATGTGCTCAGCGTTGAAATCGCGCATGAAACCTGACGAGAACCCACCGCCTGTGACTGAGTTGTTTGGTCAGGAACACGTCCAGTCGACTCAGTCTCTGTACGAGATCTCTCCATGTTTCAAGCTCGGTTTCATGGCCGCAAATCTCGCAATTCTCGAAGCCACCCTGGACCAGCACCATCAACAACAACAACCGGCTTGCAACAAGCTTCACGTGGTCGATTTTGATATCGGTCAAGGCGGGCATTACAAGAATCTCCTCCACGCGCTGGCCGCTCGTCAGAATGGGAGGCCCGCCGTCGTGAAGATCACGGCGGTGGCTGACAATGGTGGCGGTGAAGAGAGGTTGAATGGGGTGGGTGACATGCTGAAACAATTCGCCGAACGTGTTGGGGTTGGTTTGAATTTTGAAGTGGTGAGTGCGAAACTCGGCGACCTGACTCGTGACTCACTGGGTTGCGATGCCAATGAGCCCCTGGCCGTGAATTTCGCGTTCAAGCTGTTTAAAATGCCTGACGAGAGCGTCTGCACGGAGAACCCTCGCGACGAGCTTCTACGTCGCGTGAAGTCGCTGTCTCCGTGCGTTGTGACGGTGGTGGAGCAGGAGATGAACACGAACACGGCGCCGTTCGTGTCCCGCGTGAACGAGGCGTGCTCGTACTACGGCGCGTTGTTCGACTCGGTGGAGTCCACCGTGGCTAGGGACCACCAGGACCGAGTCAAGGTCGAGGACGGACTCGGTCGCAAACTCGCTAACTCTATCGCCTGCGAAGGGAGGGACCGAGTCGAGAGATGCGAGGTTTTCGGAAAGTGGCGGGCCCGCATGAGCATGGCCGGATTCGAGTTACAACCAATGAGTCAGACAATCGCCGAGTCGATGCGTGCCAAGCTCAGTTCGGGTAACTGGGTCAACCCGGGATTCACAGTTAAGGAAGAAAACGGAGGGGTCTATTTCGGTTGGATGGGTCGGACTCTCACCGTCGCTTCTGCTTGGCGTTAACTTCACTCGCGCTCTTTTTCTCTCTCTAATTTAATATTATTAATTGTTATATTTTTAACGTTTTCCTGAGCAAAAATGAAAAGGAAAGAAAAAAAAAAAAAAAAAAATCCCCCCCCACCCCCCCACCAAACGAAATAATATTGGCGTGTTTGGATTTGACGAAAATTCTTCGGCTTTCTTTTTAATTTTTTTTTTTTTTGGGCCTTTATTACTATTAACATGTGTATGGATTTATTTTATGTTGTGAATTGAATTGTTTGGTATGGTATGTGCCCTCACACTACCAACAATTTGGGGGGCTCCACTTACTGAAATTATTTTAATCGATTACTGTCTCGGAGAGACACATGGCGAGTTATGATTGGACATTCGAGTTGCCGCATTCTTTGAGAAGGCAAGATATATACATTACCATCACGATGATGGATATTATATATGATAAGGTAGTGGAATTCACGCGTACTTGTTTTGAGATTTTTGGACTGTGGAAGGTTAAATTTTGTTCACCAAACATGTCAAGTGGTGCATGCACATGTACATTTCTTCATTATATTTTTTTTTACGTTTCTTTATTAGTATGCAATGCTAGTAGTAAATATCTTACATCTAACATTAAAGAAATTACGATTCGCAAGTTTACTAACAGTAAAATGGTTGACCTTTTTCCCCAACGTGTCTAGGTCTAGGTAGATTTTTGACTTCCTAATTTAATTGGTGTTAGATTTTAAAAAGGAGAATGCGGTTCTAGTTATGTCTCGTTCTGTCAAAAAAAATAGTCGGTCAAAAAAAAAAAAATTTGGATTGAAATCCAGTAAATATAGTACGATGATTTTCACAAAATTCTTTATTGACAACTTGAATGAATGTAATTCAAAAGAAAAGATGTTACTATTATATACACTATTTGTAGAGTTCTATTAGGGAATCAAACAATAGTTTTGAACTTTTTATCTTTTTTACTTTTTGTTTGTTCTTTTTCAACAATACTTATAGAGAAATAACTATTTGTATGCAAAAATTTATTAATATGATTAACTTTGATTTATTTGAAGAAAAAAATATTATTTTTTTTTAAGAGAGAGAGCGAGAGAGAGAGCTTTTAGAGAATTAAGATGTTGTAAATAATTTTTTTTTTTAAAAAAAAAGAAAACATAGAAAATAATTCCTTTTTTTTCATTTAACAAATCGTCTTTAAGCAAAAGCAACGTGTAATTATTTGTTTCAACTTTAGCCAATAAAAGATGGTGTAGAAAAATACTTAGAAGTCGTTTGTATTTTTTTATCTGAAAACTGAATAGTTCTGAATTTTTTAAAGATTGAATGACATGTTTATTTTTTTTTTTCCTTTTAGTGGCTGAATAAAAGTGTTAATTATTTATTATCTAAGATAGAAATATCTGAAAATTATAATTAACTGATTATTTGTTAAGTGAAAAGTTAGAATTTTAAATTTTTTATTTTTAATTTTTAAGTGATTTTTTTTTTTACTATTTTTTCAGTTGTTTGATCACTTTATAAAAAATTTAATCTGTTTAATTTAAACCCGTTAAATAAGTAAAGAAAAAAAAAAAAACTTTAGAATAGAAAAGGATTATTAGAAAACACTTTGTAGATAAGATGCCCAGATGGCCTTTTCTCTATAATTTGGTTACTCTAACAATAAGAATTCTGATTGGTACAAACTTTGCTTTCTTCATCAAAATATCACTTTCTCATGTTAATGCTCACCTACTAACGAAAATAAATTCATCAAACACTCACAACTTTCTCCCTCACTGTATAAATTTAATAAAAAAAAAAAAAAAAAACATTCGATTGATCAAATACAAAAATCGTATAATTATATGTTTCTTTCTTTCGAAGAAATATTCTCAAACTTTGATGTAAATGAAATTCGATTCGAAAAGTCATAACTAAATTCATACTTTTTCGAATGGTTATTAAGTGATTTAATAACTTCGGCGAGCATCGTACAATAACATTCTAATGAAAAAGGAAGAGATTCTCACAAGGGTTATTTTGGTAATGGAAACATAAATGCACATTAATAAGGGTAAACATCCAACGGTTCACAATCAAATGATAAATGGAAAACATAAATGCACATCAATAAGAGTAAACAATCCAAGAGGTTGGTTCATCATCATTGCATATGGTATAAAGTTATTGTTAGATACCTAAAATTGGGAATTTTGTGAGTGATTGAGGCTGCCTATTAGATTACAAATATTTAATGTGGTAACCACTCATTTAATATATATATATATATATATATATGTATGTATGTATGTTTGTACGTACGTATATTTATACATAGAATAGTGAATTCCATAGATTGAGTGGGTGGTTTACTTTTAATTTATTTTTCCATCTACTATCTCTTCTTCCCGTGGAGGATGTTTTATGACACGTAACTTCATGAGATTTTAGAAAAAAAGTTGATGATAATTTCAAGTGTTGTTTAAATGAATAATCGTACGTAAAAATAAGTTTTCAATAAATTGTAAAATAATATGAATCTACCCATATTGTATTTTAAAAAGATTCAATAAAGTTCTAAACGTTGGAAATAAATATATACAATTTTTTTTTTCTTTGTGATGAATCTACCCATATAGTTTGTGATTTCAAACTGTTCTTTAAACGGATATTGGTGCGTAAAATTAAGGTTTTGATCGAATTTTAAAATAATATAAATCTATACACATTATAAATAAGTACAATTTTTTCTTTCAATAACGATATTATTTAAGTATATTATAACATTAACTTTTAGTGATTTATTATTATTATTATATAATAAAAAAAATATTGAATTGGATATTGACAAATAATAATTGTTGATCCAACAAAAAGGAGAATCAATAAATAGTGATGAGGGAGGTGTTGGATTTGATGGGATGAATAGATTATCACAACTCATGTCACCTAAAAGCAAGATATGAAAAATAATGTCCCAACCAACACAGAATTTACATACTCATAAAGTTGAAACCTTTTTCTGTTCTTCCTATTTATTTTCTCAATTTTTTTTTTCAAAAAATTTATTTTATACATTTGCTTGGTGTGCTTTTAATGCTGTATATATATTTTTTATATATAAGAATTATCAGAACAGAATTCTATACATTTTTTTGTATGGGAATTGATATTGTCGCATCAACATTTATATCCTTCTTATCTTTTAGGAATCAATATAAGATCATCTCAAATACAATTAATTTAATTAATATTAATGGATATCGTTTTGAAAAGTTTAATGTATTTTTATCTTGAAAATGCTATGTATATAAAATATTTATTTATAATTATATTTTTATATATATTTTGATCCTATAACTTCAACGATCTATTTCGTTTTTTTATAAGGGTTATTATAAAAATTAAAAAAGATTTCACAATATAAGAGAGAGATCTCACCACACTTATAATTTTTTTATACAATTTAAATCCGATCGCAAATATATAAGGAGAGGTATGTAAACGCCCAATTAAAGGTCTGCGCGTTCCGCGCTCCACACAATTCATATATAACTAAAATGTATGAATTTGGGAATTAAAACAAAGTCACGCTCTTTGTCATCAATTTTTAATTTCTGCTCACAAAAATATGGTGTCAGCAGTGCTTTTATTACATCAAATTAACTTTATGAGGAAAAAAATAAAATAAAAAAGGTGACCCAAAGTTTCGAATGGAAGGTCACGTGTCTTGCATGAGTTGCATCAATAAAGCAAGTCAAATGGTGAAATATTCTCAATATCATCATGATTGGAAATTATTTGACCTTCTATTTTTTTTCATGGCGAATTACAAAAAATATCCTAACGTTTGGTTATACTGCAATAAATTATAAATTTAGTTTTAATTATATATTAATACCTTATTATCAGTTGATCCAGTCAAAAATAACAGTTTGACCTTGACTTATATGCAAAATAATAAAAATATCCCTAATTAAAAAATTAAATTAAACAAAAATTGAAAAAAATGAATTTTTTTTAAATGGATCTCCACCATCCATCAATCTTGAAGACGGTAAAAATACATTAAATTTTTTTTTTGAAAAATTAAACAATTAAAAAAAGTTAAAAAAATTATTTTATGTTAAAATTTTTTTTGGTGTTTTTAGTGGTGGAGATCCAGATCTAAGAACACAATAATAATAATAATAATAATGTGGTTTATGCAAATCTGCTCTATCAATGGGAGCAGATATACTCCCATTGATGGAGCCGTTGCTCCATCGATGATGGAGCTTCGGCTCAATCGGCGATGGAGTCTATCACTGAATTGTTCAGTTTTGCAATAGAGCAGCGCGCTCTATTGCTGATGGAGTAACTACGCCATCAATGGGAGCATATCTGCTCCATCAATGGGAACAGATCTGCAAAAAATATAATAATTTTTTTTTGTTGTGTTTTTGGTGGATATCCAGATCTCCACCACCAAGAACATAAATTTTTTTTTTTTATTTTAATTTTATTTTTTTAACTTTTTTTAATAATGGACGGTGGAGATTCATTTAATCATTTTATATTTTTTAAAAAGATTTTATTTTTAAAAAATATAAATTAAGGTAAAAATGATCAAATTATTCTTTGATTATTGGTTGACCGTCAACTCTAGCGGTCAACCGATTAGTCAATGATATTAATATATAATTAAAGCTAAACTTACGATTGTATTGTAATATGGTTAAATATCAGGGTATTTTATTGCAATTTGCCAATTTTTATATCCCATTTACCATTCTACCACTGAAATTTATAATATTGACAAGTTAGATAAGTATTTTTTACTATTAAATTACATTGGGCAGTCAACCATGAATAGAGCCTCTTTGGGGCTTGATTGGGTTCCAACCCAGCCCAGGTTTTAGAATTTTTTTTTTATAGTTTTAATTATTTATATTACTTTAGATAAAAAATTAAATAAAAATTTAATTATTTAATTTCTATGTAACTCATAAAAATTAAACATAACCTAATACGCCAATTTAATTGCAATGAGAGCCCAATAAACTTAAATTAAATTTAATATAAACTCAAATTAAATATATAACTAAAATGAATAAAAATTAAAATTAGAAAACTCTCCATCACACTTGACATAATAGTAACGAAGATGGTGCCAAACCGTTTTTCTCTTTCTTTCTTTTTTCTCGTCGAAACAAGAGAGTTATACTTATTTTACTTTATTGATTTGTTGAATATTGACTCTTTTTATTTTTACAATGAGTATATAACGTGTATTTTCCGTTATAAAACTTGTCAAATAATCATTTCGAAACAAGAAAAATGACAATTGTTTTACAATTTGTTTGGTCAGCTACATTAAGAGTGAATTTATTGATACGACTGAGTCAAAATCAGTAATTTTTTTTTTCTATTTTGAAATTACATAGTGCACAACTTCAGTAATATTTTATTATATTTGCATTTCATACCTATTATTTGTAATTTTCTTTTACCTAGTTATGTATTTGAGGATAAAAACTATTATCCTTCATTATTATTAATAATAAATTCTCCTATAATATTTATATTTAGCTATTATAAATGAAATTTTTGCATAGTATAAAATAGTCGAACTTTTAAACACAAAAATAAAATTTATAATAGCCCACTCGACATAAAGTTTCTAGCTATGTGCAGTCAACCTTCCATTTTTAAAATATAAATACTATTGTTCAATTTTTTACATTAATATAATAAATGTATCATGACTGGATTGTATTCAACTGTGTAAATGTCATTAACTTTCTAAAAGTATTTATAGGGTTTAGCTGTAATATAGATACTGTATTGTTAATCAAGATAATGGATATATATATATATTATGTTTTCAAATTTTTGATTTCTGAGAAAAATAATGAATTAGAATTCAGTGACTAGCATTCACTAATGTAATTATACATACTCTATATAATACTATTACCATTATTTGCAATATGAAATGAGGACAATTTGATTGGGAGGTTCTATACATGTTCCACTGCTTATATTAAAATAGGCCTTCATTGTCAACTTTGTGTTCTTTAAAATCAAATTACAAAAAGTTTTTAGTGCGAATTGCAATAAAATATTATAGCGTCTATCCATATTGCAACTAAATCGTAAGTTTAGCTTTAATTTAATGTTAGTACCTCTAACTACCTGGTTAACTATTAGAACTAACGATCAACCAATAAGCAGAAGGGTAATATGATCATTATATATATATATATATATATATATATATATATATATATATATATATTTTAAAAGTAATAAAATTAAAAATAAAGTAAAAATGAATCTTCATCGTCTATTAATTTTGATGGATGATGGAGATCAATTTAAAAAAAATAATTTTTTTCATTTTCATTTTTATTTAATCTAATTTTTTAACCAGGGGTAGTCATGTCATTTTACATATAGGTCATAATCAAATCGTTATGTTTTATTTGGTCAACTAACGTTAGGATACTAATATGTAATTAAGACTAAACTTATAATTTTATTATAATATAACCAAACGTTAGGGTACTTTATTCCAATTTGCCTAAATTTTTAAGATTAACAGTGTTTTAATAAAGCAAAAGTGAAAAGTCCAACGCAAGAATGATTTAAGAAGACTCAATAAAAAATAAAATAAGAAGATGTTAATAAACGAGTTTAACATCCATACATAATAAGCCTAAATGAAATTGACCATAAACAAACATAAGCATGTTTTATTGCAACTCTTAAATTTTACTCTAGCGTAAAATTTGGGTGTATTCAATTCATATTTGTAAAGATTCCATAATAGATTAAGTGTATTTAAAGATTTTATTAAAAATTTTATATATTTAAAAAGTCTTCAATTTCACAGAAATTGCTTATCAATGAATTTAAAATGAAAAATATAAATAAAAAAACCCTAACAAATTTTGTGCTACTTCTATGAAATTTGAAACACAATTAAATATTATTATTTTCAAGACAAGTTATTAAAAAATCATCAAATTCCAAATATCTTAGTGAAAAGATGGTTAAATAAACTCTACCGAGTACTCTGACAAAATCTATAAGAAATCTATGGACTCCACTAAAATATATCACTTAAAGACGTGTTTACCAATCAGGAATCCTAGTAAGGGAATGATAACTTAATTCCTTGTTTTTTATTATTGTGTTTACTAAAACAGTTTGTAAATAAGTTATGTGAACTTCACACACAAATTATGAATGAAGTTTCTATTGGAAAGAATATTTGATTCCCCCTCTCATATAAGGAATTAAATTCCCTTTATTGATTTATTTTTCCATGAAACTTGATTCTATTTTATTTTCATTTCCGATTAGTAAACATGTACTTAAAAAATTATACAAAACTCCAACAAACTTTAAATTGAAAACATCCCCTAAGTTTATACAACTTTTATTATCTAATTAAAATGCTTATAAATTTACATATCTAATTTACATCCCCTAAGTTTATACAACTTTTATTATCTAATGTGGTGTTTGTTAGGACTTACATAGCTCAAACATTACAAGCATTGGTATCTACTACTCGAATAACCTTTGTAATTGTAGAGTAAATACATGCACGCACCATTTAAAAGGGATACCTATTTATTAGATAAAAGATCAAGACGACGCATGTTTTGTCCAATGCTATGATTCATGATAAATCTAACAGACCAAACAATAACTATTCTCACAATAGAGGAGTAGTCTAACCATACTTTCTTATTCAAACATACGTTAAAACTCGGACCTGTTTCTTTCACCAATATGAAGGGTAGTTGTACAACTAATTGTACCAAAGTTGGTGTTATAATTTAAATGTATTAAAATATGCTTTATAGTATTTTTCAAATTTATTATAAAAAAAGAAAAAAAAAATCAATTAAATTCGTTGATACATTAAGTAAACTGAAAAAAAAAAAAATTCATTTGTAGGATAATATTTTGATAATTGTTTTTTTTAAAAAAAAAACCTTTAAATCACTATTAGGACGTAGGAGTCTGGTCATGTCATGGGCTGCTTATTGGACCCCACTTATCAACGGCCCAACAAAAAAAGATGCAATTATGATCAAATCTCAACCCTACAAGATCCAACGGGCGAAAATGACAATGAATGTTGGTCCCTCGCCAAAGGGCAAAAACGTAAAAGAAACAAAATATAACCGTTGGATGCCTGTTCGCTCTCTATAAATACAGGAGGGTTTCACTAGCGGAAAACCTAATTTTTCAAATTAAAAAAATTGCGATCAGATTCAGAGCTGTGAAAATATTTGGTTGAATTTTCGAAAATCGAACGCGAAGAATCGAGAACTGAATACAAAAGAGACTCGTCCGTTGAAAACCCATTTGTGAGTTCTTTCAATTAAGCTTGATATTTTTTTTTTCTTTTTGGAGTTTCTTTTGTTTGAGATTTCTATGTTATATCATATGATAGCGAAATCGGTTTAGAGTAGTTTTTTTTTTCGTTTTAAATCGATGCTCAATACTTGATTTTGAAGATTCTCGTAGTTTTTCAGGGTTCAAGTGATCAAGATTTGACATTTGAGTGAGTTCATTTTCGGTTTTTTTTTCCTCTGGGTTTTTCCAAGCAGCCAAACAGAGGGTTAGGGGATGTAAAATCAAAAGGTTTTAATTTTTTTAATAATTAACTAGGTTTTTAAAAATATTTAAAGAGCTTTGTGGGTTGTTCTTCATTTTCCATTTTTCTTCTCTTGCAGTTTTTTCTTCTTTTAGGGATTTTTTTGTCTTGATAATGTTGCCCTATAATATTTATTTGAAGTGGAATTCAGCAAAAGAAGAAAAAAAAAATTGTTTAAGAAATGGAAAAAAAAGAAATGCTTGGAGAGGTTTTCAATTTTGACTTTGGTGGGATCAAAGAAAGGGTTTATTATTTGAAAACTTATGTATTCAATTGCGAGGGAATTAGGGTTTTGAAAGTTTTTCGAAAACTAGGTTGTTTTGGTTTCTTTTTCGTTTCTTCTCCCTTTGTTTAATTACATGTTTTCTTATAGTAAGAGCTATCGATGGGTATCACAGAAGATATAAAGCATGTTAGGATATCATATCAACCAAATTGATATTTTGGGAAACTAATTGAGCTAAGATGTTTGATTTATTGCTGAATCATATAGTTCAATTGCGTAATACATTGGTTTCTGCAACATGTACCTATATGCTGCTGCCATCATTTATTTTTAAGTGGAAAGAATATAATGAGTTGAATAACAGAGAGAGTTAGTGTTGAAAAAGAGTGTGTGATCAGTGAGACAGTAAAAAATCAATGGGGTGAGAAGCGAGAAATTAAGTGTATAGGGTGGGGGTGCTAAGGGATTGCATTAGCATTTCAGTTATCTTTATTTTGATAGTGGCAAATTTTTCTCCTTTAACCAATTAATTCTGGTAGCCGTAGATTTTTCGTTATTCTGTTGCTGCCTTCAGTTGGGTTGGGTTTTGACTTTTGTCATTGCAGAGAAAGTGGGTTTTTGCCTTTTGAGGATGTGCATATTAGCTTCTTGATTGGCTTGGGGTTTAGAGTTCCATTTTCTTACATTTTAGGTTCCTTTTCTATTTGTGTTTAAAATGTTAACTGTAAAATGAGTAATATATCACCATTTTTGTTCTCATGTTCTTATATGTATCTGTTTCTACCATCGCAGAACATTGATCTGAAATTACTCGTAGACATAATCAATGGCTTCACAAGTTGGTAGCTTGATCCAAGATCAGAATTTGAACGTTCACTTCACTGGTACTCCGACTATGCTTTTTTTTATATTTAGTCTTACATTGATTTCAAGGCTTTTGCGGTCTTACTTTTAATAATCTCTTACAGGAGCTTCTGCTGGGGGGAAGACCAATGTCTCTAAAGCACCGAGGAAAGGAGCTCTTAGCGGAAGGAAGCCTCTTGGTGATTTATCGAATTCAGTTAAGCCTATGCCAAATCAGTCGTTAAAGAAGCAGAATTCCAGCATTTACTCTTTTACTGATAAAGAGACCGGTGCTTCTAAAATCACATTTGATGGAGGCAAGAAGAAGAGTTTCAATAAAGCTCCTGAAAAACAACAGACCAGTGCCAGGAAAGCGCTTTCTGATATATCGAATTCAAGGAAGCAACAACTGCATGAGGCACCGAAGAAGAATCTGAATACGAAAGTGGGCATTGTGGCAGACGAACATCTCGATGCAATTGCTGAGGAAGGGTTTCTTCACAACCATGATGAATGCATCAAAGCACAAACGAAAGCAATGGACATTGATGCATTTCTCAAGACAGTTGGACTAAATATTGGTAAACGAGCTTGACAATTTTAAGGTCAATTGTGGTACAATTGGTGCTAGACGACTTAGTTTTGTTGATTTTTCCTTTATTTGTAGGTTTTCCCAAGAACTCAGTATCATCTTCACAAATGGCACCTCCAATGTTTGGTGAATTGAAGGTCAGTTTCATTTGTTCCTTTTGTTTGGATCGTTGTTGTTTTGGGTATTTTTTAAACTCCGATTCATGGATTATCTCTTCTGTTTTAGCCTGCAAGTCCTCTGAGGGACATGGAACTGGAAGAGATGGCTGATCCACTGTTTGAAGATCGATCTCCATGGAAACATGAGGATTTCAGTGATCTTGACTCGCCACCTCCTTGCAGATCTCCAAAGTTACCAAATTATTCTATGCTGTGGAAGGACAATGAAGACATCAATTTTATGTTGATCCAATCACCCTAATTGCCGCAACTCTGTGTGGGGACTACTGGTACATACATAGAATATGGAACAATGTATGTTAAGTTTTTTGTACTAGGATTGGATTTTGAACTTGTCTGTCTGATGACAGTTCTTCTGCTAGTTCTAGTAGTATAGTAGGTAACTTTTGTACTGGATTTATGTTCTGCTCGGAATCGGATTCTCTATTAACTCGCTTTTTTAGTTGCTGTTAATAATCTTCATCTTGTTTTGTATATTAGTTGGTTATTTGCAATAGCTATGTGTTGTTGAAAGTTCAGTTCTGTTATATTTTATTTGATCATGGCAGAAGACATACAATATCAGGAAATGTGCAGTCCAATTCGTGTGTGTACTTAGAAACACGTGGGTACATTTAAGTGCTATTGGCACCCCTTTACTTGCTTAAAAATACCCCTCATTTTGTTACTTTTAATTAAATCAAATGTAATTCATTTTATCAATTCAATTTTTTACATACAAAACTCTAAATGAAACTCTATTCATCGTAAAAACACTTTTATTATAATAGACTGTAAATTTCTTTGTTTAAATACTAAAGTGGGTGGTCGGTGCAAAACTACAATAATATTAGAATTAAAAATCGGAGTTGTTATTTTTATCCAAGTTGTTTAATTTTTAAAAGTTTAATTATGATAAAAAATTACCTTCTAATATATGATTTGATGATAAAGGTATTCGTATATCCTCATTACCCACGTCAATAGAATTGTGGGCTGGAATTATATTGCCGCAACCTCCAAATTGTAAAAATTAAAAAGAAAAGAAAAATTGTTGGTAGTGGGTTATGGTTAGAAGCAATTAGGGGTGTAAATAGCACCACCTTGAGATCAAGTTTAAAGCCCAAAATCCCAAAATAAATGAAATTAGGCCCAAACCATGAAAATAGATCCGACGGTGGAGACAATGGTGAACCACAATTACACACAATGCACCCCACGAATGGGATATGGTTAGAAGCAATTAGGGGTGTAAATAGCACCACTCTAACTTGAGACCAAGTTTAAGGCCCAAAATCCCAAAATACATGAAAGTAGGCCCAAACCATGAAAATAGATCCGACGGTGGAGACAATGGTGAACCACAATTACGCACAGTGCACCCCACCAATGGGGTATGGTGTTAGAAGCAATTGGGGGTGTAAATAGCACCTCTCTAACTTGAGACCAAGTTTAAGGCCCAAAAGACCAAAATACATGAAATTAGGCCCAAACCATGAAAATAGATCGGACGGTGGAGACAATGGCGAACCACAATTACGCACAATGCACCCCACCATTCGAACACTCTCTCACGCGACTTCAAAACCTCATCTCCTTCAAAGTCGACAGTGCTTCACTCAAAAACGACAGAAAAAAAAAAAAAATGGCAGTAGCTTTGAGACTGCCCTCTCTAACATCTCTCTTCTCTTCTCCCTCCGTCTCACGCCGCTATCCGGCGGTTCTTCTGCGGCAGAGCCTCCGCCACTTCCGGCCGCCGCCGCCTCTTGCGGCCGGTTTCTCCGCGCAGAGCGCGGCCTCGAGTCCGCCGGAGACGGAGGACCAAGTCAACAACCAGAAGAGCCGCCCAAGTCAGGAGCGAGCCAACCAGGACCGGGACCGAGTCATCACGCCTCGGTCTCAGGACTTCAATGCTTGGTACCTCGATATCATTGCCAACGCTGAGCTCGCCGATTACGGTCCGGTCCGCGGGACCATGGTCATCAGGCCGTACGGTTACGCTATTTGGGAGGCGATTCAGGTTGTTTTCTTCTTTTTTATTTGTAGCGCCTCTTCTAAGTTTGAATTTTTATCTTATATTGAGGGAGTGTTTATTGAGTTCTTGTTTTATAAAATTTGCAGGATTATTTGAATGTTAAGTTCAAGGAGACCGGACACAGTAATATGTATTTTCCACAGGTGTGGTGTTCTAGACTCTCTGTTAGTTGCTGAGAAAATGCAGCCAAAGAATTGAATTTTTAAATTGTTAAATTTTCTTCGTTTCGGACTCTGAGATAAGAAGTTATATAGAACTAAATGCCCTTGTTGTATAACGGATTTCCTCCTCATGAATTCTGTTTCGAATGATAGTTGGTTTAAGTAAATCAAACCAATCGTGATTTTTACTGTATTCACAGTTTCCTTAAAATTTAAAATGTTGGAATAAGTTACTGTACATCCAAGGTAAATTATATATGCACGTGTGATAAACATCTTAAGGTTTCTGATGGCAAGGGAGATGCCAGTGAGCTGCTTTATATAGTTACATTTTTCTTACCGAATATAAGTGTTATCAGCAATAAGGGGTAAATGTAGTTCACTGCCTTTCCGGAAGAACAATAAATCAAAAAAACCTTTTAGCCGGCGCATTCTAGTTACTAATGATTCTGTGCTTTTCTCTTTTACGATTATGATATATTGTCTCATCACTATAAACCCGCACGATGTTGCTTGTTATGGACCTTGAAATGCCTTACTTTCCAGGTTCCATGAAAATTTATGTTTATATTTTACGCCTATAAGTGATCAAAATGATTGTAAAGTATGTTTCCATTTGTCCTGCTTCTGGTTGGATGTATATTGGCCATGAGCTTGTAGTATTTGTAATCTTGAAATGAACTTTTGAAGTCTCCTGAACTGTATTTCTCATAAACCCCTTGGGATAAATTAGACTTGTGTACGTCATATAAATATCATGCTATTTTTCAGAACAATATGGTTGAATAAATTCTTCTTAATATGATATTGAAATATTAGTTTTTTCTGTATAATCAAAAGATAATTTCAAGATAAGGGTGAATGGGGTCTTGTTTTCATTTGGCCTAAATAGAGTTCATGAAGTTAACATGTTATTGTATTCCTTTTTAGAAATTAGATTTATGCAATTGAAACTTGTTATTCTGTTGATTGTCTTTTTCTGGATAGAATTATCAGTGAGGTTGATATTTGTGATTTTACTTACGGCTGCAGTTTATACCATATTCTTTCATAGAGAAAGAAGCCAGCCATGTTGAGGGATTTAGTCCAGAACTGGCTCTCGTGACTATTGGAGGAGGGAAGAAACTGGAAGAAAAACTTGTGGTATATATATTTCTCAGCTAATATCGTCATCTGATTCTCCTGTCTATGATTATGTGACTATATTTGTCCATGCAGTTAAAACTTAAAGGCTGATTTCATATTATAGATATAATTGCTGGTTTAAGTTCATGAAAAAGTATGACCTGAGTTTTGCCTTTGATTGTTGCACTTCCTGAGGTTATGGCAGGTTCGACCTACCAGTGAAACCATAGTAAATCACATGTTTACCCAGTGGATTCATAGTCACCGTGATCTTCCTCTCATGGTTAACCAGGTTTGCTTCTGTCACGTTCTTGAATAGTCTCCAGTTATGCATGCTAATTAGCGACTAAATTAATTTTGCTCACTACAATTTGGTTCAGTGGGCAAATGTGACTAGATGGGAGATGCGCACAAAACCGTTTGTTAGGACTCTTGAATTTCTGTGGCAAGAGGGTCACACTGCTCATGCCACTCCAGAAGAGGCAGAAAAAGAGGTATATGGTCCAATTACCTCTGGACCACTCAGTAACAGTGATGGGTTTGATGGATTAGAAATGCTTGATTGCAGGCAATGCAGATGATTGAAATCTATACAAAGTTTGCTTATGAGCAAGCTGCAATACCTGTTATTCCTGGTCGAAAATCAAAGGTGGAAACTTTTGCTGGTGCTTCCAAGACTTATACAATAGAGGCTATGATGGGTGATCGGAAGGCATTGCAGGCTGGTACGAGCCACAACCTTGGGCAAAACTTCTCTCGTGCTTTTGGAACACTGGTATATGGTTATACTTACAAGTTAATTTTTTTTCGGTACATCTGTTAGAACCTTCAGTTTAAATTGTTATTTTGTTTCATTGGTTGCTTATTATTTCTGCTTTATGTACATATAAAGTCTAGCTGTGAAGAGAAATATGATAAAAACATGTGCTTGTACAGTTCACTGACGAAAATGGACAAAGGCAACACGTTTGGCAGACTTCTTGGGCTATAAGTACTCGGTTCGTCGGTGGTATTATCATGACCCATGGAGATGATATTGGGCTAACGCTTCCTCCAAAAATGGCACCAATACAGGTTTTTTATTTTTTTTAATTTAAAATTTATAAGTACACTTATATGCTGTTTATTGTTTATGGGATCTGTGAATATGCATCTTAAACTGTAGATAGTTTTTGGTAAACGAGCATATTATGACTCATATTGACCTAATATGCTCTGTCTGTTTGTAAGACCCCCTCTCACCGTCCTCCAGAATCTCTGCCGTTCGCATTGCTTCTCGAAGAGTTGTTGGCTGTTTCAGTTTCACCTCTTTAGCTAACCCCGGTTTTAGGCCCTCCGTGAACATCCCAATCAAGTGAGTTTCTGTCTAGTCCCTGGTCATGGTCTGCAAACGCCTAAACTCATTAATATAATTCTGCACTTTACCTTCTTGGCGGAGTTTTGCAAGTTGCCCATGGTGATCGGTTACCGGTGATGGCCCCCATTGATCTAGGAATTCTTGTTCGAAGGCTGTCCACCCCAATCTCTGTCGATCATGTTCATACTGGTCCTTCACATCTCCACCAACTATTAGCCTGCTCATCAAGATACATGCTCGCAATGTCTACTTTGTCTGCCCGGCTAATCTCATATACTCGGAAGTAACGGTTGGCTTTATCCAACCACTCGTACGGGTCCCTTCCACTAAAGTGTGGAAAATCGATCTTTGGTTTCCTTGGCCCTTGGTTCCCTCGCCGGCCGACCTCATAGTCATTATCTTCAAATTGTCGATTTCTAGGTCTCTCTGGGTTTGGGTTTCCTTTGTAGTTCCTCCGGTTGTCCCTTCGGATTTCGTCTTCACTACTCGACCCATCCCTTTCGGGTCCCCTATCGACCCCAGGCCTCTGCCTCCTTTGATTTGGTTCGATCCACCTGTCGGCTACCCGGTCTCCTCGTTCCACTCATCCTCCATGTCTATAATGAGCTGGAGGTCTATCTCTTTGATCGCCTCTATCGTCCGACTCGTATAATGGATTAGCCTGTGGTGGCCTTTCCCCATGAGTTCGTCTGTCCCCTTGTATAACTTTTTCTTCAACCCCTGGATCAACTCCTCTTGCCGGATGAATTATCTCTAACCTGGCTAGCATAAGTCCCATGGTTGTAGATAGTCTGGTCACTTCCATTCGCACGTCCCTTATGTCAGTCTCTATGGTTTCAAAGCGGACTCTGTTGGGTTAATTGGACGTTGATGGTTGATCATTCTCGCAGGTTGACATCTTGATAATTCTCTCAATGAAAACACCAAATTGTTGAAGACCTAGGTCTATATCCAACAACAAACCTTAACTTGCGAAGCAAGTAACGCACGCACACAATAGATTTTGAATTAGGTCACCTTATTTAGGGATTCCCAATTCTCTAGAACGCAGGTTATTTAGCCTTTACCCTAGCCCAAGCCAATTCTAAGTATAATGCTCAAGAAAAGCCGAAATAATGTTTATGGTTGTTTAGTCAAAAGACAGAGAAAGCTGAATTGATAACTTACAACCTTAATGATAATAACCTATATATAGGAGATAGAATCCTCATAATAAAAGGAATAGGAAAACAAAATACTAAAAGGATAAAACTCCTAAAACAAATAGTAATTAAACTAAACTAAAATAAGAAATTAAGATAAAGTTAAAATCCTAAAAAATAGGAAATAAAATAGGAAACTGATTGGGACACGAACTGTTCACGTTACTGTTCATATCTCAGTCTCTCGCTTCTCCTAACGCGGTCTTCATCAGTCTGCAAGTGTGTTTGAGCTGCATGTTTCACGATTAATAGAACAAAATCTTGTGACACCCTCCCTCCAACTCATCCCCAAGGAAAAACCTTAAATTGCAGATGTTTAAAGATGGAAAACTTTTTAACTAATCAGATTTATCTTATGAATATTTTTCGAGTATAGATAGATTTTTTCTGGAAATCAAATTATTCTATGCATATGTTTGTAGTAGATAGATTGTTGCCAAAAGAGAAAGAAATACTTTTCATTTCTTGTTTACTACCCGTGTTCGGGATTTTTTTTACTGCCATTGCTTGATGGGAACATCTAAGATCTTAAATACATAGAGAAATTTAGCTCCCATGATTCATGGATGCCTATAATGTCAAGAATTTTGAAGATTTAAGATTACGAATGTCATGGTACTAGCTTGGTCTATCCAGGGAGAATGAGAATTTATTTCTTTTTGAGTTTTCCCTCTATCATGATGGCTTTGATAATTGTTTATTTTATGTTGTGGATTACTTGCTTTAAGGTCATAATTATACCGATCTGGAAGAAGGCTGATGAGAAAACAGCTGTTCTCAGTGCTGCATTGTCAGTAAAGGAAGCTTTGCAAAAGTCTGGGATCAAAGTTAAACTCGATGACTCAGAACAAAGAACCCCAGGGTGGAAGTTTAATTTCTGGGAAATGAAGGTATTCCCTTATTTTGGAAGGTCAATTATACAGTTTACCTCTGGTTGGTTTCTCTTTTGTGATTTTATGCTTTGGAAATAAACTTCCTTGTCTTTATGTTTTGACCTAAAAATTAAATTGCAATCAGCCATTAGGCGCTGCTTCAGGTGCATTGTAGACGGGTATCTAACTATTCATAATTTTTATAAATCTCGGTAAGAATTCACAATGCTGGCATGAACATCAATTGTTAAAAAAGACCTTGTGCTGATACCTGATTTTTGATGTCTTATGCTATATGTTGATACAAGGGAATGATTTTAGTATCTGATAATTTTGCTTTTTTGATAAGTGATGTTTGAAAATATAATTTCATTATCGTAAGTTTGTAACTGACACTAACTGTAATGATGGATGTTCTTTTATAGGGAATCCCCTTGAGGATTGAAATTGGTCCCCGTGATGTTTCCAGTGGTAGTGTGGTCATATCAAGGAGAGATGTTCCTGGAAAGCAAGGGAAGGTTTTTGGAATATCTATGGAACCTTCAATTTTAGAAGCTTATGTCAAAGACAAGTTGGATGAAATCCAGTTGGCTCTTCTGGGAAGGGCAACGGCATTTCGAGACAGGTGCACAATTTTGCTCTTATCATTTAACAATGCTTGGTCAAGTGTAAAATGTTTGAGCTCTACTCTACATTGCAGTTATTTACTCTCTTTTTGGAACTTAAAAAAAAAAAAAAAAACATAACATCATCATATGATGGTGTAAGTGCTAGGCAACAAGGCAAATCTTGGAATGGTTCATTGGAATATATGTATGCTTTGTTTAACAGAATCAGTAGGTTGGGATGCTGCTAACAAATGTATATTCTCTTGTTTTCTCCAAAATACACAAGTGGATTTGTTTGATGCCACATGGCAGTCAAAGTACTTGAAAACTTATTTTGGAACAATAGTTCTGATGATAAAACGTAGTTTAAGATCTCTGAAAATTTGAGGTGTGATTGGCTATCTAAAAAGAAAAGAAATGTCGGCATGAACAAAAACAAACTTACTTGGATTCACCCATTTGTGCAAGGAAGCAATAATTTTCTTAAACATACGATGTCTCTACTTGGTATCTAAATATAAGTCGGACGTTAGATAATTGCTAGATGGCACCTATGGGTTCTATTTCTTTTCATTAGTTCATCTGCCCGTCTTAATGATATTTGATATTATTTTGCAGTAATATTGTGGATGTGAGCTCATATGATGAACTTAAAGAAGCAATATCTATCGGTAAATGGGCGAGGGGTCCTTGGTCAGCTAGGTAAATTTGCTAGTATTATCTTATTGACTTTGCTTATGTTTATATAACATACATTACTGAGATATGCACATTTGCATTCCGAATATTGTTATAATTGGATTTTTGGTACAGTGACGTGGATGAATTAAGAGTAAAAGAAGAAACGGGGGCAACCATTAGATGTTTCCCCTTTGAACAGCCCGAAGGAATTAAAACTTGCTTGATGACAGGCAATCCAGCTGTCGAAGTTGCCATTTTTGCAAAATCTTATTAAGTTTTAGCGGTCTTGATTCAATCACCAATCATCTTCTAGGTGACGCTATTGTTGCAGCATTTTCCTCCTGTAAAATTTGTTTAAGGTTTCATTTTTACTTCTCCTGCTCGTTCTTTTTCATTCTAGTCTTCTTGAAGTACATAACTTTAATTGCATTGACGCGAGTTAAGGAATGTATTTTACTATTTATCATACATGTTTTACGCTGGGTGGTACTACCACGGTTGTTTTCAACACTCACCTTCGGAGAAGAAAATGTAGTAAGGCTTTCGGGAGGGAAATATCGTTACAGGCTGAAACAGCAACAGTTTTTAAGTAAGTTTCCCTAGTGGTCCTTTTTTCGTGCACTTCATATATTCAACAGGAATTCCAATGCCTATAAAGAAAGTTGTATGTGTCACATCATTTGAGATTTCTGTTCTAGTCAGACAAGTGTTTTTAAGTCATGTTTAAGATATTGGTTATAGGTTTTTTTTTTTTTTTCCTTTCGATCCAAGTTATCGGGAATTAAGAGTGTGTTTGAAATTATTGAGAAATTATCACTTTTTTTATAAGTTGATATTAAAAAAATTTTCAATAAAATTCTTAAAACTCGTTTATTTTATACCATGCTTCATATACCATCATTGGAATAAACTGATTTGAGAAATTTATTATATACTTGTTTTCAAACGCACACTAAAATTGTTGTGGCACCCGATCACTGTGTAATTTTCGGGTGAGGATAGGATTTTTGTCCGAGATAAACGAACATAATTTTGGAGGATGAGACGACGACGCATCAAGGTGAAAGACTAAGAATTTAAGGGAGGGTCTCGTTCCAATCTAGAGGACTTTTCAAAAAATGCCACATAACGGCTTTGTAGGATCTGGCTGACTGAGGCCGTCGAAAGCGACAGCGGAAGGAGGTGGTGGTGTCGGTGATGGTGGGGATAAATAGTGTCTATCACTTTCTACGCGGACATCTGGGCTGTTAGATTCTCGGTGGAGTACACCTCTGGAGTGGGCCCAGATCGAAACGTGTAAGGCCCAGATGCCTTTTTGGAGCAAATGAGGGAGGGGAATCTTTTGACTTTTCTGGCCCTCAGTGGTGGGGTCTCTGTGTTTTTTTTTTCTTTTCTTTTTAAAGGTGTGGAAAGAGCGAAGTTCTTTCCGCATAAAAGTCATAAAGAACGCGGCATCGTTGTCCCTTGGAAGGGACAACTTTGGAATAAAATTTTTTATCAGAATGGAAGCCAAGAATCAAGTTGTCAATAAAGTTAAAAAAAAAAAAAAAAGTTTTCGTGTATAGGGCTTCGATTACTATTAAATCTGAGTATAACGCTAAATTTATTAAGTTGAAATTTGTAAACATTTTTTTATAGAAAAAATAAATAAATAAACTTGACATCACTTGAGTTAAGAATTTATTAAGATCTAATGACATTAATTGTTAAGAAAATAATTAAAATAAAATTGACTTGTTTATATAGAAATAAAAAATTATTTAGAAGAGAGGTATACACACACTTAATAATTTTATCGACAAAGATCGAACACCTATTACATATATATATATATAAATAAAGGAAAGTATCTAACCATTTAGCTAAGTGAAGTTTTATAAAGGGGTTATATATTAATATGTCGTTATTTATTTATTTATTTATTTTAACTATTACACTAAGTTTGGAATTTAGGGGAGTAGATATGAATTAAACTTTTAATTTTAATAGTGTAGGTGAGAATCGTATTATTGAGTCAACATCATATTGTCTATTAAAGTGAATTTGATAGTTATAAATTTGAGTTTAATACTTATTTAAATGTTAACAGTATGTTGATATAAAAATAAAAGGAATCTTAAAATTGGAAAAAAATATATATGTTAGAGCATCTTCAATGCTATTATGTATTTGGAGAAAATTGAGTGCGATATATATTGAAAAAGTTAAAAAAACTCTCTACGATATAATTATCTAATTTCAATATTAATATGATGTGGTAAAAACAAAGTTAGAGAATATCAAGTAGAGTTCTAATTGTATGTATCCTCTTTGATATGCTGACTAGGATTTCTAATTTTTTTCACCAAAATAATTTTAATATTTTCTCAGTACATTTAATTGTCATATTAAATTTGAGAGAAAATATGACAAATGACTTGTGGTTATTAATTTAAAATTACTATTTAGATACATATATTAAAGAAGTGAATATGCATTTCTATAATTTATTTGATAAGCTAAATTCATATTATTTAGAAATGCTGATATGATACTATTTAGACACTCAAAAATACATATTTATATTGGAGATGCTCTCACACATGCACTCGGATCACTTAAATTTTGACACATCATAAAATGAACATTAAATAAATATTTATTTGATAGTTTTTTATTTTTTGCCTCTAATAATTTTTTTTTCTCTCTCCTTTACTAATATTTTCTTTTAATATTTATTTTATATGTGTCAAATTTTGAATAGCCTAGTGTACATATTGATGGGTGCACCACGAGCACCCGAGATTTTCTCAATTAGCATTTTTTTTTTTTTTGGGTACAGAGGAGGGCTATAAACCCAGAAAACACAACAACTAACTAACAAACAAAAAAAAATTTCAGCATCTAACTCAATAGGAGCATCTCCAATGCTATTATGCATTTGGAGAAAATTGAGTGTCAAATAGGATCAATATTGAAAAAGTTAATAAAATATTCTCCAATACAATTATCTAACTTTAATATTGATATGATGTGGTAAAAAAAAAGTTAGAGAATATCAAGTAGAGTTTCTAATTGTAGATATTCTCCTTGATATGCTGACTAGAATTTCTAACTTTTCCCACCAATAAAATTTTAGTATTTTGTCAATGCATTTAATTATCATATTGAATGGAGAGAGAATGTAACAAATGACTTGTGGTGATTGGTTTAAAATTACTATTTAGATATTCACATTGGAGAAGTGAATATGTATTTCTATAATTTTTTTGACAAGTTAGATCCATATTATTTAGAAATGCTGATGTGGCACTATTTAGATACTAAAAATACAAATTTACATTGGAGATGCTATAAACCTAGCTAGCATGTCTCTTTCTTTCTACGCGGTTTATAGCATATTAAATGTAAATGGGCAGGTCTACTCAAAAAAAAAAAATGTAAATGGGTTGGTTTGAAGACTAGAGAGAATTACTTTATTATCCCTCTTTATTCTTTACCTCACATAATAAATACATGCTTCACAAAATTTTCATATATTAGGTTTCAATTTTATTAATATTTGACTTAATACTAGAGAAAATTAATAAAAGTTGGTTTTGAAGTTAAATAAACACCGAATCTCACGACCAAGTAATTAGTGTATTTCCTCTTTATATCTATAATAAGGGTTTGAGTTCATATTTGTCAATAATAATAAAAAAAAGTGTGAATGGCAGTGCTGTTAATGGATTTATTAGTGTTGTGGGTATTATTAGAGATCACGTGAAGAGCTGGGTGAAGGATTTTTCCATGAAATTGGGCGTGGTTATATTATGGAGGCTGAGTTGTGGGGTGTTTTGGAGGGGTTGAAGATGGTGAGTCAAATTGGCTGTAAAAATATTATTGTGGAGTCTGATTCTGCTGAAACTGTTAGTTTGGTGAGTCAGGACCTTAATGCCAATCATCATTGTCTCAATCTTGTTCAAGATTGCAAGATGCTATTGAGCATCAATGTTTCTACTCTGTTACTCACATTTTTAGGGAAGGGAATGCTCTTGCTAATGGCCTTACCAAGCTTGGGCATTCTTTTGAGAGAGACATCATGTTCTTTGAAGAGCCTTCTCCCAGTATTCTTAATCTTTTTCAGGATGATTTTGTTGGCCTAGTTGTTGCTAGGAAGGGTTCTGTTTCCTAGTTTTTCTTTTCTGGTTTGTTGGGATCTGCCCCTTTCACTAATAAAAAAATAAAAAAAAAAGTGTGGGAAGAGAGAGCTCCCTTTCCTTAGGATTTAAGTCTCACATTTATTAAAAACTAAACAATATGTGGGAAGACCATTCCTTATAATTAAAATTACTTTATGAGTCGTGCTTGCACAAATTGATTTCTTTATATTTACAGTCGTACGAAATTTTGATACATAATTTATTTTAATTTTTTTATATATGTTGATTAAATATCAAATATAGGAGTAAATCTTCAGTACATTGGGTACATATCAATACATTCCACCATTAAAGATATGATATAGGGATGTTATGTATATAATGTTTTAATAACATATATATAATGTTTACCACATATCATATCTTAATCGACAAATGCACTAAAGATTTACTCCAACTACATGTATGTATGACATTGAATATTTATTCTTTTCTTGATTATCACTCTGGTGTGATGATAATAAACTTTATCATAAATATTTTTATTTTAAATTATATATATATATATAAAGGTCAAGAAGAGTAAAATACACTTGTGAAAAATCAAGAGAAATTATAAAAGTAGACAGGGTATATGGAATAGAAATATGAAGGGTAGTTGAAGGACCAATAGTGAGAAAACACCTCTCAATCATAATTGCCGTGCAAAAGACGAACACTACAAAAAGTCAAATTTGCCCCTCCACTCACTGCTACATTGACTGTTGACTTTCGCCTTTAAAATTCAGATCGAGACTTCGAGAAACGCAATTAAAATAATTTATTTTTAATTAATTAATTAATTTTTTGATAATCCGCATTTGCATCTGGTAAGGCAAAGAAATTACGAGGTCTCAGCGAGGGCATTATTGTCCAAAAATGAGAATAGTTAGGGGCAGCATCGGCACAAAGTCGACCTTAAATACGTGGTAATAGGGCTCTTCCTAGGTCTCTATCTCTGCATCTCTGTATTATCATCCAAGCAAGCGAAACAGAAGACGAAGACGAAGATTGGGCTTTTTGGAGGCGTGACGTCCGTCAATCTCCGATCTAAGTACCGTCGAATCGGACGGTTGATATTCGACGATTGAGAGCAGTTTTGTGAATCGTCGGTAACTGAAGCCTTTTTGTTTTTGTTTCTGCGATTTTTGATTTTGAAATCTCTACAAGTTCGTCCGACGAACGAAGAAGAACAAGAACAAGAAGAGCAACAGCAACAACAACAAGAAGAAGAGATCTTACGCGAGTTGTTAAAAAAAAATCTTCTAAGAAGTGTGTTTTCGTCAAATCTTCGATATCGGCGGCCGATTTTGAGTGAGGAAAAGGAAAAAAGAAAGAAAGAAAAATAGGTATTGAAAACCGTAGCTTTTTTGATTTCTGTTGTTTTTGTTGCTCTGAATCTCTGTTTTTTTGCTGCAAAAAAATATAAAATAATCGAAGACTTTAGAATCGTCTCTGGATCTTTGATTTATATTGCATCCATCGATCCATCCATCGGCTACTGTGTGTGTCTCTCTCCGAGATTTGATAGTAGTATCAAAATCTAGGGTTTTTGAAGGGGGATTTACATCGGAAAATTCTTTTTGCAAGAGAAGCGTGTCGGATTCAGACGAACCGAATCCGAAGAAAGACTATTCTTCAATATCTTCTTTTTGTTATTTTGTGTGCTCAGCGATGACTTCTGCCTGGACTTGATTTGTTTGTTTCGGACGAATTCGGTGTAGTAGTTGTCAATTTATTTAGCAGCAGTTGCTTGACACGGCTAGACACAGATGAAAATCATGAAATTTTTGGATTTTATTCTATTTATGAGAGCTGCTGTTATGACGATTAGAATTGCTGCTGATAAATTTCTTTTCGAGCAATTTGAATTTGTTACCTGTTGTTTGCACGATTGGATCTATCAGTTTTGGACATTATTATTGTGCTACTATGGAAGCCCATTTATTTTAAACGTTGTGGGACTCAAGATTTGTGTTTGCAGAAACCAGGGAGGTCATATATCTCGTGTGATATCGGTTTTTGATGGATCTGGGCCTGGGGCGGAAATACTGCTTAGATTTTATTATCTGAAAAACTGGATTCAAATTAGGAGATGTGTTGATGGCTAATATTATTACTTTGGATGCTCTGGGAGACTGATTAGACATCAGAAGTGATACATGGCTCATTACGAATTAGATTTTGTGCCCTCCTTCATGTTAAAATCGATTAGAAATCAACACTTTTACCTCTCTTTGGGTGTCAAACCTCTAGTTGTTTTGAATGATGTAGACACTATTTCTTCTTGTTTATATATTATTCTCCTTATATATTTGGTACAATGCAAGCCGTGGTTCCAAGTCTTGGAACCCGCTATGGCCAAAGCTAAAATCTGAATTGAGGGAGTTCTTGCAGGCCAAAAGTGGTTAACACGATCTGCCTCAAGGTAATCGAATATGGAGGCACATGCTGGCAGTCTTGTTATCAGCTTTTGGGCTTGATAATATGTTATCAATTAGGTGGATTAGTTTTTTTTGCCATATTTTCTTGCATTTTATGTACTGTTTTTGTTGCTGACCTGAACTTCATATCTTACAGGTGTAGTAGGTTGCAAAAGGAAGAAATTTGGAGACCTGCTGTGATCGCTAGGAAGAAATCTTCTCTATAAAAATTCTGTGAAGATTGGAGGAATTAAGTTAAGAGTAAGTGTCTAGAGGATCTTGTTGTTTCCCCACTCATGGTTTTAAGCTTAGAAGCCCTAGCAAACCATGAAAGTTTCTGATAACTTTATAGATGTAGTAGAGACTAGCTCATGTAAAGGGGCTATCGGTAATTATGTTGTTCATTTGCAATATCAGTGTCATATTGATCATATGTGGTAGGAAACTATAGAAGTCTTAACTCAATACCAGAAAGGGATACAGTTCTTCACTTAACAACTCTATTTCTTCACACATTTTGGGCTAGGATTGAAACAAAGTACATAAAGGAAGAAGAAAAGGCCTACCACAATATGCATGTTGATATTTGTATTACTTATTGATGTTATCACATTCTATGGGTTTATGAATTATAGTTATTAATGTTATCACATTCTGTCGGTTTATGAATATAGTGGTGTGTGTTCATAATTCTGATGTTGTTATGTATCATTAATTGGTGGCTGGTGTTATCTATGTATATGCAGATTAGCTTGTGTATTGCTCAAGAGTTTCTCCTCTACCCGTGGTGTTAGGGGGAAAGCAAGGAGCAACGGCGGCCTGCAAAACTTGTCGTGGCAGACCATTAGTTGATGGAATCAGACCTTTGTCAGCTGGCATGACGAGCACAGTAGGTCTAGAACTTACAACTTTTTTAAATCCTGATTTGACTTGGAAGAAGGTATCAAAAAAAGGCAATAGAAGTGCAACAAGACGTAACAGGAAACCAGTTGCTAAATTCTTGACAGCTGGTGTGGAGCTAGCTGACAAGAGTCCTAGAAGGGCAGAGGACACAACAGTTTCAGATCCTGAGAAGGCTGATAAGAGTTCCAGTAGGGCAGAGGACACAACGGTTTCAGATTCTGAGAAGGTAATTATTGCTTTTTGTTTTTTGCTTATCATTTCATATCCGTTCTTGCATCTTGGTGTGATGATATTAGTCTCTATGTCTCTTTTGACAGCTTGGTGTGGCTGTTCTTGGACGGCGCTTCAGTGACAAAATGGAGCATGTGCCAATCAAGAAGAGGAAATATTACTTCCGGTCTCCGTCACCACCACCTCGGACCCCTTCTCCACGCAGTAATGTTGCTCATTCCTGTCCAAATTCTAGTGCCAAGAGAGTACAAATGGCAGTTGATGCTTCTACTGCTTCTATTGTCAGTCAACATGGTGTTGATGGGAAGGTTTCAGAGGCAATGAATGGGAAGCTTGATTTCAGAGAAGATTTCTCTGGTATTGAGATGCTTGCAGATGCAGTTTGCAGTGATAGCTTTGACGGTAATGACCATACTGTTGAGAACCCAGCGGCAGAAGAACCTGCTTGCCGAAAAAATGACTCGGGAATGCTGAAGGAAGAAACTGGTGTCTCACTAGAAACCACCAATATCTGTCCTAAGGATACATTAATTGAAGATAGAGTGGAGGAATCTTCTTTTCAAGATGCCACCCCTGCTTTTGAACAGAAATCTCGTAGTCTTGAGGATAACACGATGGAGGAAAGTTCTGTTTCCTTGTGCAATGAAAGGTTACATTGGGACTTAAATGTTGTGATGGATGACTGGCAGCAACCTAGTGATATTGTGAATGTTGAGACCGACACTGTAGAAGGCAGTTCCATGGACAAGAGTGAAAAGCTGAATATCTTAAAAAGTGACAAGACAGATAGGGAAACTGGGGAAACTGATGTTGTCAAAGATGATGATATGGTGAACAAATTGGTTTCATCTGAAATACATTTGGAGTTGAACAGACAGGATAATCAATTGGAAGCTTGCTCTGGCCTTGACCGTAATCATGAGGAATGTGGTGCTGATGGAAAACCTTCTAGTAAGGTTGTCAGCATAGATGAATGTCTGAGTAATGTTCCCTGCCCAAGTCATATGGCAAGCAATGCATCACCTCCTCCTTTCCTTGAGGAGCAGACAAAATCAGGTCTCATAGAGGACAAAGTTTTGTGTGTAGAAAATGTTCAGGTTGAGGAGCATGATGTTACTTCTCCTTATGTACAAGCTTTAGATGGAATAACTCATGAGGTCGATACAACTCTAAAGATCGATGGAATTACTCATGAGGTCGAAAGTACAGCTCTAAAGATAGATGGAATTACTCAGGAGGTCGATGTTACAGCTCTAAACATGGATGGGATTACTCATAAGGTTGATAGTACAGCTCTAAAGATGGATGGGGTTACTCATGAGGTTGATAGTACAGCTCTAAAGATGGATGGGGCTACTCTTGAGGTTGATAGTATAGCTCTAAAGATGGATGGTGTTACTCATGAGGTTGATAGTACAGCTCTAAAGATAGATGGTGAAGATTCTGGTAGAGCATCTAGCTTGCACAGTGATATAAGTGCTCCCCAAGAGGTGAGTAATATTAACAATTTTCAGCAATCTAGCGCATTTTTCCTCGCGGTGGAACCTACGTGTGAAGTAGAGAAAGCAGGTATTAGCCATGTTTCTTTGAGGTGCGAAGATGTATCTACATCCAGTGCACCTGTTGAAGAAGTTCAACTTGTAGCAACTGGGGAGAAAAACCCTCTAGCTGATGAAGCTTTTCATAATAGTGAGGTTGATTCTTCAGTGCAAAACCCTCTAGCTGCTGATGAAGCTTTACCTTTTCATGCTAGTGAGATTGATTCTTCAGTGCATGCGGGTACTGAGGAAGTTATACTTGTGGCTTCTGGAAATATTGAGAAAAACCCTCTAGCTGCTGAAGAAGCTTTACCTTCTCATACTAGTGAGATTGATTCTTCAGTGCATGCGGGTTCTGAGGAAGTGATCCTTGTGTCTTCTGGAAATCTTGACAAAAACTCTTTAGCTGCTGAAGAAGCTTTACCTTCTCATACTAGTGAGATTGATTTTTCAGTGCATGCGGGATCTGGGGAAGTGATTCCTGTGTCTTCTGGAAATCTTGAGAAAAACCCCATAGCTGCTGATGAAGCTTTACCTTCTCATACTGATGAGATTGATTCGGCTGTACATGCGGGTTCCGAGGAAGTGACCCTTGTGTCTTCTGGAAATCTTAGTGCTACTATGAAAACATTTTCTGGATTTACTACTCATGAAGACTGCATTGATTATGCTCCTACAAAAAGCTCAGATGAGATCTACAATGAAGATCCTAACGATAAAATTTGTGAATCTGATGCTCAAATTGATAAGGGTCACATGATTGGCTCGGAAATCTCTAGGGAACTCCAGGCTGGTTATGACTCTCAGTTTGAGGACGGGGAGTTGAGGGAAACGGATGTACATTGCTGGGATGAAAATGAAGGTGACAGTGCAGAAATTGAACAAGTGGACTATGAGTCTGAATGTGATGCAGAAAGATTGTGTATTTCGGAAGCTGAGGGTGGTGAGAGCATATTAAAACTTGAGAATGGGTCTACTCGAGGATGTGGTGATGTGACTGAAAAGATTGAAGAATGTGCTATAGGAGATGCTTCTAGAGATAACATAACAAGCTCAAAGATGAGAACTTTGGAAGCAACTGATAGCAGCAAATTAAAGATAGAATCTGTTGATTGTGAGGATGGGCTCAATAGTAAAGATTTCAGTTCTAAAGTTGTTGGATCAAGTAAGAGGGAGTTTCTGTCACGCCCTGAAGGATCATTATCCTCTGATACCATTCAGAGAAGCGGGTAATTTGATATTCTGTGGACTCGATGTCTATTTCCCAGTGCACTGTTTTATTGTCTGATTGGTTGGTTGCTAACTTTTTTTATGTTTCAGATTCGATAATTGTGATGATTTATTTCCTCGGTCAGAGAAGGAGGCAGCTTCCAAATCTATGGAAAGGGACAGATCTGCTTTGCAGATGCGCTGCAGAAGCCCTCCAGGTGGAGATGGGCACATTGTCAATACGCGCCAGTCGCCTACTTATGATGGTCTTTATGGTTCTGGGCGCCCTAGACCAAGAAGTATTATTGAGACCCGTGGATATGTGATGGCCTCAGATCGTACAATTCCAGAAGCAACAGGAGTCGAAGGTTTTGAAAACCATGTTCGCAGGCAATACTTAAGCTCTTCCTCAAACAGTGTTTATAGGCCACTTAATCGGAGATCACTTGCTTACAGGGACGATATGAATGGATTTCATGCTGGACCAGCACCTGTTAGAGATGGTAACAATCCCGATAGGAGTAGGTTTAGAAGATATCCGCAAGGTGGTGTTAGTAGAGACATCAGGGAAGACTATCACAGGCCAATGTCTAATTATTCCAGTGATCATGTGCCACCTCATCGTTTGGCCAGGAGAGAGAGAAGTATTTCTCCTGGTGGTGGAGGAAGGCTTAATTATGCTCCTCAACCTTACAAGAAATCCCGATCAAGGTCCAGAAGTCGGTCACCTACTTCACGGTTGTTGTTGAGGGAACGAAATGAGGGATCAAGACGTCGCAGCAGGTCACCCAATTTTAGGTCTGCTGTTAGTAGGATTGACAGAGTGAGCTTGCCATTTCAGAAACGTTTTGCAGCAGACTATGAAGAAGGATTCATCTCCCCACCAAGAAAACGCTTCTCGCCCCAACATAATTCCCAGTTTGATGACCGGATTCCAGCCATGGAGAATTTTCGGTCTCCCAATTTTAGGCCCCTTAGAGTGGAAAGGATGAGGATGCCATTTCAGAAACATTTTGCTGCGGATTATGAAGAAGGATTCATGTCTCCTCCGAGAAAACGCTTCTCACCGCCGCATAATTCCCAGTTTGATGACCGGATTTCTGCTCTAGAGAATTTTCGGTCTCCCAATTTTAGGTCTGTTAGAATGGACAGAGTGCCATTTCAGAAACAATTTGCAGCAGACTATGAAGAAGGGTTCATCTCCCCACCAAGAAAGCGCTTCTCGCCCCAGCACAATCCCCAGTTTGATGAACGGATTTCTGCTTTAGATAACTTCAGGTCCTCAAATTTCAGGTCTGTTAGAACGGACAGGGCGCCAAGAAAACGCTTCTCACCTCAGAATAATTCCCGGTTTGATGAGCAGCAACAGCGGATATCTGCTTTAGATAACTTCAGGGACAGACAGTCATCACCACCTGTGAGGAATTTCCGGCAGGGCCAAAGGTTTGATTCAGTTCGGTCCATTAGACCCATTGGACATCCCAGAAGGTTTCCTGATATGGGTGGTGGTGCTGGTAGGGGAGGATATAATAAATACGAAGGTGTTGGTGAGGATGATAGAAGAAAACCAGGGAGCAGATTCGATATGATTCCTCGTGTGACAAGGCGGTACGATGATAGCGGTAGTGGTGATGGTGTTGCACCGCGGCGGATGCCCACGGAGGATGAATGAATGATTAAATTAAAGAGAATAATGGCAGGCTCAGTCACTTCAGTTGGGTAAAGAAGCAGAATATGAGAAAAAAGAAAGAAAAAGAAAGTCTTCTTTTTAACCTCTCTGATCTCATCAGAATTGATAGGTAGGTTTAATTTTGTTTTTGGTCAATTGTTTTCATGTTTATTCTCTTATTATCTTTGGTCATTTTCTTTTTGGCATCTCTCGGCCATTGTAATTTCTATAATATGAGGTCATTTAAGATATATATATAATGACTAGTAAAATCAAATGATTTTGTGGTGTTTTCACCCAAATGTGGTTTTTACTTGCATCGGTTGTTTCCAATCAGAGTCTTATTTCATATATAATAATAATAAAATAAAAAAATAAATATCAAATCCCGTCTGTGGCTTATCAGAGTAAGAGAAGCTAAGGTGTTTTATTTTGATTTTTTTGAAGCGTTTCATATAAAAATTATATATTTTTGTTTTATAGGAAGAGTACAAAAGTTATATATTTTTATTTTATCTAGAAGAGTTTTTAAAAGGTATGTACTTTTAAAAGAATTTTTAGATTTAAAAAAATTAGAAGGTAGATTTGGGAAAGTCCTGCCTAATAAGTACTAATATAGTAATATGCTTGTTCAATAACGTTAATAATCTATCTTCCAAGTTTCTTCCCTATTGCAAATTTTAAAACAGCTTTGATGAAAGTTTTAAAAATCTGGTGTTATAACAATATTTGATTCTGAAATCTTAAAAAGACTATGTACAGTGATTGTTAATAGAATTTTTTCTGAAACTTCATATACAAGCAAGCGAATGCTTGATCTCATTTTAATTAGTATTTATGAATGGAACATGTGCTTGTTGGTTTCCATATACAAAGCTCTCTTTCTTTCTAATATCACCAGCTAAAGCTCATGGATTCAAAATGTAGATTTTCTATCAAACCAGATGCAGAGATTTTGGCCACTTCTTGCCTCATCCTTCTTGGCCCGCTCACAAGAACACCAACACTAGAACATCCTTCGCTCTCGAACAATATTCCTGCAAGAAAAACATTGAATCTGTTCGTTATACAAGAAAACACGATTTGTAATCGTCTCTAATCAGACTTTCGATGCTGATAATATGATAATAGCTTACTTTTGAGGTTAGGTCTTTCGCCGTAGTGAACTTTTGTGTCTTGGACGAAAGACTGGTGAGGAAGGCTCCCTAACTCTCTATCAGCATTGTAAAACCATGAGCCTGGGGACGCCATTGGTGTCGGCGTCTGCAAGTCTTGAATCTGCTTTGTTTCCTTGGCATACATTTTCTTGTTCCGAAGAAAAGCTGCTGTTGAAGTCAAGACTACAGAGACGCAAATGAACAACATGTTCAGAGCAGATCTCCATGAGGTAGAGTATATCATATTCGTATTGTGGTCAATCGGGTATATGTAATATCTCGTTAGAACGCCAATGAGCAGGAGGAATATGATGAAGGAAGATGAAATTATGGCACCGAGCCAGAGCCAGGACTTGGGGCCTAAAACTGCCGAAACTGGTGCATCTGTTGGGTTAGGTTTGAACCAAATGGCACGGAGGAAGTCTTTGTTGCCTGTTTCAGATTCTTTGTCCCTCGTTACATAGGCTTCGATTTGCAATTGGAAATGAGAAAGATCAAGAGCGGAGCCTAACACTGGGAGGATGAGGTCTAGCATTGTAAGATCAACAGATTTCTTGAAAGCACATATGAGGAGAATTCGCGGAGTTTTCTTCCCGGCTGAGGCCTGAGAGAGAAGATCACGGATGATGGAGATGAAAGGAGTAATGCCACTTCCTCCACTCACCATCACTAGCTTGTCATGCCTGCAGATAACAGCATATTGTTTTGAAATTTGTCAGAAATCTCTATTGAAAAAGTTCTCAATAGGTGGATTTATCGGTAAGATTTTAAATCAGTCGGATTACCTATTTTTTTAACTGAGCCTGAAAAAGGTTTGAAAATATTTGAAGATGTTATTTTAAGTAAAAAAAAATGTTCTGAGAATCCTATATTTCTAGCACAAGGAGATCACAGTTCAATATCATAACGTGAGAGTTTCTCTAATGCGAACGTCCTATGAAATTTTTTCAAGCTAATGAATTTATATCGGTGTGAATCAGCTTAAAAAAAAAACAAATTTCTTTTAAATGAATTTTCATTTTTTAGTGAATTGTATCAATAGAAATTCGTTATCAGTTCGCACTAGAGAATTTCTGTTAGTTTTTAACCTTGTAAAATGGGTTGAAGCGGGTCCGTAGGGTCCTTCAATGGAGACATCAAGATGGTCAATGGGTAAAGGAGAGGAAAGCATTTGATAGAGCTTCTGAGACCAACTTCCTTCACTTTTGATGATAATAGTCAGCTTCTCAGGATCCAAACTGCTACTAGATGTCACTGTAAATGGATGCCATTGCAGCCTCGAAATGGCAGGAAAATTCACATATACAATGCTTGTTGGACTGTAACTTAACCCTGCACACCACCACATAATAAACCCAAAAAAAAATAAAAAAAATGAGAGATTTAGTTTTTTACACTATAAAAAAATTACAGACGTCCGAACTAGAGAATGACTGACTATCTAATTACCTGGACTCTTGGAGAAGTTCAATTCGACAGTTTCGCAGGGCAAAACTCGTGCGGAAACGAGACGAATTCTTTGTTGGGATTGAAGGAATCTCAAGAACCGATCGATGAAAAAGAGGAAGAAGCCAGGGAGCATGATGGAAGCATAAGAGAACCCAACATGAAATACAAAGAAGACAACAAAGACAATGTAAAGTTGATGAGTGTAGAGGAAGAGCTCGAAAATCTTTCTCCTTATTCGTGGGATACTTGTCATCCACATAGCTAGTCCTGAGACCAATGCGATTTCTCCAGCCAAATTTGATATAGAAATCTTGTCCCATTTCAACATCTGTGAATATAATTAATGTGGCAAAAAATATTGCTAAGTATATAGGAAGAACTTTTTTTTCATTGTATACTAAAAAAATACTTTGTAGTTTCAAAATATTAGTTAAAAAAAATCTAATAATGATGTACCAAAAACCTCGTATCAAAAGGTTTTTTTTTTTTTTTTTATAAATCTAAATTCAAAACTATGTGGTTTTTTTGAAAATTGGTCAAAAATTAGGGCTTTTTGGAAAGTTTCCTTAGTTGAAAACAATTTTGTTTTCTTCCTTAGCTTTTTGACTGAAAATAAAGCAACTACACTTTTTGAAACACCTCTACCTACCTATCTATATATATATATATATATATATTGATAATTTAAGAAAAGAAAAAACTTTACAAAAAAAAATATATTATATTTGTTACGATTTTTTTTCTTGAATATCAATTCATGATAAATATTAAAAATTTTAAACTTTTTACTACTGATTTTAAAATTTTTACTGTGAATACTCTACAATAAATAAATTTTTACAACAGTTATTATCCGTAATAAAATTTTTTGTCGCACAATATTTACAACACCAGTTTATTGCGGATTATAATATATTTCTTTGCACTTTTTTTTGTAGTGAAAAGTGGTTTATAAAAAAAAATAAAATAAAATTAAAAATATCCATTTCAAACAAAATTATCTAAAAATAATTCTTTTGCCATAAGGATGGGTGTATAGGCTAATTAAAGGGTGTAATATATATATGTATTGATTTAATATGAATTGGAAAAAAATAATAATAACAAAGAAAATTCTATATATTAATTTTTTACCTGAGAGATTTGGTGTGTACTTGACCAGAAGATAATGTAGCATAAACCATGTGATGTGAAGAGAATCATGGTGATATGACCAAGCCAAATATGATACTTGATGCTGGATTCAGAGGTGAGACCAATGAGCTTCAAGATTGATGATCCTCTTGTCACTGGATAGAATAGAAATGCTAAGCAGATGTTCCCAACAAGACCCAAAGCTAGACCTGACATTTGTAGTTTTGCTTTCCACCTGCAAATTAATTTATGTAATTTCCACTAAAAAATTTACACTACGAAGTTTATTCAATTAAATCTCGTATTGAAAGTTTGATTTAATTATGGATGGATCGATGATATGTTTAGTTTAGAAAACAAAGAGAGAAATTGATATAAGACACTTCTAGAGGAATGTGGAATAGACAAAATACAAACGATCTCGAATTTAAACCTATAATTTATTAATAGAATCGTTTTGACTAGCGCTACAATATTTACCTGGTATTACCCGTGATGGCTTAGCCGTTTTTTCAAATTCGATCCTTTAAGTTTAATTTATCAATTTTTTTTTATTTTCTAACAGTATTTTAAGATGTTAGTAACTTTTGATAAGAATTTTCGTTTTCAATAAGATTTTTTTTTTTAGATTCTTTAAGGAAAGTTATATTAGAATTAGTCAATAAACTCAAATTTGTCTATTTCGGTAAACTTTGAGCTTTTTTTTTTTTCGGGTTAATTTAGTAGTTCTAGTCTCTTTCGGAATAGGTTTAGTTTGTTATTTATGTATAGATCCGACTGTTTTATTTTATTTTTGTTTTTATCAATCAATAAAATCATACTTTCGAAGTAAATTTGTCATGAATTCGACTGTTTATCTATTTTTCGTAGGAGATATTTAGTAAATTTATAAAACTTACAAAATGAGATTTATATATGATAATTTCAAAATTTTAGAGAGGTTTACAAAACTTCACTAAGGGGTCCTTTTTTTTTTTTTTTTTCTTTTCTTTTGCATAAGAGGTTTTTGACAAGTTTGATGAAACTCAAAGTAAGGTTTTTCACATTTTTCAGAGGAGATCATGACAAATTTTAAGAATTTTAAAACCAGTGGGGTTTGGTAGTAATTTAACTAAATCTCAAGGGAGGTTGACGAAATTTTCTCTAAATTGAACCACGTTTGATGAATTTAATTAATTACGTAATCTCTATGTGAACCGGACAAAAATATTAAATAAATGATTTGATATTACATTATATTTAATTATAGATTAAATAACGCCTACCTCTCCTGAGGTTTGCTCAATTACAGTTGGAGTTAACTTTTAGATTTATTGACAAATACCTTCTCTCTTTTGGGTTTGCTCAATTACAGGCGGAATCAACTTTTAGCCAACTCTTCAGGTTTTTTACAAAGACCTCCCATAATCAACTGTTATATTTGATCAAATTTTACTAAGGCAAGGGAGTTGTTTATCAATAAACAATAAAGTTGACTCCGCTTGTAGTTGATAAAATTTCAGGAAAGGTCCATGAAATTAGCTCTTAATTATACGCGCAAAAAAACTTATTAGAAACCAAGAAAACTCACACTTGCACCCCTTCCTGTGATGCCTGTTGGGTGATATGTTGAAACATGCGAGAGAAGTAGGAAGAGGAAGACCAAGCCAGTAGAGCAATGAACATGCTTAAAAATGATAGCTCTATCCATGAAACAATCCCCAGAGGGCCTCTCACCATCGCCGGTCGTTTCCATATCGAGTCCAATTTACGAGAATTCTTCTCCTCCCTGTTCAATATAATTCTCAGATAATTCAGTTAGCTATTAATTTACCGGTCTTGCTACTGCGTACGCGTTAGCTACAGAGACCGTTGGATTGAGAGAGATTCTAGTGCGTACCTTTTGCCTTTGTGATGATCAGTTGAGTTGTTTTGGAGATGGAGATATAAACAGCCCAAAGTTGCAATGAATAGGATGGGAAATAAGTAAATTAGTGTGGTTGCTCCTGTTTAGTTATCATAAAATACACAACCATTAACGTATCAGATCACAGTATCAAACTTTTTGCATATATATATATATATATGATTCTCAGGTTTGGATTTGGTTTTTATTTTTTTTATTTTAATAATCATCAAAATTTGAATTTTTAACGCAGAGAACTAATCAGACACGATAATAATATATGATTATTGTTAAAGTCCGAATGTTTGGTAAATTTAATTTGCATATTAATTACTGTTTAGAAAATGAAAGACAATTATAAAAAAAAGTAAATAATAAAAACACAAACCTTGTTTTCCAAAGTAAGTGGTGTCTGTTTTGGCATGGATATCAGGCAACCAGTGCATGAAAAATGTGTCGGTGGGCATCACCATCCAAATCGTCATGTGCCCAACAAAGACCACCATTATCAGCACCATTATAGCTGATCGAATTCTCTCCATTTCTACACAACAACAACAATCTCTCTCTCTCTCTCTCTCTCTCTCTCTCTCTCTCTCTCTCTCTCTCTCTCTCTCTCTCTCTCTCTCTCTCTCTCTCTCTCTATATATATATATATATATATATAGCTGATCACAAATAGGTTTTTTTTTATTTGGTTTGATACACTTTATATGAAGAAAAAGCAATATATATGTCACTTAGTGAAACAAAAACGATAAATTATTTAATAAGTTATTGAATATTATAGGATGAATTATAGGTAAAGAAGCAAATTATGTGTCAAATATCATATGGGAATCTGAGTCAAAATGGAAAAATTTAATTATGTGAATCAATGACAAGAAATATTTTTTTAATTGTAAATCGATAGACAACAATGTGCCAAAAAGTTTTTTTTTTTTTTTTTAATTAAAAAAAATTAATTTATTTTGATTATAACGTGACAATAATGCCACCAGAGACATCATCGTTGCTTCCAATGTAAGTGTCATAACATCGTTTTCAAGTTTTGGACCTAATTAAGTTTACTTAAAAACAATATTTTGTATCTAATTTTAAGGATTGTATGAGATTCTTATTGCCGTTCTCGTGTGAAAAATCTGATTGAAGTAATCAAATTCACACTTGTTTCAAATGAATTTAAATATTATGTTGATTTGAAATTTTAAGAATAACGTTATATATATTATACTATTGAAATTTATTACATAAAATATTAGTGTTCGGTTTAAGTCGATTTTGGACTTTTAAAATTACATGTTCAATTTTAAATTATAAAAATGAACTATTCTCGATGTGGTTCGATTTTGGACAAAACTGAATTGTTCCGACCTTTGCCCACAACTATGGGAGTCCATTATATACATATATAAGTTGGAATTAATGTATAGCCACGTCGTTTGCGGCTTAGAGAAAGGAAATGCAACTTCAACTTGATTCGAATTAATTATTTAATCTCTTGAAAGAAGTTTGTCACGTACGGCAACTTTAGTGATTTACAGTAATATATTTTATATTATACATTAAAAAGACATGATTGTTTCATATTTTCTCTTAGTTCACAAGGTATACACCTTTCTTCGTATTTGTGAGGAGGGTTTCTGAGTCATTTTACGAGTGAGGAATATTTTTCTAATATTGTGGAAATAGAAATTCGAACAAAAACAATTAGGCAAGAGTAACCTCTATGTATCATCCACTGGAGGAGCCACGGTTATATTAGGCATCACTACAGTTTTGAAAAAAATAAAATTATATCATTACATAAAAATATAATTGTTTTTTAAAAAAATTGTAAAATTATTTGTTTTTTACTACAAAACATTCATATAATTTTTAGAGAAATTGGTGAGAAGTGGCACCAAAATCTTCTCATTTTGTTAAAATGCCACCAAGTTATTAAACTTATGAGAAATAACATCAATTTTGATGGAAATCCCACTTTGCCATTCATTAAATCTATTTTGTCTTATTCCACAATTAATGGAAAATTTACTTTTAGAGTTGAAAATATGAATTTGTAATTTTTTTTTACCGTGATCTATTTTCTTTTAATCGTGAGTTATTTTCCTTTCACTGTGATTTATTTTTCTTTAGCCGTGATTTATTTTTTTTAGCCGTGATCTATTTTTCTTTAGCCATGATCTATTTTCCTTGTCGTGAGTTGTGATAGACGTGTCTATCACAGCCTGATCGTATTTTGTGTAGATGGCGTTTAACGGGGCAAGTTTAGCAGTCACTGGTAGACCCTTTCTGCCTTGAAAGGTAAGCACAAGACGAACAACACCTATATGGAGGTGAGAATAGCCTTCAGATATCCATTTTTCAATCATATGTTAATTAAAGGAAAGATCAACATATTGTTCTGCGGTAGAGGCAGAGATAATGCAATTATCAAGGCCTGTAGACTAGACGTACTCTTTGATTGGTCGTCGGAATAATCAGGCACAAAATGATGCCCCTAAAATTTCGTTGCCTTTTGAAAATGTTGTAGGGACTGATAAGAGGAAGAGAGGTCTGTTAGTGGAGCCAACAATAACATAATGGAGGAGTTAGTGGAGAAATTAGTGGAGAAGTTAGTGGAGCCATTGTTTAATTAGTGGTTAAAATTCTTCCTTCACTTATTCATCTTTGCTATAAATACCCCTTTGTTTGTAATGTAAATACACACCAAAACACACTAAGATCAATTGAGAGAGCAATTGTGAGGAAGAAGTAAAGTGTGTGTGAGAGAGAGAAAGCTTTGTGAAAGCTTTGAGAGAAAATCAGAGAGTTGTGAGCTTGTAATTTTCTCTAAATAGTGAAAGTGGATGTGCTCCGTGGATGTAGGCAAGTTTGTGCCGAACCACGTAAATATTTGTGTCTCTAATTTTTCTATCTCTCCTAACAACTGGTATCAGAGCACCAGGATTTGTTCCAGGCTGCTAAGGTGTGAAATTCTCTAGGAAATTCTTAGTATGCTCTGTGGTTGCAGCATTGTCTGATCTTCCACATCAGAAAAGAATTGTTCTTGAGATTTACTGATTTTGTGTCGTGGTGTGGAAAGTACATGTCTAGGAAAGGTTCTGGCTAGGAAAGATTTGGTACTTAAGCGTGTCCGTTGTGACCCACCTCTCTTTCCTGGGAACTTACCTGGTGTGCTGTTCACGACTACGTACATTATTCAGTATACGGTTACTGTTGACCGAGTTTGACCGGAGGTGTTGACCGAGTTGACTGGAGGTGTTGACCAGGTTGACCGGAGGTGACCAGAGGTGTTGACCAGGGGCGTTGACCAGAGTTCACCAGAGGTGTTGACCGACATTGACCAGAGGTGTTGACCAACGTTGACCGGAGGTGTTGACTGGCGTTGACCGAGGTGTATTATCAGATATTGCAAGTTTGAGTGGGAGCAATGGCATCAGAAAAAGATAATTCCAAAATAGAGAAATTCGATGGCATAAATTTCGGATTTTGGAAGATGCAAATTGAAGATCACTTATTTCAGAAAGATCTATACTTGCCCTTAAAAGGCATAAAGCCAGAAGATATGCCGGACTCTAAGTGGGAGGTGCTTGATCGAAAAGCACTTGGTACCATCAGATTGACTCTATCGAAATCAGTTGCCTTCAACATAAAAAATGAGACGACAACTGTATCTCTAATGGCAGCTCTTTCCAGTATGTATGAACAACCGTCTGCAGCCAACAAAGTACATCTGATTAAAATATTATTTAATCTAAAAATGGTTGAAGGAGGAAGCTTCAGAAAACATCTGAATGACTTCAACGAAGTGACGGATCAACTAACATCAGTGAATATCACATTCTCTGATGAAATCCGAGCCTTGTTAGTTCTCGGACAACTACCTGAAAGTTGGAGAGGCATAGTTACTGCCATCAGTAGCTCCGCAGGAAAATCAAGTCTTAAGTTCGACGATGTCGTAAGTATGATTTTGACGGAAGAGATCAGAATGCAGTCATACAGTGCATCAACTTCAGGATCAGCCCTAAATGTGGAGAACAGTGGCAGAAATTCAAACAGAGGAAATGAGCGAGGTAGATCTACCTACCGTAGCAAGTCAAAGAACAGGAGGTCCAAGTCTAGAAATCCCAAAAATTCCCAGAGCTCGAAGACAGTTGAGTGTTGGAAATGTGGGAAAATTGGACACTACAAAAATCAATGCAAGAGTTGGAAGAATGATGATGAGGTGAAAGCAGAAGCAAATGTCGCTTCCACTTCTGGAACAAATGATGTCTTGATATGCTCTTTGGAGAGCAAGGAAGAATCTTGGGTGTTAGATTCTGGAGCATCATTCCATGCTACTTCGCGGAGAGAACTCTTCGAAAGGTATGTACCCGGAAACCTTGGTAAGGTATACCTGGGTGATGACCAACCCTGTGATATTGTTGGTAAAGGTGCAGTGAAGATTAAGTTGAATGAGTCTGTATGGGAACTGAAGGATGTCATGCATATTCCCGACTTGAGAAAGAACTTAATCTCAATAGGGCAGTTGGCTAGTGAAGGCTTCACTACGATCTTCCACGATAACAATTGGAAGATTTCTAAGGGTGCAATGACAATTGCACGAGGCACGAAGACCGGTACTCTTTACCTGACAGCAGGAGTTTGCAGCTCAATTGCACTTGCAGAAGGAAATGAAGATTCAAACTTGTGGCACCAGAGATTAGGCCACATGAGTGAAAAGGGGCTCAAAGTTATGCACTCAAAGGGGAAACTACCAGGACTACAGTCAGTAGAAATTGACATGTGTGAAGACTGCATACTTGGAAAGCAGAAGAGAGTCAGCTTTCAGACAAGCAGTAGAACCCCAAAGAAGGAGAGGCTTGAGCTCGTTCACTCCGATGTTTGGGGACCAACATATGTCTCATCCATTGGTGGAAAACAATACTTCGTGACTTTCATTGATGATCACTCCAGGAAGGTATGGGTTTACTTTCTTAATCACAAGTCCGAGGTGTTTGATGCTTTCAAGAGATGGAAAGCAATGGTAGAAAATGAGACAGGTCTGAAGATCAAAAAGCTCAGAACCGATAATGGTGGTGAATATGAAGACACCAGATTTAAGACGTTCTGCTATGATCACGGTATCAGAATGGAAAGAACCGTGCCAGGTACTCCTCAACACAATGGTGTAGCTGAGCGTATGAACCGAACGTTGACTGAGAGAGCCAGAAGCATGCGTTTACAATCAGGTCTACCGAAGCAGTTCTGGGCAGAAGCAGTCAACACAGCAGTTTATTTGATCAACCGAAGTCCATCGGTACCATTAGACCTCGGAATACCAGAAGAGGTATGGAGTGGAAAAGAGGTAAAACTCTCACATCTGAAAGTTTTTGGTTGCCTAGCATATGTGCATATTAGTGATCAAGGCAGAAATAAACTTGATCCCAAATCTAAGAAGTGCACCCTCCTTGGCTATGGAGAAGATGAGTTTGGCTACCGTCTTTGGGATGACCAAAATAAAAAGATTATTCGCAGCAGAGATGTAATCTTTAATGAAAAGGCAATGTACAAGGACCGACATACAGTAGACGCCAGCAACTTAGAGCAAAGTGGGCCAATGTATGTAGATGAAGATGATGTTCCAGATAGTCCTATAACAAAGCAGACAGTGGAGTGTCCTCAGCCAGAGGAACCAGTTGAGCAGAGCAGCGTGCAGTAGTCTGACACGCCACAACTTAGAAGATCAAGTCGGCCTCATATACCAAATAGAAAATACATGAACTATTTGTTGTTGACTGATGGAGGTGAGCCTGAATGCTACGATGAGGCATGTCAGGCAGCAGATGCCAACCAGTGGGAGCTTGCTATGCAAGAAGAAATGAAGTCTTTAATCTCAAACAAGACATATGAGCTCACCAAATTGCCCATGGGTAAGAAAGCTCTTCAAAATAAATGGGTGTATCGGGTGAAAGAGGAGTACGATGGCTCTAAGAGATTCAAAGCCCGTCTAGTTGTCAAAGGATTCCAACAGAAGGAGGGAATTGACTACACCGAAATTTTTGCTCCTGTTGTGAAGCTCAATACTATTAGATCTGTTTTAAGTATTGTTGCTAGTGAAAATCTTCATCTTGAGTAGTTAGATGTGAAGACCGCATTCCTTCATGGAAATCTACAAGAAGAGATATACATGCATCAGCCAGAAGGTTTTGCAGAAAAGGGGAAAGAAAACCTAGTGTGCAGATTAAAGAAGAGCTTGTATGGCCTGAAACAAGCTCCAAGACAGTGGTACATGAAATTTGATAGTTTCATGCACAAAGAAGGTTTTCAGAAGTGCAATGCCGACCATTGTTGCTACTTTAAGCGATGTAAGTCCAGTTATATCATCTTACTACTTTATGTCGATGATATGTTAGTAGCTGGTTCAGATATGGGCGAGATCAAAAGCTTGAAGCAGCAATTGTCAAAAGAGTTTGACATGAAAGACCTGGGTCCAGCTAAAAAGATTCTTGGAATGCAAATCACTAGAGATAAACAAGAAGGGACTTTGCAGTTATCTCAGGCAGAATACATCAAGCGCATTTTGCATAGATTCAAGATGGACGATGCCAAGCCAGTTAGCACACCCTTGGCTAGTCACTTTCGTCTTTCCAAGAATCAGTCTCCTCAGACAGAGGAAGAGAGAAACTTCATGGACAAGATTCCTTATGCTTCAGCCGTTGGAAGCTTGATGTACGCAATGGTTTGCACTAGACCTGACATTGGCCATGCAGTGGGAGCAATCAGCAGATTTATGTCAGATCCAGGAAAGACTCACTGGGAAGCAGTGAAGTGGATTTTGAGGTATCTACGAGGCACCATAAATAAGTATTTGCACTTTGGCAAGAGAGAGTTAAAAGTTCAAGGCTACGTAGATGCAGACTTTGCAGGTGAAGTTGATCACCGAAGGAGCACCACTGGGTATGTCTTTACCATTGGCACTACAGCTGTTAGTTGGATGTCACAGATACAAAAGATTGTTGCACTATCCACTACAGAGGCTGAGTATGTAGCAGTTACAGAAGCCAGTAAAGAAATGATATGGCTACAAGGTTTGTTGATAGAGCTGGGATTCAGTCAAGGGAAGAATGTTCTGTATAGCGACAGTCAGAGTGCAATACATCTGGCAAAGAATTCAGCATTTCATTCCAGAACCAAGCACATCGGTCTTCGTTACCACTTTATCATATCTTTATTAGAAGATGAAGTGCTAACATTGGAAAAGATCCATGGTAGCAAGAATCCAGCAGATATGTTAACGAAGGCTGTCACTACTGAGAAACTGAAGCTGTGTTCAGCTTCAGTTGGTCTTCACATATGAAGAAAGTTTTGAGTACACCACTATTCACATACGGTCATTTTTTATCTCCAAGTGGGAGATTGTTAGTGGAGCCAACAATAACATAATGGAGGAGTTAGTGGAGAAATTAGTGGAGAAGTTAGTGGAGCCATTGTTTAATTAGTGGTTAAAATTCTTCCTTCACTTATTCATCTTTGCTATAAATACCCCTTTGTTTGTAATGTAAATACACACCAAAACACACTAAGATCAATTGAGAGAGCAATTGTGAGGAAGAAGTAAAGTGTGTGTGAGAGAGAGAAATCTTTGTGAAAGCTTTGAGAGAAAATCAGAGAGTTGTGAGCTTGTAATTTTCTCTAAATAGTGAAAGTGGATGTGCTCCGTGGATGTAGGCAAGTTTGTGCCGAACCACGTAAATATTTGTGTCTCTAATTTTTCTATCTCTCCTAACAAGGTCTACATCTTCAGGAATACGAGTATATTCGACAAGATTGATAATTTTTGAAGAAGTGATTTTCTTAATAGGAGGAGATACTGAAGAAGAAAGATGATTTGGCTGACTGAGAGAGGTAGAAGAAGGAGGTGTGTAATTGGAGGTCGGAACAATATTTGAGGAATTTGTAGTCATGATGTGGTGAAGACTTTCCTTACTACCACTAAGCTTTCTTCTATCTTATACCATTTGAATATACATAAAATGTTAATGTAGCTTGGTAAAAGAACATCATGGCTGCTGCGCCACTGGTATATATATCATCACATGTATAAAGTAGCAGAAATTAAATGTACAAGTAAGGAAGATTCACCAGTTGAAGCTGATGGATTCAAAGTAGAGATTATCTGCCAAACCAGATGAGCAAATTTTTGCAACTTCATGTCTCATCTTCTTCGATCCACACACTAATACTCCAACATCTGATCCTTTTATATCAAACAGTAGTTCTGCAAAATAAATAAATTTAGAATCTCAGCAGATATCTCCGTATAGTAGGAGCAGATATATCATGTATTATGAAAATAGATTTCAGGATCTGAATCGTATTTATATTTGATCTCGACAGATTTCGACAGATTATTAACCTTAATTGTTGTGTTACATTATTAGTAATAGCAGTAACTTACTCTTGAGGTTAGGTCTTTCACCAAAATGCACCTTCGTGGCTTGAACTAGAGACTGATGTGGAAGGCTTTCGAGCTCTCTATCTGCTTCACCACAAAACCACGATGACCCTGAAGACATCGTCATCGAGACCTCCAAGTTCTGTACTTGCTTTCCTTCCATGTCGTTGATCTGTTTCTTTCTCCATAGAAAAACAGCACTAGAAGCCATGCAAACACAGACACAAACAAGAAACATGTCCCACAGACATTTGTAGGAATGGTGATACACTTCAATGCCTTTGTACTCGATTGGGTATATATAGTATCGTGTAACGATCCCCAAAAGCAGAAGAAACATGACAAACGATGATGTTATTATCAAACAAAGCCATAGCCAACTGTCCTGTCCGAGAGCCGGAGATATTGGTGAGTCTGATGGATTTGGTTTGAAAGAAACCGATTGGATTAGTAGCTTCTGGGTATTTTCTGTTTCAGGCTGTTGTTTTTCTCTGGTTACATAGGCATCTATTTGTAAATTTAGCTTGGAAATTTCTGTTGGTGGGTTCGAGAGTGGAAGCAGGAGGTCTAACATGGAGAGATCTGCAAAGTTCTTGAAGACACATATGAGATGGATGCTTGGAACCTGCAGAGAGTCCTGTTGGGTGCTTTGGGATATGATTTCGCGGATTATGGAAATGAATGGAGCAATTCCACTGCCTCCGCTCACCATCACTAGTGTCTCGTGCCTGGAATGCAAGACACATCGTTAGAGAGCTTTATATCATTGTTTAGGCCCCTTTTCAAATAGCTTTTGAATCTAAAGGTAAAATAGCTTGATATCAATGTCAGTTTCAGTACGAAACAAGATTTTACTGCTAGTAAGAAGCAACATTTTCGTTTGGATCAAGAATGAGAACACCTGACCTTAGAAACTGAGAAGAGGTAGGCCCATATGGTCCTTCAACAGAGGCTTGAAGACGATCGGAAGAAGAAGAAATTTGTTGGTAAAGTTTCTGAGTCCAACTTCCATCAACTTTCACAAGAATGCTGAGCTTATCTTGCTCCATATTTGCATTAGAAATCACAGTAAAAGGGTGCCATTGCAGCTTGGAAACGCTTGGCATATTCACAAATAAAATGCTCGCGGGATTATAATACAATCCTGGCAAAGAAAAATTAACATGTCAAGTTATTGTGAAAATAGATAAAAATATAACTTAAATTAAGTAGTTATTGTTCATTTTAAATGTTTCAGCCTTACAAATTTGATTCGAGCCATAAGTTTGAGTATGTGTCTTTTACCCATAACCTTAAATTTTGAGTATACATTTGGAGGATAGCTTTACAACCTAAAAGATTAGTCTATTAGGTGGGGGTATCTATTGGGATATATACCATTCTCTTGTTTTATACGTGAGTTTTCTAACACTCCCCCTTACATATGATTCAGGGTTGGTTTTGAATTTTTGATTGACCACTCTTTTTTTTTTACAGGTTGGCTCAGGCCCATGATGACGTGTGTCGAAGGTATTGATACTATGTTAAATTTCTTTATTTGTGATATCTTTTATATTTATGCAAAATGATGTATATATTAATGTACAGTCTTATAACCCAAAATACTAATCCTTAGATTGTGACATTTATTGGTATATATAAACTTCTCTTGCTTCATACGTGGGTTCTCTAACAGTAATCTTACCAGGACTCTTTGAGAAGTTCAATTCAATAGCACCACATGGTAGGAGGCGAGCTGAGAGTAACTGAGCCTGTTTTCGAGACTGTAGAAATCGTAAGTATCGGTCGATGACGAAGAGGAAGATTCCGGGAAGGATCATGCAGAAGTAGGCAGCACCAACATGCAAGACATAGAAGATTATGTATATAATGTAGAGATAGTGAGCGTAGTAGAAGACTTCAAATTTTTTTCTCCTAAAGCGAGGAATGCTTGTCACCCACATCGCCATTGCAATAACAATTGCAATTACTCCAGCGAAATTTGATACATACTTATTGCTCCATTCAAGAATCTGCATGAATTGCCACAACCACACATTATATATATTCGATGTCAAAAGGCAGAGCTTATCATGGTATTTGAAACATATATATACATATAATGAAAATCAAACAATCGATTTTATCTTATTTTTCACTTTAATTAGCAGGCCTAGTCTAACATATACATGTCTATATATTCTATTTACCACAATCATGCATGCTTTCAATGGTATGGAAATGTGAATCAAGCCAAAATATTAAAAAAAAAAAAAATTCTAGACTATATATAAGTACGTATGTTATGTATAATGAGAAGACTTGGAATGCATACTACAAATTAAAACGGGCTCTAAAATTAATATCCAAGGTAACTCTTTTTTTTTTTGTTTCTTTAAATTTGACACCTGATATCTCAAATCGAGACCTAATGATATCAAATCTATATGTGTGTACATGGATACTTAATCCAAGACCCTTCTAATTAAAGAATATGAGACTACCTAACAACAACAGTATATAGTTTTCTTTTTCCTTTGTCAAGTTTGTCAAAGCAAGAATATTGCGAGGATTGAAAACTGGTCTAATTAAGACATGTTAGTAACTTAATAATGTCTATTTTTTGAGATGAATCATTACACGTGCGGTTTAGATATCTACTTCCATAATAAGGGAAGAAAACTACCTATACATACGATAAATATGTATAATAAAAATTAAACACTCACCACTTAAGTGGAAGGAATGTGCAATTTGAAAATACAAAAAAGACTTCTTTTCTTCCAAGAATACATAATATCTTTTATTCCTTTGACGCTGATTTTAGGCATGAACTAGCAGCCAAAAATGTTCAAGAGATCCATTTTCTGAAACTAGAGCTTGTACTTTAAACCTAAGATACTAGGATACTATTAGACCCGAAAATTTAAAAGCTGCCTATAATGCCTATAAGGATCCAGAAAAATTGATACTAACTAGCTAACGTTTGATCCACTTATTAATTATCTCAACACAGCTTGCATTGATGCCTTGATGGCGATCCCAATTCTCAAATTCAACCACTCGTTTTTCTTTTTCTTTTTTACGTTTTCTTTATCCTTTTTCAAAAGAAAAGGACAAGGAATCTAAAAGTTAAACAAGAAAAAAGACAACGTAATTCGAATCTCAATGAAAGATGGATAATGACACAAAGACAGACCAAAAGTCGTAGATATGATGATCATTGAGTGCAATAATTGTATACCTCAACCATCTGATCGGTCATGCCCCAGTAAATGACAAAACCTAAAGTGTGCAAAGCAAAGAGAGCATTGGAGAGATGGCCTAGCCAGATATGATACTTGACACTTGACTCTGATGTGAGCCCAACAAGAGGCAAAATTGATGATCCTCTAGTTACTGGAAAGAAGAGAAATGCCCAGCATGTGTTCCCAATGTAACCAAGTCTCAATGACACACTTCGAAACTTTGCTTGCCACCTACGTACCATCATCAAAACCCAAATTAACCCAATTAATTATATGTAGTCTTCTAAAGAATTAAGCCCTAATTAAGAAAAAAGAAGAAAGCAACTTGATTTAAATAAGGAGGATCTCGTTCTCCTTTTTCATACATACGGAATCTCACACCTGATAACTATAAGTATACAGTTTGATATTTGATCTCATCTCTAGTACTTACACTTTCTCCCCAGCCTTATGGATGTGAAGATGACCAAAGCTGAAATGCAAGTAATTAGCAAGAGACCAGATCAACAGTGCAATGAACATCGCTGCAAAAGTGAGCTCCAATGCTGTTACAATTCCCAGAGGAGCCATCACCAGCACTGGCCTACTTGAAATCCTCAAATAATTACCATGGCTTGTCCTGCATGCAACCAGATTCAACATACATCATCAACACAATATATATATATATATATATATATATATATATATATATAACAGATAAGCTTCACATGATTTAAAGAAGAAAGATTTTCTTATTGCAACCTTTTTGAATTAGAAACAGCTGGCTTGTTGTGTTTAGTTTGAAGATGGAGATAAACACAGCCCAGAACAGCTACAAGCATCATTGGAAATGAAAAAAGCAGAAGATTTGTCCCTATAAACAGCCCAGCAGTATTTTACATTCAAGGACTTATGGAAAAAAAAAAAAAAAAAAACTGAATATATATTTAACTACCTTGTTCTCCGAAATATGTAGAGTTGAGCTTGGTTATCAGTTTTGGTGTCCATGTTTGATGGTAAAGCTTGGTTGGCAGCAGAACCCAAATCAAAAGCCACCCCAGAAACACTACAAGCAACATTATCCTCAAAATTGTACGGATTTCCATCCTCTCTTGCTTCTGCTATTGCAATTATTATATTATCTTCTATCACCGGAGGACTAGAGAGATGGTCCAGGGAGACAGTTGATGGTCTTATTGTTTATATATATATAGTACTAGAAAAAGTTTCAATCAAATTATTGCATTTTTTTTTTTGAATGGAGAATATATTAATAAAAAACAGTTGCATTGGTTAATATGTCAGGCCGTGTGTTTTTATTAGAGATAAAAAAAAAAAAACATGATTGGTGCAAAACTATGTATGTCACTAAGTATTATTGAAAGTACATATTAATTGCACGCATCATATTAATTAGTACAAGAAGCGTACTACATAAACCAAGTTGGACAGACAGAATTTAAATTACTCTCTACTACATAAACCAAGTTGGACAGACAGAATTTAAATTACTCTCTCTCTCTCTCTCTCTCTCTCTCTCTATATATATATATATATATATATATATAATAATACTTATTGATTCAATAAATAAAATATATTTTCAAAATTAAAGAAGATTATATATTTTTAATCTTTATAAATTAATAAGTATTAATTTATTGATTAATTTATTTCACTTAATTAATAGATATGTTCCCAACTTATTAATTTATTAAAATTATATTGTAATGAAAAAATATATATTTAAAAAGTTATTGATAGTAGGATGAATTATTAGTATTAATTTTGCATAATTATGTATTTTTAATACGAGTAGAGTAGTTATATATATATATATATTTATTTATTTATTTATTGTGAATAGCTTTATAATTCAAACATTTAATTTATTGATTATGGTATTTATTAACATACACACCCTATTTTGTCTTCTTTTAGCTTCACTTGTAAGTTATTTAAAATAATTTATGTGTCAAATATCATGTTAATTTAAGGCAAATCCAAAGGAGGAAATTATGTAACTAAATGACCCCACAAGTGTCGTTACTTCAAATAAAATTAGGATTCTCTATTAATGATCTCTTTTCAAGTTTTTTTTTTTTTTCGAAAAAAATTAATATTACTACTCTTACTCATAATGGATGAGAAGAATTTATTTGCTTTCTATTTTCTTTCTTTTCAATGATCCATCACAAACATAGAATTTTAAATGATGAAAACTCAAATAAAGAGTGCATTAAATTTGGAGAAAATCTTCAATACATCCATATGCATACATGCAATTGACCACTTAATTTTTTCCATTTGACCTAAAAAATATATTCGATTGGTTATCCATATACTGTATGTGTATCATTGGACAAAGAGTATACACCAAAAGTTAATATACTTTCAATTATAATTTAACAAACATTTCTCGAGTGATTATTCATTTGTATTAATTCGGTCTCTCACTGTATTCTTGGAATGTAATTTACAATAATTTATTACATATCGAAACGACACGGTAGCTTATTAATAGAGGAGAGTATTTTCTCAAAAAAAAAAAAAAAAAAAAAAGAAAGAAAGAAAGAAAAGGCAAGGGTGACTACTATGTATCATACATATATAAAATAGCAGAAATTATAAATACAATTAAGGAAGATTTCACCAGTTGAAGCTGATGGATTCAAAGTGGAGATTGTCTGCCAAACCAGATGAGCAAATTTTTGCAACTTCATGTCTCATCTTCTTCGGTCCACACACTAATACTCCAACATCTGATCCTTCTATATCAAACAGTATTTCTGCAAAATAAAACCACACTCTATTAATTCAATACTTCTCTTTTTTAATTATATAATGTTCCTTATCTAGTAGTACGGCTGTCTACACATTTATTTCTGTTTTTTTTTTTTTTAAGTCTGACTTTACGGGGAGAACATATATGCTGGTAAATGTAAGTGGTGTATTATGAAAAGTAATGCTATATATCTTATCTCAAATTTTAACTTTTTAATCCCACCCAACACATATGATAATTGATGTGTCAATTAATGAATAGATTTACAATTAATGTTGATTTATCTAACTTATCACATGAATCCATTTACTAATTAACACCTCAGTTGACACGTGTATTAGGATTGAAGAGTTGGAATTTGAAGTGGGATGTCTAGCATTACTCAGTGTGAAAATCACTAATTAACATACCAGCTGACACGTGTATTAGGATTGAAGAGTTAAAATTTGAAGTGGGGTGTCTAGCATTACTCAGTGTGAAAATCACTAATTAACATGCCAGCTGACACGTGTATTAGGATTGAAGAGTTGGAATTTGAAGTGAGATGTCTAGTATTACTCAGAGTGAAAATCACTAATTAACATGCCAGCTGACACGTGTATCAGGATTGAAGAGTTGGAATTTGAAGTGGTATGTCTAGCATTACTCAGTGTAAAAATCACTAATTAATATGCCAGCTGACGCGTGCATTAGGATTGAAGAATTAGAATTTGAAAGGTATGTCTAGCATGAAAATAGATTTTTGGATCCTGCATGTGTTCCGATACATTTCTAATCGTGTCAGTGTGTGACAATTTTAGTAATAGTAGTAACTTACTCTTGAGGTTAGGTCTTTCACCAAAATGCACCTGGGTGGCTTGAACAAGAGACTGACGTGGAAGGCTTTCGAGCTCTCTATCTCCTTCACCACAAAACCACGACGACGCTGGAGACGTCGCCGCCGGTGTCATCGAGACCTCCAAGTTCTGTACTTGCTTTCCTTCCATGGCGTTGATCTGTTTCTTTCTCCAGAGAAAAACAGCACTAGAAGCCATGCAAACACAGACACAAACAAGAAACATGTCCCAGAGACATTTGTAGGAATAATGATACACTTCAATGCCTTTGTACTCAATAGGGTATATATAGTATCGTGTAACGATCCCCAAAAGCAGAAGAAACATGACAAACGATGATGTTATTATCAAACAAAGCCATAGCCAACTATCCGGGCCGAGAGCTGGAGATATTGGTGAGTCTGATGGGTTTGGTTTGAACCAAACCGATTGGATTACCTTCTTCTGGGTATTTTCTGTTTCAGGCTGTTGTGTTTCTCTTGTTACAAAGGCATCTATTTGTGTAAAATCTCATTTTTATTATTTTATTTTAAATTATTATGAAGGGTGTATTTGAAATCTTTTGAAAATTTTTGATGAATGTGTGAGGACGTAAAAGATATATTTTGAAAGTTGGCAATTAAAATTGTAATTTCGAAAAGTTGAGGGACAAAACTGAAATTGACCAGTCCTATATATTGAACTGCGTCTTCTTCCTCGATCACACCTGCAATTTTTCTCTCTTTTTTCTTCCGTTTTTCCGACAACTTTGACCATTAATTCCGGCCACATCCGACCTCCATTTTGTTCGTTCTTGGTACCAATAGAAAGCTCTTGCGACATAGAATCTTTTGGTACCAACTTTGGAGATTTTCATGGCCGTTTGAGTCTCCGATTTGGTGGAGAAAGTTAGGGATTTTCCAATTCGGAAAACCTCCGATTCCGGCGAATCTAGCCATTTCCCTCTCCGGCGACAGTTATAAACATTGACGAGGGAGACGAGGCGAACAAAACACGACCATTTTTGGAGGTCGCCGGAAAGTTTCCAGAAAGTCGCCGCCGGCCGCCACGCACGGCGGGGGTAAGTTTCCGACCTCCCGAACTTAGAATTTGATTCCGAACCCGTTTACGTATTCGCTTTAAGTGTAGGATATTATTTTGAGGTAAATTGGATTATATGGCCGCCGTATATAAATTAAATAATTATATTCTCGTGTAGATTTTACCGATTGGGATAATTGAGATTGAAAGCGAGGCCGCAGCGAGTTGCGGGTAGCTTACACGAGGTAGGGGTTTCAAACTTAAATTTTTAGAATATTTTCCCTAAATGGTTTGGATATAAATTGATTGTGGAATTGATTTGAGGAATAAATTGGAATGTATTGTGTGGAAAATATGATTTTTATGCAGGTTTTGTATTTTGGGATTTTGATAAAAGCAGCCGTTATGTTGCCGAAATTTTATTAAAAATGATGAGTTTACATATGGGATGCATGGCGGATTTATTTAAATGGTTTGATGATTTTGAAAAGGTAACCGTCCTAGTCATTATATGATATATTATTATACGACTTTATGTCGGGGACTGCGCAGGGTATTTTCTGGTACGTACACCTTGTATATGAGGGTAGTACCAGGGTCACGGTGAGCAAAATATTTTTAAAATGATAGGCCACCGGGTATGACTAGTGGACGTGTGGATATTACTTTCTGAAGGAAAGTGTTACTGTTTATTTAAAATTTTGTGAAAGTATTTAACCATGCAGGATTATCCCATGACTTTATAAAAATGATGTTTTCCACATACATTATCGGGGATTATACCCTACTGAGCTTTTAGCTCACCCCTTTTTATTTTCTTTTCCCCCCAGGGAGCGCCCACGCGGATTAGAAGATCGTTAGTTGATGTGGGTGAAGGCTTGTGAGATATAAGGATTAGGTTTCTGATATTAGTTGTTAAATTTATGTTATTTGAGATTTGTATTGATTAAAGGATTTGTATTTGTTATGGACTTATAACAAATGTTTGGATAACTCAGTTTGTGAGTTAGGTTTGTTGATGTGCAAATCTTATAGTTGTGGATGATTAAGACTTCAGGAGTTATGCATGTTTCAGTATGATTATTATCTTGGAAATTGAATCCATGAATTCTAATGGGTGATCACATATCTGTGGGGTTATTTGGTGTTGACTTTTGAAATTTGGAAATATTATGTTTGTAAACAGATTTTCGTTTTGTTTGATACTCCGGAGTATCCAAAGAATTTTGTTGTGGTTTTTATGAAATTTTAATAAAGTCAAGTTGGAAACTATTGATTTTATTTACAACTCTGCCACGGCCTAGGGCCCGGGGCGTGACAGAAAAATGGTATCAGAGCTTTTGGTTTTCAAACCTCGGAATGTGACACCTACTAGTATGAATGGATGGTATTTCACTGAACATGCATCACAGATTGATGATGATTTGATGTTTAAATTATAGGCTTGAAAGATGCCTCCGAGAAGGAGAACTCGAGGGCAGGAGTCTAGGACTGATACACCACCTCCACCACCACCGCAACCTATTAATGAGCAAGTGGTAAATCTCTTGGAAGCAGTTATGAGGATGTCTGCCACACAAACTGTCCATGTGAAGGACAAGAATGAAAGACTCCGGGATTTCTGTCGGATATTTGATGCTCAGTTTGATGGCAGGCAAGATCCTATTGCTGCAGATAGATGGTTGAAGGCCATCAGGAGGGCCTTTTCTCAAGTTGATACTCCTAGTGAGTTCTGGGTGGATTTTGCTGTTTACAGGTTGACCGGTGATGCTGTGATATGGTGGGAAAATTTGTCAATTCAACGAGACATGACCGGTGTTGACTGGGAAGTCTTTGAGGGGTTATTCCGGGATAATTATTTTAATGCTGGCCATAGAAGGATGTTGGCAGATATGTTTGAGAATATTGAGCAAGGGGGGATGACTGTAAATGAATACTATACCAGGTTCATGGAGTTATCCCAGTATGCTGGAAGAGCCGACGAGTCACTGCTATTGTCAAAGTTCCTAATGCGTCTCAGACCGACGATACGGAACAGGATCTATACTCAAGAGTTCAGGAAGCTAACCGATTGTTTGGCTGCCGCCATTCTAGCTGAAACCAACTTCAGGGATATCCAGCCTCCCAGGAATCAACCTTCTGGCAGCAGAGACAGGAAAATGACCAAGAAAAATCAAGAAGGGTGGCGTGGCCCTAATTATGCTACTAGTGGGAGTGGTACAAGTAGCGGGTCTTCGGGACGGAGTTCACCATATGGCAACTGTTATAATTGCGGACAACAGGGTCATCTAAAGAAGGCTTGTCCATATCCGCGAAGATTCCAATCATCTCGTGGAGGAGCCTCAGGGAGCCATTCAGATTCGGCTTCTTTCCAAGGCCAACCTATGCACCATCCATCCCATGCATCATCTCCAGCATTTGCTTCTCCTGACCCACAGCGCCAGTATGTTCCGCAATACCAACATCAATATCGTGCACCTACTTTGGGATTTGGCCAGAATGTTCCTCAAAATTTTCAGGTTCCACAAGCATCTGGGAGCCGTGGCACTTCAAGCTACAACATGGGTTCTAATGCTAGTGGGGGCCGTTCAGGAAAGGGAAGAGGAAAAGGAAGGGGCACCGGACAGGCTTATGCTGCCACAGTTGAGGAGGAGTGTGACCACTCAGGCAGAGGGGTGATTGATGGTATGGTTCTAATTTCTCGTTCTTGGGCTCATGCTTTGTTCGACACTGGTGCATCACATTCTTTCATTTCTTTGTTGTTTGCAAATACTTTGGGGTTGGGTTTTGAGAATCTTAGCATGCCATTGAGTTTGGAAACCCCATTGGGAAAAGCTCATGATTTAACACTATGTTGTAAATCAGTGAGCATTAGAATTGATGACAGGCGATTTTCTGATGATTTGATTGTGATGCCCATGGGACAATTTGATGTGATTTTCGGTATGGATTGGTTAACTAAATACCGAGCACAAATCGATTGTTACAACAAAAGGGTGATACTTTACACAAAGAATGACAAGGTTGTTTACCAAGTGACTCAGGGTATGAAACAGCTAAGTCCAAATTTGAAGACCTTATTTGGTGGAAAGAAAAGACTGGAAACCTATGGTAATGTATTTGCCATTCACGGGGAGACAAGTAAGGTAAACCAGTATTCCCAGGTATACGTGGTTGATGAGTATCCTGATGTATTTCCTGAAGAGTTACCAGGATTGCCACCAAATAGAGAGATTGAGTTCTGTATTAATCTAGTTCCCGGGGCTCAACCAATTTCCACAACTCCATATCGTATGGCCCCAGCAGAACTAGTGGAATTACGGAAACAATTAGGAGAGCTCCTAGAAAAGGGATTTATTCGGGAGAGTACCTCTCCATGGGGAGCTCCTGTTTTGTTTGCAAAGAAAGCTGACGGTTCTTTGAGACTTTGTGTAGACTACCGAAAGTTGAACCAAGTGGCAGTAAAGAATAAGTATCCCTTGCCCAGGATAGATGAGTTGTTTGATCAACTCGGAGGATCAAAATTCTTCTCGAAGATTGATTTGAGATCCGGTTATCACCAATTGAAGGTTCGGGCAGAGGATATTCCTAAAACAGCCTTTCGGACCCGTTATGGTCATTTTGAGTTCCTTGTTATGCCGTTTGGGTTAACTAATGCTCCTGCAGCTTTTATGGACATCATGAATCGAATTTTCAGGCCTTACCTGGATAAATTTGTTGTGGTGTTTATCGATGATATTTTGGTTTATTCCAGAACTTGTGAAGAGCATGTAGAGCATTTGAATATAGTCCTGCGGACACTTCGAATGAATCAGCTCTATGCTAAGAAAGACAAATGTGATTTCTGGTTGACCGAAGTCAAGTTCTTGGGTCATATGATTTCCCAAGAAGGAATATCTGTGGATCCTGCAAAGGTGGAAGCTGTCCTTCAATGGGAGAGACCAACAAACGTCACAGAAGTTCGTAGTTTTCTTGGCCTAGCTGGTTATTATCGTCGTTTCGTTGAGAACTTTTCAAGGATTGCTATGCCATTGACCCAATTGACGAGGAAGAATGTAAAGTTTGTTTGGAATGAAGATTGTGAAGCCTCATTTATGACATTGAAGCAAAGATTAACCACAGCACCTGTCCTTACAGTACCGGATAGCAATGAACCCTACGTAGTATACACGGATGCCTCAGGTACTAGTTTAGGTGGTGTTCTGATGCAAGGCGGAAAGGTAGTGGCTTACGCCTCCCGTCAATTGAAACCGCATGAGAAGAATTACCCTACCCATGATTTGGAGCTTGCTGCTGTGATTTTTGCATTAAAAATTTGGAGGTGTTACCTTTATGGAGTAAAGTTTGACATCTATTCAGATCATAAAAGTCTGAAATATCTTTTTACACAGCGGGATCTAAATTTGAGGCAAAGGAGATGGATTGAGTACATGGAGGATTATGATTTTAACCTTCAGTATCATCCTGGCAAGGCAAATGTGGTTGCAGATGCCTTGAGTAGAAAATCTCATGGAATTTTGGCCAATTTGGCATTGGAGGATTGGAAGAGAACTATGGTTGTTGGAGATTATGATCTGTGTTTACACGAAGACGAAGTAACAACTCGTGTTTACAATGTGGTGGCTACACCTAGTGTCCTGCAACGTGTTAAGCAGAGTCAATGGCAGGATGAAGAATTGAGAACTCTGTGGAATCGTTTGATAAATGGTGAGCATCTGGAGGGTTGGGAAATTAAGGCAGATGGATTTATTTATTATAAAGGAAAAGTGGTAGTTGCCAACGATCCAGAACTTAGAAGAGATGTGTTGGCTGAGGCCCATAAGTCCAAGTTTGTGGTACATCCAGGTAGCACAAAGATGTATCATGATCTCAAAAGGCAATACTGGTGGATCGGAATGAAACGAGAGGTAGCTGAATTTGTTGCTAAGTGTATGGTATGCCAACAGGTGAAAGCTGAACATCAACGACCGTCAGGGTTACTCCAACCATTACCAATTCCTGAGTGAAAATGGGATAAGATTTCCATGGACTTCGTGACAGGATTACCGTTGACTCCACAGAGATATGATGCAATATGGGTTATTGTAGACCGGCTAACAAAAACAGCTCACTTCATACCGATAAGGAAGGACTACAAGCTTAATAAGTTAGCCAGGCTCTATGTGGAGAATATTGTTCGGTTACATGGTGTACCCTCCAGCATTATTTTAGATAGAGACCCACGTTTCACTTCTAGATTTTGGAGAGCCTTACAGACTGCCTTGGGGACTGAATTGAACCTTAGTACCGCCCATCATCCTCAAACTGATGGACAGTCTGAGAGGACTATTCAGATATTGGAGGATATGCTCCGTTCTTGTATATTGGACTTTGGAGGGAATTGGGGCGAGCACCTATCTTTGGTGGAATTTGCTTATAATAATAGCTATCAGGCTAGTATCGGTATGGCCCCGTATGAGGCTCTTTATGGAAGGCCTTGTAGGTCACCTTCGTGTTGGGCTGAACTAGACGAGCGGATTACTATTGGGCCAGAGATTATTGAAGAGACTACGAGCAAAGTTAGGATTATTCAAGAAAGGCTTAAAGTGGTCCAGAGTCGCCAAAAGAGTTATGCTGATCTTCACCGTCGTGAGGTGGAATATGAGATTGCTGACTATGTTTTCTTGAAAGTGACACCTATGCGAGGTGTGACTCGATTTGGAGTTAAAGGCAAGTTAGCTCCTAGATACATCGGGCCATTTGAGATTATCGAGAGAGTTGGGCAGGTTGCTTATCGCTTAAATTTGCCAGCTCAGTTGGGACATGTTCATAATGTCTTCCACGTGTCCATGTTGAGAAAGTACACCGCAGACCCATCTCACATTGTTCCCCACTCGGAGATTCCTCTGAGAGAAGATGTGACATATGAGGAACAACCCTTGCGGATCCTGGCAAGAGAGATCAAAGTGCTGCGAAATCGAGAAATCCGTATGGTTAAAGTGCTATGGCAAAATCATACGGGAGATGAGGCTACCTGGGAGTTAGAATCCGAAATGTATTATAAATACCCTCACTTGTTTGAAATTCAGCTTGAGGTTGTACTTTGAATTTCGGGACGAAATTCTTTTAAGGAGGGTAGAATGTAAAATCTCATTTTTATTATTTTATTTTAAATTATTATGAAGGGTGTATTTGAAATCTTTTGAAAATTTTTGATGAATGTGTGAGGACGTAAAAGATATATTTTGAAAGTTGGCAATTAAAATTGTAATTTCGAAAAGTTGAGGGACAAAACTGAAATTGACCAGTCCTATATATTGAACTGCGTCTTCTTCCTCGATCACACCTGCAATTTTTCTCTCTTTTTTCTTCCGTTTTTCCGACAACTTTGACCATTAATTCCGGCCACATCCGACCTCCATTTTGTTCGTTCTTGGTACCAATAGAAAGCTCTTGCGACATAGAATCTTTTGGTACCAACTTTGGAGATTTTCATGGCCGTTTGAGTCTCCGATTTGGTGGAGAAAGTTAGGGATTTTCCAATTCGGAAAACCTCCGATTCCGGCGAATCTAGCCATTTCCCTCTCCGGCGACAGTTATAAACATTGACGAGGGAGACGAGGCGAACAAAACACGACCATTTTTGGAGGTCGCCGGAAAGTTTCCAGAAAGTCGCCGCCGGCCGCCACGCACGGCGGGGGTAAGTTTCCGACCTCCCGAACTTAGAATTTGATTCCGAACCCGTTTACGTATTCGCTTTAAGTGTAGGATATTATTTTGAGGTAAATTGGATTATATGGCCGCCGTATATAAATTAAATAATTATATTCTCGTGTAGATTTTACCGATTGGGATAATTGAGATTGAAAGCGAGGCCGCAGCGAGTTGCGGGTAGCTTACACGAGGTAGGGGTTTCAAACTTAAATTTTTAGAATATTTTCCCTAAATGGTTTGGATATAAATTGATTGTGGAATTGATTTGAGGAATAAATTGGAATGTATTGTGTGGAAAATATGATTTTTATGCAGGTTTTGTATTTTGGGATTTTGATAAAAGCAGCCGTTATGTTGCCGAAATTTTATTAAAAATGATGAGTTTACATATGGGATGCATGGCGGATTTATTTAAATGGTTTGATGATTTTGAAAAGGTAACCGTCCTAGTCATTATATGATATATTATTATACGACTTTATGTCGGGGACTGCGCAGGGTATTTTCTGGTACGTACACCTTGTATATGAGGGTAGTACCAGGGTCACGGTGAGCAAAATATTTTTAAAATGATAGGCCACCGGGTATGACTAGTGGACGTGTGGATATTACTTTCTGAAGGAAAGTGTTACTGTTTATTTAAAATTTTGTGAAAGTATTTAACCATGCAGGATTATCCCATGACTTTATAAAAATGATGTTTTCCACATACATTATCGGGGATTATACCCTACTGAGCTTTTAGCTCACCCCTTTTTATTTTCTTTTCCCCCCAGGGAGCGCCCACGCGGATTAGAAGATCGTTAGTTGATGTGGGTGAAGGCTTGTGAGATATAAGGATTAGGTTTCTGATATTAGTTGTTAAATTTATGTTATTTGAGATTTGTATTGATTAAAGGATTTGTATTTGTTATGGACTTATAACAAATGTTTGGATAACTCAGTTTGTGAGTTAGGTTTGTTGATGTGCAAATCTTATAGTTGTGGATGATTAAGACTTCAGGAGTTATGCATGTTTCAGTATGATTATTATCTTGGAAATTGAATCCATGAATTCTAATGGGTGATCACATATCTGTGGGGTTATTTGGTGTTGACTTTTGAAATTTGGAAATATTATGTTTGTAAACAGATTTTCGTTTTGTTTGATACTCCGGAGTATCCAAAGAATTTTGTTGTGGTTTTTATGAAATTTTAATAAAGTCAAGTTGGAAACTATTGATTTTATTTACAACTCTGCCACGGCCTAGGGCCCGGGGCGTGACAATTTGTAACTTCACTTTTGAAATTTTTGGTGGTGTGCTGGAGATAGGAAGCAGGAGGTCTAACATGGAGAGGTCCGCGAAGTTCTTGAAGACACATACGAGGTGGATGCTTGGAACCTGAGAGTTCTGCTGGGTGCTTTGGAATATGATTTCGCGGATTATGGAAATGAACGGAGCAATTCCACTGCCTCCGCTCACCATCACCAGTGACTCGTGCCTGGAATGCATGACACATCATTAAAAAGCTTTATATCATCTGAGTCCTTTTCTAAATAGCTTTTTAGTCTAACGGTAAAATAATATGATATGAAAATCAACTTTATTAAAAGTATATATAGGTTCGAGTCTCTCACGAGATTATATTTGAATTTATTATCTGTTATTAAAGTTCGAGATTATTGTAAGTGTTTTTCGTCTTGAAAGAGAGAATCGAAAATTTTATCCTAAAAGATTTTGGTGTGTTAAATAATTAGATCACACCCTGACCTTAGAAAATGAGAAGTAGGGCCATATGGTCCTTCAACAGAGACTTGAAGACGATCCACAGAAGAAGAAATTTGTTGGTAAAGCTTCTGAGTCCAACTTCCTTCAACTTTGCAAAGAATGCTGAGCTTATCTTGCTCCATATTTGCAATAGAAATCACAGTAAAAGGGTGCCATTGCAGCTTGGAAATGCTTGGCACATTCACAAATAAGATACTAGTAGGATTATAACACAATCCTGGAAAAAAAAATATACAAAACATTATAAACCAAGTCCATAAAAAAAATCAGATATGACAAAAAAATAGAAATTCTCAGGCTAGGACCGTTAGTATATATATATATATATATACACCTGGACTTCTGGAGAAGTTTAGTTCAACAGCGCCGCAGGGCAAGAGGCGAGCGGAGAGTAATCTAGCACGTTTTCGGGATTGAAGGAATCGTAGGTATCGATCCACGACGAAGAGGAAGATTCCGGGAAGGATCATGCAGAAGTAGGCAGCACCAACGTGTAATACATAGAAGATTATGTATAGAATGTAGAGATAGTGAGCGTAGAAGAAGACTTCAAACATTTTTCGCCTAACGCGAGGAATGCTTGTTACCCACATCACCACTGCAATTACGGTTGCAATTACTCCAGCTAGGTTTGATACATAAGTTTTGCTCCATTCAAGAATCTGCATATATAGGTATCCATTTATCATGTGATCATGATCTTGATATTAAGTGCAAGTAATTAATATATAATATACATACAGTACCTCAACCATCTGATCAGTCATGCCCCAGTAAATGACAAATCCCACTGTATGCAGAACAAAAAGGGCATTGGAGAGATGCCCTAGCCAGATATGATACTTGATACTCGACTCTGATGTGAGCCCAACAAGAGGCAAAATTGACGATCCTCTAGTTACTGGAAAGAAGAGAAATGCCCAGCATGTGTTCCCAATATAACCAAGTCTTAATGACACACTTCGAAACTTTGCTTGCCACCTATCATCATCAAAACCCAAATTAAGAAAAACGAAAGCAACTTGATTTAGATAAATAAGATCTAGTTCTTTCTTCGTGCGGGATCCCACACCTGATAATTGCAAGTTTATAATTTGATCGATCTCATCTCTCTACTTACACTTTCTCCCCAGCCCTATGCATGTGAAGATTACCAAAGCTGACATGCAAGTAGTTAGCAAGAGACCAGATCAATAGTGCAATGAACATCGCTGCAAAAGTTAGCTCCAATGCAGTTACTATCCCCAGAGGAGACATCACCATTACCGGCCTATTTGAAATCCTCAAACGGGAACTTGTCCTGAACAATCAAATTAAATTCGAGTAATTAGTCCACAAATATTATAAAAGATAAAAGAGTACTAGAAATTCACCGTCCTGGTAGTTCTTTTCAACAGCACACAACATAAACGACCTATATACAACTATGTCTGTGACCAAATTTGAATAGAGTTAAAATCAGAAAGTATTGACTAAATAGAACACATATATGGAAGATTTAGAGGGTAAATTGTTATAAACCTTTTGGAATTAGTAGGCCTGTTCTGTGTCTTCTGAAGATGGAGATAAACACAGCCCAGAACCGCTATCAACATTATAGGGAATGAAAAAAGCAGAAGATTTGTCCCTATAATTAAACAACCCACATTTCACATTTAAAGATGTTAGTTAGTGTATATCTACATATATATACCAACAAAATTAACAAAAAAAGAAAGAAAGAAGAGAACTGAAAATAACAACTATATATATATGTGTAAACCACCTTGTTCTCTGAAGTATGTAGAGTTGAGTTTGCTGTTTAGTTTGGGAGTCCATGTTTGTTTGAAAAGCTTGGTTGGCAACAGAACCCATATCAAAAGCCAACCCAGAAACACCACAAGACATGTGATCTTCAAGATTGTACGATTGCTCATCTTCTCTCTAGCTAGCTATCAAGCTTCTAATTTTCCTGGAAATTAAACTATGAGTGTTTTAAGATCTGAGAGCTAGTGGAAGGTGATGTTCTTGTATTTATACTAAAAAAAAAAAGTTAGAAGAGTTTTGAATCAAATTGCATTAATATGTCATCATAGATTTGCATAGGAGATCAACAAGAAACAGCATGATTCATGCTCAACTAAGCCCCTACATGTTGTTGCAAAGTATGTTTCGCACACATTTATGTTTTTTTTGTTGGTTATTTTTATAATTAGGCAGATCTTTTTTTAAAAAAACTATTTGAAAGCAATAAGTCAGACTTTTTACACTATATCTATAAACAATTATGAGAGATTAGTCAGCTTATGATCCTTTCAAAAAAAAAAAAAAAAGTCAGCTTATGATACCATAATGTATGATAAATATAGATTATAATTATGACTTCAATCATAATAAGCTAAATGTGTGTGTATGTTTGTATTCAAATCACACCTTTTATATTACTAGAAAGTGTGAAGAGATATCTTCCTATCTTGTGAGAGTAAATATGCGAACAGCTTATGTATCAGGAAATTATGATAAATATTTAACCCGTTAGTCTTAAAAAAAAAGATATAATAAATAAAGGAATATGTTAATATATGTGCCCATGATTAAAAAGTTGAATAAAAAATATTATATTTATTCTTTAAGAAATAGAATTTTTTTTTTTGGTACAATAAATATAAAATTTTTATTTAATCGTCCATGTGATTATAGGTTGGAAATCGACAAAAAGAAATTGTTTTTACATATTTAAAAATTATTTAGAAATAATTATTGGAGGATTTTTTAAAGACACCAAGTATAGGTAATGTATACTATTGCAAGTACAGTTGACTTAATTCGCTAAAAGCTTGGTAGTACAAGAAGAGTACACGTTGATATTCCAAGAAGGAAAAAAAAAATTAGTGATGGAATATGCTTAATCTTATAAGCTAATTAATATACACATGAATGCCTAATCAGTGTATCCCAACAAAAAATAAATGCGTAATCGAATCTGCAGCCACCCATTAACCATAGAAAGGTGGGATCCCTAACATTATTGTTACTTCCGGACTAAACAAAGGTGGGATCCCTAACATTATTGTTACTTCCGGACTAAACAATCTCATATCGTACGTTACAGTGGTCTGTTATGGGACCGCTACTCACGTTAAATTCGTATAACATAAATGTTATACGTAAAATTTAAACTCGTTATGGACCTCTACGTAGAATTGAAATGCATGCTGTACAGAAGTGAATAACATGAGTTGTTTGTTTTCACAAGTGTTTAAGGACCATCACTCCAAATCCAATGCCAAGAAAAGTGGCAATGGCGATTCCGAAAATGCCTGCAAGAATCGCAGGAACAACTAGAGAACCCCATCCTTTGGCTGTGGCCATGGCACATGCTGTTGTAGGGCCTCCAATGTTGGCATTCGACGCCAGGAGTAACAGCTTTAAATCGAAGCGAAACAGCTTTCCAAATCCGAGTATCACGGCTAGATGGACAGTAACTTGAACAACAGCAAACAAGAAAATACTAGGCGCTGTGTTGATGACATTCCATATGCTACCACTTGCACCCACCACAGCGAAAAATACCTGTTACGAAAAATCACCTCACGTGAAACAGTCTTATTTCATCACCATGAAAAGATGCCTGTCGTTGGAGTAGACATTACAGCGTAACAAAATAGGAAAGCACTTTCATAATACGATCAAATGAAGTGGAGATATTTCGGTTACCTGCATCAGGACCAGAGCAAGTTTATCTCCAGCTGGTGCAAGATAACCAAATTGTGTTGGGAACAGAGTAGCTAAAGTGACAACAATAGCTGTCACACCTGGAAGGTTGCCTCCTTGAATCCTGCACAACTTTGTGACGTAAGAGGCAGACTTACATATTGCAAAGGAAATTGCAAGAGCTGTAGCAGTCTGTAGCACAGCCACATTGCCTTCAGAGTCGGACTCCGTATCCATTCCATCGCCTGCCAAAGAATTTCAGGTTTCAATATGATGCAATATGTCCTAAAATCAATATATAGACGATGATAAAAGTCATTTTGAATTAATATGTACATAATCGGAAACTGAGGACACATTGCATGGTAAAATGAAGGAAGCTTATACTGACAGGAATGCATAATTGCATATCATATTAAAGCTGAATGGTGCGTACCGTCAGTTGATGAAGCCTCGGGAGGTATTTTAGAGGCCAAAGTAAACAACACCATAAAGTATATGGCACAAATAACATTGTCTGCAGCTACTCCTGCAGCCAAAACAGATGGAGAAACCCCAAGAGCCTCTGAAATTGCGACATAATTAATAGCTGCAATATACAGAAAAAGAGGAAAAAAAGAATTTAGAAAGTTCATGAAAATCCAACCCTCAAAATTCTCTTTTCTAAGAAACATCCATACAAATGAGTGGTCCACTAATATATAGAAGGAGCACTGCGGACTTTGCAGCCATATCAGAACTACGTGGTGATGTAAGAATGCTATATCTCCTTACTTAACAGAACACCATTGGCACAGAAAAAGTTTTAACAGAGATGATATACTGAACAGTTACAACTTGTAAGAATGCTAGATCTCCTTACTTTCATAACAAAGAGCTCACTCCAAAAGTAAGAAGCAACAACACTTCCCGACAACTTACATCCACCAATATAACTACCCATGAGAGCAGCAGCTATTTTCCAGCTATCTTGTCCAAGTGATCGCATAGGCACCATCAGAAAAGCCACTACTGTCCCAACTATAGTCGCAACTGTCAATACAAAATAGAAAACAAAAGTTATTGAGGATCATAAAGTAAACTGTATTTGTTATACTGATAAAAGAATAGCCATGTGTTCCCATGGGACTCACTCAGTTACTGTTTGCTTGTTGAAGAAATCATTGTATGGTTTGAAGCAGTCTCCAAGACAGTGGTATAAACGATTTAATTCGTTTATGATTGGTAATGGATACTTAAGGAGCAACTATGATAGTTGTGTCTATTTTCGAAAGACTGATGATGGCTCATTTGTATATTTGCTTCTTTATGTTGATGACATGTTGATTGCAGCTAAGAACATGTCAGATATTGATGAGTTAAAGAAGCAGTTGAAAAATGAGTTCGAGATGAAGGATCTTGGTACTGCGAAGAAGATCCTCGGCATGGAAATAAGGAGAAATCGAAAAGAAGGAAAATTATTCTTGACTCAGAGAGGATATATTGAGAAAGTTCTGGAGAGATTTGGCATGAAAAATGCTAAACCGGTATCTACTCCATTGGCCGCACACTTCAGATTGTCAGCAGCTTTATCACCCAAGACAGAAAGTGAAAAGAGGTATATGACTCGAGTTCCCTACTCCAATACAGTTGGTAGTATTAAAAATGCTATGGTCTGTACGCGTCCAGATATTTCACATGCAGTTAGTGTTGTTAGTAGATATATGTCTTGTCCCGGGAAAGCACACTGGAATGCAGTGAAATGGATTCTACGATATCTACGTGGAACTTTAGAAGCATGTCTAGAGTTCAGTCGGAGTAGCAGTTCTCTAGTCGGATTTGTCGACTCTGATTATGCAGGTGATCTTGACAAAAGGAGATTACTTATAAGATATGTATTCACTCTCGGTGGAAGTGCAGTTAGCTGGAAAGTTTCTTTACAACCTGTTGTAGCGTTATCAACAACAGAGGCAGAATACATTGCTATTACAAAGGTGATAAAGGAAGCACTCTGGCTTCGAGGGTTGTATGAGGAGCTCAGTTCTTGTTCCGATGCCACTACTATTTTCTGTGATAGTCAAAGTGCAATTCATTTGACTAAAGACCAGATATTTCACGAAAGAACTAAGCATATTGATATCAAATTTCATTTTGTTCGAGATATCATTGCCCAAGGACAAGTTACTGTGAAGAAGATAAGTACTCATGATAATCCTGCAGATATGCTGACTAAATCGCTTCCAAATGTCAAGTTTAAACACTGTTTGAACTTGATTGGTATTTCAAACTCATGAGATATTTTGACAAGGTGGAGCGATACTGCTATTGATCAAAATTCAATCCAAGGTGGAGATTTGTCAAAAAGGTGGATTGAATTGTTTTTACAAAAAAGGTGAACAGTGCACCATTTGTCTAAAACAATTTCTTGAACTTTGTCAACAAAAGCTGCACCGAATGCGGCTTTGGATGGCTTGATTGTTTTAGCAGCTTGCTCTCTCAACTGCCTATAAATGGGCAAGCTCTCAACAGATTAGAACACACAGAGTGAGTGAAAAGAGGTATATGACTCGAGTTCCCTTCTCCAGTGCAGTTGGTAGTACTATGTATGCTATGGTCTGTACGCGTCCAAATATTTCACATGCAGTTAGTGTTGTTAGTAGATATATGTCTTGTCCCGGGAAAGCACACTGGAATGCAGTGAAATGGATTCTGCGATATCTACGTGGAACTTCATAAGCATGTCTGGAGTTCAGTCGGAGTAGCAGTTCTCTAGTCGGATTTGTCGACTCTGATTATGCAGGTGATCTTGACACTCTTGATTCAAATGGGTGCAAGTTTTCAGTTGAAGGTGGAGTACTAAGAGTTAGCAAAGGAGCATTGATCGTGATGAAGGCTAAGAAAACTGGTAGCCTTTATGTACTACAAGGTTCCACTATTACAAGTTCTGCAGCTGTTTCAGAATCATCTATGCCTGGTTCAGAAGTTACAAAATTATGGCATATGAGGCTCGGGCACATGAGTGAAAAAGGTCTAACCCTGCCAAGCAAGCGAGGACTTTTATGTGGCCAAAGTACCCGAAAAATGGACTTCTGTGAGCACTGTGTGTTTGGAAAACAGAAAAGGCTCAGTTTTGGTACTGGAATTCATAGAACTAAAGGGACTTTGGATTATATTCACTCTGATCTATGGGGCTTATCGCCAGTTCCATCAAAAGGAAGAGCTCGATATTTATTGACCTTCATTGATGACTTTTCAAGGAAGGTCTGAGTGTTTTTTCTAAAGAACAAAAATGATGTTCTTGACACTTTCAAAAGGTGGAAAGCTCAGATACCAGTTTGTTATGCTTGGAGCAGGATCAGATAGTACATGTATTAAAAATAGACGACAAAATTAAAATAGCAGTAAATAAATGACACAAGAATTTACGTGGTTCGGCTAAAATACAAGCCTACATCCACGGACCAAGAGGAGCGATTCCACTATATCATAAAATTTTATGGTGTGTACACAATTAAAGATCACACTCTAATACCTCAAGAGAATATCTCACAATACCCCTTATAATAATTCACACCCCTAAAATTTTCTCACAACACTCAATTTTATTCTCACAAAATTTCTCTCTTTTCTCTCTCATTTTCTTCTCTCTCATTTTTTCACTCACTCTGTGTGTTCTGATCTGCTGAGAGCTTGCCCATTTATAGGCAGTTGAGAGAGCAAGCTGCCAAAACAATCAAGCCATCCAAAACCGCATTCGGTGCAGCTTTTGTTGACACCATCCAAAGCCGCATTCGGTGCAGCTTTTGTTGACAAAGTTCAAGAAATTGTTTTAGACAAATGGTGCATTGTTTACCTTTTTTGAAAAAAACAATTCAATCCACCAATCCACCTTTTTGACAGTTACATATAGATAAATCGGTTGCAATACAGGCTAAGTAGAGGTCATCTGATGTCCTTAAATGGGTATAATCATTTCACTTCACAACTTAGGGAGATGAATAAGTTTAAAAAGATCCCAAGTAGACACCACGTCACAATGACAATGTTAGAGCAAGGATGTAAAGATCACTAGTTGAGAAGGATGTCAAAGCATAATTTCCCAACCACATGTTATCTACTTGACACAGACGAGGCACGACAAATTTTTAGATGGAAACCCATCACATTAACAGCGGAGGACATCATAATAGAAAGTAGAGGAAGGCCTAGTTTAGCAAAGACCAATTACAAAGGAACTCAAATCAGCATAAAAGCCGAGCTGAGTATGATCTGGAGCAGTTCGTATGCTTATTTATACATGGCAGCCATCTAGTCGTAAATGTAGTCATCATCATGGCACTTTGTGCATTGAAATTAACATAAATTGTGTAGATTTGAAATGATCACATAAACATAGAGAAACTTACAGGATTCAAAAAGTAAATTACTCTTTCACAATCGGCTCCATCATTAAGATCTCTGAACATGCAGACCTCTGCTCAAATGCTATGAATCCTACTCTTTTACTCCCTATCCTAGAATAAAACCCGTAACCCACACACGTCAGACTCTTCAAATAAACATCTAAAACTTTTAGTTCCTCTAACAAAATTTATCTTTGCTGACATCCTAATTATGATGTTATATTCAAAACTTTCAACATTAAAGCAAAATCTCAAGGTAAACAATTCCTGCAATGTAATTTGTTCCTTTTATTCTCTTCTTCACATTAAAGCAAAACTCAAGATACATCAAAAATCAGAGACACATACACAACAACTCATCTAAATTGCACAAAAACAAAAAAGCACAATACTGATGATATTACAAGAAGTAAATTTCACCTGATCCAAGCAAGAAAGCAAGGAGCAATGTCCCCGCTGACCTGACAACGCGTCGCAAATCAGCTCTAAACAACAGCAATGGGACAGATACCGGAAGCAGATACTCCAAGAACATCGAATACGCAGGCGCTTCGTAGGGAATCATCCCCAAATTGCTCGCCGCCAGCCCCACCAAAGTGCTCACTAGAGCCGCACTCACCATGCTCCCAATCTTCGTCTTCTCCGACCTACAATTTCCCAACAAAAATTCAAAATTTTAGAAATTGATTATATGTATTAGTCCTTTTCAAGCTATAAGCATGCATTTTGAATAATTTGTATCGATGCAAATTTGCTAATTAGTTGATGTGAACAAACAAACAGCGGCTATTTTGATTGTGTATGTATATAATATATGTTACCAGAGACCAAAAGCGCCGGCGGCGAAGAGGGCGGTCCACATGCCCCAATGGTCGTCCGGAGAAATGATGGGGTGCCTCAGCTGTGACTGTGACCGGACCTCCACGGGTCGAATCCGGACCCGGTGGCGGTTTTTGGACGATATGGATGGTGAAACTAGCGTCGTTATTGGGAGACGGGTGGGGAGTGAGAGGAGGTAATGGCGGGAAGTGAAGGGTGACACGTGGAGGTACGGGATTGGTGGTGAGGTAACGGAAGCCATTGACATTGATGAGAAGAGGATGATGGTCTGGAGCTGAGTTGAGTGAAGTGAGAGTTTTGTCCGCGTGTAGTTTATCTGCTTGTGTTGTGTTCCTCGTAGTAAATTTTTTTAGGAAGGTCCACGTGGCGTTATTTTGAGTTCGTGGACCCCTCCCGAATCTTTCAAGCTTAGATTCCTCCTCAGCTAGAAAGAGATGAGATTCTTGATGATTCTTCAATGCAGAAGAACAGAAAAAACAAAAAAAAAAAAAAAAAGAGAAATAAATTTTACTGAATACGAATTTCGTCAATGAGATGTGGTATCGTGTCGATGTCGTTCTCCAACTTTCAAATTTATAATTTAGAGTTGAACTAATTTTCTGAAACTATTAAATTAATCTAATAAAATTTAAATGACTCTTGTATAACCATTAAACAATTTTTTGGTAAATACCAAAAATTCCCTTAGAGGGGAATTTTTATCTAAATTCGAAATAAAATTATTTTTAAAAACTTTTAAAGTTTGATCGTTTTGAGTTAAAAATTTTCTAACTCAATCCAACCAAATATAAATCATAACCCAATCCAATCCAATATAATATTAGTTAGATTGGACCAAATTGTGTTGATAGGATTCAACATTTAAGTCCAATAAAACTAATTTTAATTTATATATTATTTAAAATATTTAAATTTAAATTTTATTATATCCAAATTCAGTTTCAAAATAATTTTTCACTTAGTATGATATCACATTTAATTTGTATTTTTTAAAAAGCATCAAAATCAAAACACTAAAATATATTACATATTTGTTTAAAAGTTTGTTGAATAAATTATAAAAATAAAAATATAAAATTAATAATTTATCAAACTTAAAAAAGTTTCATCTAAGCATCTTATCAATTTTACAATTATAATTACTTTGACATAATACCATAGTTGTATAATCTATTATTTATTTTAATCAACATAATAATTAAAACCATAAAAAGTTTGGGTTCCATTTTATTAATCCAGCCCAACCCAACCTACAAGTTGGGTCGGGTTTTGTCGGGTTGGTGCCCACCCCTAAGCAATATACAGAATTAGAAGGTTTTTACATGTATTTGAGGACTGTTACTCCGAAGGCAATGCCAATAAAAGTTGCAATGGAGATTCCAAAAATTCCTGCAAGAATACCTGGAATAATCAAAGAACTCCAACCTTTAGCCGTGGCCATTCCACAAGCAGTTGTAGGGCCTCCAACATTTGCATTTGATGCTATTAGCAGCAGCTTTCGATCAAAGCGAAAGAGCTTTCCTAATCCAAGAATCACAACGAGATGGATGGTGATCTGGGCAAGAGCGAACATGAAGATGCTGGGGGCCGTGTTGATCACACTCCATATGTTTCCACTTGTACCCACCACAGTAAAGAAAACCTGTTTTGCAAAAACAGGACACATACAGACAACGCAACGTTACGTGCAAACTTGAAATTCCAGATTTGAGCAAATGATTTAGAGTCGTATGTATAATGAGAAATATCATAAATAAACCCTGTCCAGAACAACACAAATGGACTATATCAGATTGAATTCCGATAAAAATTTACTCACCTGCATCAGAATTAGAGCCATTGCCTCCCCAGCTGGTGCAAGAGTATTAAACTGGGATGGAAATGTTGTTGCTAAAATAACAACAATAGCTGTTATGGCTGGTAGGCTACCACCTGGAATGCCAAAATATTTTGTGGCGAAAGTGCCAGCCTTGCAGATAGCAAAGGCTACAGCAAGGGCTGTCGCAAACTGTAGCACAGGAAGTTTGTCACCACGGTTGGACTCCTTGTCCGTTTTACCATCTGTCAGAAGTGTAAGTCCAGCCTTAAGTTAGATGTTACGAATTTAATTTATTAGACGGAACAAAATTAAATATCAAAAGGGAAACTGCATATGTGTAGCTTTGGGAGATAAAGAGAATGCAGACCAAAATTGCTCATCTTTGTTAAACAACCGCAATGAGGTGCAAAACCGAAATAGAAATGTAGAAAAAATACTGAGCTAGATTAACAACTACAGAAGTGTAAAATCCACTAAAAGAGTAAAAGGGTCTTATAGGCCAAAGTGCATCAATTGAAGATAAGAAAGGCAGACCAAGGAAAAACAATTGATTCACCGTTAAGATAGTACAACTACAGTCAATCAAATAATAAGAAAAGCAAGAGTTTTATGCACCATTGGTTGACGCTGAAGACTCAGGAGGTATTTTAGAAGCCAATGCAAACAATGTAGTAAAATATACCGCACAGATAACATTATCTGCAGCTAATCCAGCAGCTAAAACTGATGAAGAAATGCCAAGAGCGTCAGCAATAGCAACGTAATTGACAGCTGCAACGAAACAAAGATAAAATATCCATCAGCCAATAAAAAAAAAAAAGCGAGAGAAATTTAACAACAAATGCCGTGATAACCAAACAGAACCATCATTACAAGAACCAATAAAAACCAGCATAAACCGGTCAAGATATCTACATAGCTCTAGAAAGTAAAAATTAAAAAACCTCCGCCAATATGTCGACCCATGAGTGCAGCTGCCATTTTCCAACCATCTTGACCAAGTGACCGCATTGGCACCATCAGATACGCCAACACGGTTCCAACTGCTGTTGCAACTGTCATACAACAAAATAAAAAAAATTTAGAAACCCAAATAAAAAAAAATGTCCATGGAAAAACTATTGATACTGATCTACTTCATATCACATCCCAAAATGACAAAATCACAACTAAATTGAAGCTAGTTTTAGTCATTTTACATAATCGACTAGTAGCATATTACCTGATCCTATCAAGAAAGCCAGCAAAAGTGTCCCGGTGGACTGAACTATGCGACGCAAGTCTGCTCTAAACAACAACAATGGAACAGCTAATGGTAGCAGAAACTCCAACACAACCGAGTAAGCCGGAGATTCACACGAAACTAGACCCAAATTACTAGCAGCAAGTCCAATTAATATGCTCACAATCGCACCACTCACTGTCTTGCCAACCTTGGTCTTCTCAGACCTTCAAAATTTCCAAACCAACAACAAATTTAAACAAATTGTACCAAAACAAAAAAAGAAAAAGAAACAGAACCAAGATGTTCTTCTTCACAAACTAAAGCAACTGTTATACAAAAGATGTCCTAAAAGCAGATAAAATCATAAAACAACATTGGTCTTCTCAGACATTCACATTTCCAAAGCAACAGCAAACTCAAACAAACTTGATCCAAAAAAAAAGAAACCCAGATGAGTTTCTTCCCAATCTAACACAAGTGTACACAAAAATGTCCTGGAAGCAGATAAAATTTGTAAAATTTCTGATTTTTACCAGATACCGAAAGCGCTGGTGGCGAAGAGAGCAGTCCACATGCCCCATTTGTCGTGGGGAGAGATGAGAGGGGCACTGGTCAGCTGGGATCTGACGATGGTCACGGGTCGGGTCGGACACGGGGTTCTGGGGAGAGAACCGGGACAGAGAAAGAGACCGGTTTTATTATGAGAAAATAAAGCTGATGACGTTGACAACGAAGTGATGATTCTACTTGCTGTGGAGATTGAGTGATGGTTTTGGCGGGAGCGAAGACAATTTGACCGTTGGAGATCAGACGGCGGTGACGGCGTCTGAAACGGCGGTAGAAATAGAAGCTTTGACGACGCCATTGACGTCAAGTCTCCCGTTAGCTCTCTCCGTTGACGAGAGATAGACGTTGCCGGAGTTGAAGAATACGAGTTCTGGGGACTTCAACACTTTCTGATAATTATTATTCGGGTCCGTTACAACTTTTATAAATAGAGCTTTAACGGGAAGTCGATGACCATTTATATCAGATGAAAAAGCTATTTAAAATTATAGGATTATAAAAAATGATATAATTTTGTATATCTATTTATATCAAAGTGGTTCAATTTTTATCATATACATACTAATATGTATAGATAGTTTTCTCCCATTGTAAGTTATTAATGTTGTTTTTATATCCTTCAAAAAAAAAATATTGTAAAATTGACAAATTATTTTATTATATAAGATATTTTAATATTTTTAAAAATCACATTTTGAGTTTCTTCTAATAAATATAAAAATAACTTTTTTTAATTGCTTAAAAACTTCACTGGGTGGCAACCAAACGGTTAAAAAAAAAAGAGCTTTTAAAATTAAATAAACTCTTTTGACTATTAAATAAGTTTTTCCAAATGTACACTGAGAAGATGTATTTAATCTAGAATTTATTAAAATTTAATGAATTTTTTTTAAGTTGTAAATTTTGGTAGAATCCACGAATTCTATAAATTCCATATAAATATGTTGGACTTATCCACATATTTATATGGAATTGGATAGATTTTTAATAATGTGTTTTGAAAAAAATAGTATTGAATTAATAATAGTTTAAAATCCATTAAATTCTATGGAGAAAAGCAAGATTTGTCATATGACTTTTCATTTAAACAAAATATGACTTTTTGAATACATTCATGAATTTTTTAAAAGTCTGAATTTAATATATCTAGATTTCAATGCACTTTTAAAAATTTATAAAATTAAATACACCCAAATTTTGATATAAGTCTAAATTAAATATACTCAGATTTCGACACACTTTTAATTTCAACCAATTCTATATTAAATACATATTTTTTAGGATTTGGATTTGATACATTTAAAAAAAAAAATTGAAATATATTAGCGTGTATATTATCAGTGAGTTTAATATTAAAATCAAAATTTTATGTGGCTATTAGTTAGTTTAATTGGAGTTTAGTTTATTTATTGTACTTAAAAAAATTTAAAAACAGAATATTATATTGAATAAAAATCTATTTTTGTATATCTACTAGCAAGCAAAGTGGTTTAGTATAAAGATTTAAGTCCCGCATTAAATTTCAATGTGGGGAGATTAAATTTCAATGTGGGGAGATCCTCTATCTGTAGTGAAAGTTATCATTTCGGATCGAATTTTTAGCATTTAATCTCATTAAATCTCAATAGACCCTTACAGTGTCATATTTCATAAAAACATATTGATACTGATATACCATCCCTACATATGTTATCAAGATTTCAACACCAGACTCTTGTTTGACAAAATAAAAAAGAACATACCAAGATGCAGAAATATTGTACATTGTACTATAAACAAATTGGTAGAAGCAGCTAGTGGCCCTACTTCATCAGTTCTTATTCAAAATGTTGTAATACATCAAAGATTACTGAAGATCGGTCTGCGTCAAATCTGAGTATGGTTACAAATTTGCGATCGAATTGAAAATCATTCAGCACGGTATTCTTTTCAACATCTTGGCTTTTATTATCTTTTGCTGAATGGATGGTCAAGAATACTACTGTTAGAAGAGATGTTATCAGCTTGCTTCTGCTTCTTTGCGCTGGGCTTCTCCTCCTCCAACGCTTTCAATTTGTTCTTGATTGCGGCTATTTTAGCACTCCGGTTCATCTGCCCTGAAGTGCTACTACAAGAGGGGCCTTTTTTGTTTGTCTCGCCTACTCCTTTGGTTGGATTTTGTGCTGCTTCTTCTAAGTACTTCTCGCTAGCCAGACGGACAACCAAAGGGCGGCCACAAGCTAGTCTTCCATGCATCTTCTCCTTGGCCAATTTAGCTTCCTGCATGCTCACTTTAAACGTGGAAATCAGAAATTGCTTGAATAACAAAGAAATAAGAAGCAGACAACTTACCTCTTTGGTGCTAAACTGAATAAAAGCAAAGCCTCGTGGCTCTCCACGCTTTGGCCCACGAGTGTGCCATAGAAAGTCCTCCGATACAATCTTTCCATAAGGAGAGAACATCTTAATCAGGGAAGCCCTGAAAAAGCAACATCGAATAAATAACTAAACCAAAAAAAGGATAAAATCAATGTTCACAGATACTTCTGCAACAAATAACAAAATTTTTTGTTTTGCCCCGGAACAAAGAACTAAAGATCATAAAATTCTACTTACTCTGTTATTTTTCGATCGAGGTTACCAATGTAAAGTCTGCTTTCACACTTATCGTCACTGAAACCATTAGGATCCTGCATGTATTCAACACGGAATTCAAATACATGAGAAGCCTCGGTACATCAGATGAGAGATGAATCTTTTGGAAACTCCATTAGGTTTTTAAACTCCCGTCACTTAAAAGGTTCGAAAAAGCTCGTGGGCATAGGAAGCAAATAGAAAACCGAACACAGCTAGTAATGCATAGCAAAAACAGAGATGTACAAATCACAGAGAGGATAAAAAAAATACAGTTAGATGAGTTACATCGTGAAAGAATCTTCTGCGAAGAGCCCACACATTTCATTTGTGGGCTCAGATGATTAGGAACAAACAAAACAAGCAGGCTTTGGTATGGCATTCACCTGATGGGGACAAATATAATTAGTTCTACGAGGAATCAAGGCCCAACTATGCACCCGTAATCCTCAGATTATATTACCATTTATCATCAGCTTGATTTCATTTCCAAAATTACCAATTTTAAGGAGGGAGCATAAACCAACAATATTGATCAGGTGAAACAGTAGTAGATCTGTAAAGCACACTGGACACCAGAAACCAACAATCAAGGGCTAGAAAAGCAAAACAAAATCCAACTCCAACACAGCGGGGAGGGAGATTTGTCGATTCATTTCCAACACCGAAAGAAGTTAAAGAGAAATTAAGCGAAGAATTTCCACCACACCCGTGGCATTGATTTCCAATACATAAAAATTACAGAAACTAAATAACATGCATTTACGTAGTATAGAGACTGTACATTTACCATGAAACTGCAAGCGCGAATACGATAAATGTTTGGACTAACCAGCCCACAAGCACAAGAAAACTCCAGAAACTTCAAAGCATCAGACCCTGCACACCCCACTAGCTAAAACAGATTTTCATCAAGAGCTGTTCAAACCAGCCAATTCCAAATTACATAGACCATATCTGCTATAACAACCCCAACATCCAACCAAAATAATCAATTTAAGGACGTAATATCACTAACAAGAAAAAACCTTCAAAGATTTAAAACATCTTAGAAATTCACAAATAATTTTTACAGACGAAACCCTGATCTTTCAAGTTAAAAAGTAATTGCAGAAATTAGGGTTGATGATGCTCAAAAAACTTACAATAACTTACAATAATTGACGCTTCCCGATGATTCGATGTCGTTCGACGAGCTCTTTGATGTCAAGTAGAAACGACTTTTAGAAACTCGCGAACAAGAAACAACATCAAGAAGACAAGAACCAAACCAAACTTTCCCTTGGTGCTTTTTGCAGTTGCAGGTCTGCCTCTGCTTTACACGAAACCGACGTCGTATCAGCAATGCTAGTCTGGTAGAGTCGGGTAGCGGGTTCCGTGTGATTGGTTTTATTTGGGCTTTAATTGAAGAGCTTTTGGCCCATGCAATGACCAAACAACGGCGGCGTTTCAATTAGTATTTCTAGTATTGTAGCAGTGAACTCTATTTGATGATGATAATATGACGTCATCTTCCTGTAATCAAACGGTTGAAAATGACACCCACCAAACCTGACTAAAAAAAAAAAATCCTTTTCCAACAAAAATGGCCCACTAACATAATAGACTGTTTATCTATTTAGAAAATATGAGCATAAATTTAACTAAATCGATCATTATACAATTAATTTTGTCTTTTTTAGGTACAAAATAAATAATAAATCTATTAATATTAATTATTAAATATAGGTTCCGAAAAAAAAGTTACTGAGTATAATAATTTGAAAATTAAATAGATAATTAAAAAATAGTGAGGCGGCTAGTGCCATCGCACATGTTGAAGACAATAGGTGACTGCCGCCCAATTAAGATCCCCCACTCCATTTGGTAGAATAGGCTAGACTAGACTTCAAGTTAATTCAATGGTGTCTTTATTTTAACTATTTTTATATCATTTAATATTATATATATATATATATATATATATATATATTACGTGCGATGAGTTTTTAACTAGTTGAGTTTGTAAAATATTTTATAATTTTGTATAAATTAATGGGTTTAATTTTTCAATTGTATTGCACACAGCCGCATGATTCATATAGTGTACACTCCGATATAAATTAGTGATGGGGTTGAAATTTTATCATTTAAGTATTATTAGTATATATAAAGAATTTTTTTATATTATATAAAAATATATATATCTTTTAATTATAAAAATAAATATTTAAACTTTACGTGATTGATCACGGTAAATGAATGAAACATCATCCAAAAAGGTAAAACAAATTTAATAACCTTCGTGAACATTAAAATTACAATTTTATTTTAATGAGATCTTTATAATTCAGAAGTAGAACTACGCAATTAATTAGCCAATCAAGTAAAAGTCAAGTTAGGCTAAAATGAAATTGAGTGGTGTTGCTAGGTTGTAAACCATTTAATTTTTCAAATATGGCCAGGCCATGCACATTATACCACACAAATAAAAGTTGATGCCTATTGCCAACCAACTGTCATAATATTCGGCATCATTGGTTTTTTTTTTTTTTTTATCTATTTGATTAGTTTTATAACAGATACGTATTTCAAATATCTATAAAAATATAAGATATTTATTCTTATAATATGAGATTACTTCATAATAAGTGAAGAGTAAATATTTATAAATATTGATAAATATATATGATAAAATTTAAATTTTTAATATTACGATAAAATAGAAATATATTAACCACTTGAAATATAAACGAACATGAATTTTATAATCATGATTATTATTAGAAATAATAAATATTGTTTAACATGAAATTGAAAAGGTTTCGGTGGTGATTTTCTCATGTTTAATAGGACCATGTAATGGAAGCCAACCTAGCCCCATTTTTGTATTTTTTAAAAGTATTAAACGGTCCAAACTTATTAAGATTAATAATTAAATATACGTCTGATTATTTATTTCTATAATGGAATAAAGAGAAAAAAATTATATATATATATATATATATATACACATAAATATGTGTGTGAAACTTAAAACAACAACACCGTTCATAAAAAAAAAAAAAAAAAAATACTTTTAATGGAACTATTATAATGTATTAGAAAGGGAGATATTTATCAACTTTCTTCCCAAAATGTTTCACACACAATCTTCCTCTTTAGAAAGAAAAAGAAAAAAAAAACAGTTTACTGTTCTGTTCTGTTCAGTTTAGTTCTGTTCTGTTTATATACCTCGGAAACGCTTCTTATATATGTATATATAAATAGAGACCAGAACCTGCTTCAATGGAGACCCAAAATTCTCTTCACTTTCTCACATCTCTTTCACTAACTCTCCTCTGTTGTCTCCTCCTCCACTTCTCAGCCGCTGTTTTCATTCCCGCAGACAACTACCTCCTCAACTGCGGATCAACAACCAACGCTTCTCTCTACAACCGTCTCTTCCTCGCTGATGGCTCCACTACCAAATCCGTTTCGCTCTCAGCAGACCGCTCCATTGCGCTCAAGAATCCGAACCCATCTCAGGATTCGCCTGCTCTCTACAACACAGCCAGAGTTTTCACGGGCGGTGGTGGTGGTGGTGACCACTCCAGCTACAGGTTCGACATCAGGAGAAACGGGTCCCACTTGGTACGTTTTCATTTCTCGCCTTTTGTAGCTGAAGATTTTGACTTGAATTTTGCCAAGTTTAGTGTTTTGGTTGGTGGATTCTTGGTGCTTGGTGATTTTAGTACTCAAGTTGTGGTGGTTAAAGAGTTTGTTGTCAAAGTTGAGGTTGATGTGCTTGAAATCATGTTCAGGCCTGTTAATGGTTCGGGTTTCGGGTTTGTTAATGCAATTGAAGTTTTCTCTGCTCCTAGTGATTTTATCTTAGATGATGGAGCTAGGTTTATTACTACTAGTGGGGCTGTTGAAGAGTACACAAATCTCTCTTCACAGGTTTTAGAGACAATTTATAGGATTAATGTTGGTGGTTTGAAGTTGACACCTTTTAATGATACTTTGTGGAGGACTTGGATTCCTGATGAGGATTTTCTTGATTTTAAATCCGCTGCAAAGCGTGCAGTCACCACTCATACCCCGAACTACCAGAAAGGGGGATCGACTAGAGAGATTGCGCCAGATAATGTTTATATGACTGCACAGGAGATGAACAGGGAGAATGTAAATATAGATGCTAGATTTAACATCACATGGGATTTTCCTGTGGGTTCAGGTGGTGGTGCTAGAGCTAGACACTTGGTTCGGTTGCATTTTTGTGACATTGTTAGTTCTTCGCTTAATCAGCTGTATTTTAATGTGTATATTAACGACTACTCCGCATATAAGAATCTTGATTTGTCGACAATGACGATCCACATGCTTTCAGCTCCTTTGTACATTGATTTTGTTGCGGATTCAGATGATTCTGGGGTTATGCGCATAAGTGTTGGGCCTTCAGATTTGAGTTCTGCGATGAAAATGAATGCTATATTAAATGGGGTTGAGATTATGAAGATGGTACATGTTACTGGTTTGGAAACTGATAAGAAGAAGAAACATATATGGATTTTGGTGGGATCAATTGTTGGAGGCTTTATCATATTGTGTTTGGCTGTACTCGCAGTTCTGCTCTCACTAAAATGCAAGAAGAAGAAACCGAAACCAAGACCTTCAGAAAGTGTGGGTTGGACACCTTTACGTGTATTTGGAGGCAGCTCACGCAGCAGAATGTCTGAAGGGACAGTCAGTGCGTCTCCAGGTACAAATGGATACCACAGCTTGAAAATCCCTTTTGCCGACCTACAACTGGCAACCAACAGTTTTGACAAGAATCTGATAATTGGTTCCGGTGGATTTGGTATGGTTTTCAAAGGGGTTCTTAGAGACAACACAAAAATTGCTGTAAAAAGAGGTGTGCCAGGATCTAGGCAGGGGCTCCCAGAATTCCAGACTGAAATAACTGTTTTGTCCAAGATTCGCCACCGCCATCTTGTCTCTCTTGTTGGGTATTGTGAAGAACAGTCAGAAATGATACTGGTGTACGAGTATATGGAAAAAGGGCCGCTGAAGAAACATTTATATGGTTCGGGATGCATGCCTTTATCTTGGAAACAAAGACTTGAAATATGCATCGGTGCAGCTAGAGGTCTTCATTACCTTCATACAGGTTCTGCACAAGGCATCATCCACCGTGACATTAAATCTACCAATATCTTGCTTGATGAAAATTATGTAGCCAAGGTGGCTGATTTTGGTCTTTCAAGATCTGGTCCATGTCTTGACGAAACCCATGTAAGTACTGGTGTAAAAGGTAGTTTTGGGTATCTTGATCCGGAGTATTTCCGAAGGCAGCAGCTTACAGATAAATCCGATGTTTATTCATTTGGGGTCGTGCTTTTTGAAGTTCTTTGTGCTAGACCTGCTGTTGATCCGTTGCTTGCTAGAGAACAAGTAAATTTAGCGGAGTGGGCAATGCAATGGCAGAAGAAGGGCATGCTCGAGCAAATCATTGACCCTCACCTTCTAGGAAGGATCAAGCCTGCTTCTTTGAAAAAGTTTGGAGAAACAGCGGAGAAGTGTTTGGCGGAGTATGGTGTTGATCGGCCAACCATGGGTGACGTGTTGTGGAATTTGGAATCCACACTTCAGCTTCAAGAATCTGGACCACCGAGAACACCACATGAAGATGGCAATGCAGGTGCACCAGGGTTACCAACACCTAGAAATGCTCCCCAAGATCCATCAGGGAGTGGAGGAGTTGAGGGCGATGTTGGTGATGGCAGCTCAGACTTGAGAACTAGCCAAGTCTTTTCCCAGTTGATTACTAATGAAGGCAGATAGTTCCCAAGTGAAAACTGCAACATGAACAGCCTATACTCTCTCTCTCTCTCTCTTTCTCTCTCTCTCGACTTTCGAGGACTTTTACCACTAAAAAATTCTGCTGAAATTATCTTGAAGGTACCAATCTGAAGTTCTCAATTTCTTCCAAAAATGACTCCTTACTAGAATTTTAGCATGATTTCCATATAGAAAATGATAATATCGCAAATCATTTAGGTTTTTTTACATTCAATTGTCGTATCTTCTGTTATTTTCTGTTTTTCTCATAGTTTTTTATGTATGCCACTAAATAGAAGGTGCATCAATATTAGCAAAGCTGTTATTGTATAATAGCACACTGATTATTGTAAATTAGTCCAATACAATGAAAGAGGCTTAAACTTGTCTCATTTTTCTGTTTATACATTTCAGTCTCTTGTTCAAAAGTTAAGGGGTTTTCATGAATGTTGCATGAAAAAAAGTCTTTTGAACCCAAATTCTCTTATACAATTACAAGAGACGTTGCCAGCTGAACTAGCTAGCACCTGAACTAGCTAGCACGCATGGTTTCATAAATGTTAGGTGATATTTGAGACTCTAGAACTATCTATTGTACATGCTGATGTGCCACTTCAATATGAGCCCCAATACATGTCAGATGATAGGTTTGCAAGAAATCTTTAACATGCTTGAACGATAGTTTTTCATTTTATGTACTTTGCTTGCTATTTACTTTGTCACCACATGGATTATTCTACACTTGATCAAGTCTTCTGATGGAGCCAAAAAATTGAAATGTCAACAGTTGAAGTTTGTTTCGCCATTTTCTGTTGGGGCCGATAGCATAGTTGTGGTAGTTTATGCAGATTTTTTCCCACAAGTTTCTACTATCTGGAGACTTATTCTGGATGAGTCGTGTTCTTGTAAGTAGATCTGATTGTATTTGTCAACTATGTACGTAGCCAAAACGTGGTATAAGCATAGTTACCTCATTTTCACCGACAGAACCCTGTAGCCTCCATGGAATAAAATAGTACAACACAAAGCAAAACAAAACAAAAAAGGAAAAAAAAAAAGATTTGTTTGGACAGGAGGAAAATGATAGAAAAGGAAAAGAAAAAAAAAGGGGTTTTGGTATTCACTTTGTTATCTTAAAATTCCTACTTCAGGTTCTACACTATGTTGATCTTTCTAGTCTCTACAAATAATTCATATTGAAAAACCAATGGTAGATTGACACTTAGAAATGACGACGATTAATTACTGCTGCTGTAAACAAGCTCGGATTTTATCTTCGTTACTTTCAATCGAAACTGAAACACAGATGGATGTGTGCTTCTGGGGATCCATTGTATGGAATATAAAGCTGTGGAGGTGGAAGGACCATCCAACTCCAACTGGACTCTCTATATGGTCTGCAATCAATGAATTTGCCTTTGTTGTTGTGTCTGCAATTCCAGTCTGGATGATAGTGAGCAAATAGGAGTGGCCTCTCCACCTAGAATCTTGACATTTTATTCAATTATATTAACATTATCTTGATGCACTTTTTCTGATTGAAAAGTTCTTTAAGCTTTGACACACACTACTACTTTATATACTCTCTTTTAAATTAAAAAAAAAATTATTGATAAATGAGGTATATTTTGAGCTTTCATTCAAGAAGGATGATATCTCTCAGTTTGGTTGGTTGGATTTTTTATTTTTTTTTGGGGGGGATTTTACTGTAGAAATGTAGATTCTTAATAATATAGAAACTAAATCATAAGCGTCTATAATTAATAATGATAATGTGTCATAAAATGTTAAAAAACTCAATAAAGAGAAGATAGTTATACAGTCTGTAACTATAACGTCAATAATTATGCAATTTTTAAAAGATTATATATAGTGAAGGTTCCTCCCTCGATCCGCTAATGTTCAAATTTTAATATTATAAATATTATTTTATTATTATTTAAAATTAAATGTTATAAGTTTAAATCTTTCAACACTTTACTATTTAATGGTAAAATAATTTAAATTTTAAAGTAAAACTTAAATTGGAGGAGAATATTTGCCTTTTTATTTCAAAAAAAAAAAAGAGGACTATTCACACAAATAGCCAACAAATACAATCATTTAGAGGAAGAAGATAAAAAAGCTATAGAAGTCAGTGTTGCAAATGATTTGCTTTTTCTTTTTCACAGCATGCCTTTGGATGTATATTTAAAACAAATCAATAAATTAATAATTATGCATTAAACATCTCATCATGTCTCTTTATCTCAAAAACCTAAAAAGTATCCTATTTTATTATTACCATCTTGACATTTTTCTATTTAACTATTCATATTTAATTTACTTTTCTTTATATTTGTGCATTACATTTACATTTACATTTACATTTACATTTACATCCCTGATTTGTATTGAAATTACCATGAAGGGGGTACAAAAATTGTTCAATTTGTTGTTTGTTGATTATATGGATTGGCTAGTTTTAACTAAACTCGATAATGGTATACACGATTCGATGACACTATAAGCACACGATACAAAATTAGTGAGTTTGAATTATATTTTATTATGTTTGAATCATTTTCGGATAAAATAGTTAAAATCGTTAAATAAGTATTTAAGTTAAACTTAAATCATTAACTGTCGGATAATTTATTTATATATATATATATATAAACTTATTTTAGATGAAATTATATTATAGTTGACTTTAAGTAAACTGACACACTTGTAATTATAGGGTTAAATGGATCATAAATTGACACTCAATTAATTTAATTGATCAAATTTAAGTTTATGACTTGTGACCCCATAAACCTAGTAGGTCATGAATTGATAAAAAATTAAATAAATCATATTTAAAATTATGATTTTAATGACAAATGATCGGATAAAATGTATTCATATTAAGTTATTAACAATTTAAAGTTTAAATAAATTGAATTTAAAGTTATGTCAGATTATGTACATAATGTATCTAGTTATGTAATATTATAGAACTGTAATACCGTTCTTGGTGGTGAGAATACTCCTTAAATCGGTACTATTTTAAATTCAAGTCATTATTACTGTATTTTAAAAAAAAATTAAAAAATGGAGCTTTGTGTTAAAATGATAGCTTATAAGTTATAACATGTCAAGGCGTCGGTCGCTCAACAGTTTTATAATTGAATTGCGTGAGGAGGTGGGGTCCTCATCATCCAACTAAGTGCTGATCATGTTACGTCAATGCCTGACAGTTGTAAGAAATAACTACCTGTAATTTTATCCAAAACCCGGGGTCCATTTCATAACTCACTTATTTTTTTTATTTTCATTTTTTTAATATTAAATATATCATGATTTTATGTTTTGCTCTGAATTTGGTAAATCTCTCTCTGTCTCTGTACCTTTGCAGCTACAAAACATTCAAATATAAAAACAAAAATAAAATAATAATAATAATAATTCGAGACAACTAAAAAAGGAGAAGAAGAAGAAAATTTTGAGAATTTCGAGGCCGATGAATTCAAATTAGAGAGCGAAAAGTGATAGTGGAAATGACTTTGAATTGAATCTTTCGATTCCGTATTTTGCTTCAGAGAGAGAGAAAGGGAGAAGTGTGTGTTGTATGTGAAGAAGAAGAAAGTGAAAACTGTGTCATTTTAAGGTTTTTTTTTTTTTTTAGAAGAAACCGTAAATTTTTTTTTCTAGGGTTTTAGGCGGAGGCGGCGACGGCGATGGATGTGATACTTCACATATACGATGTGACGAACAGTGGATCGGACAAGACGAACAACACTATCATGCAAATCAACAAGATCTTCAAGGATGGTATCGGCATCGGCGGCATCTTCCACAGCGCCGTTCAGGTCCTCTCTCTATCTATATCTTTTGTATGTGTGTGTGTATGAGATCTGAGGGTTCGAAACCTATTGGTTTTTGTGAATTGTTGTGGTGATTGATTATGTTCTTTGTTTGAATGAGATCTGATGAGATTTTAGTGTATATGTTTATTCGTTTGTGTTTGGTGTGTGTGCGCGATAAATATTTAAATGCTTCACTGTGGAATTGAATTAGCTACAGAAATGGACACGCCTAAAATTAGGTCGTCTGTTAATTGCTTCGGGTTTACTCGTACACTTGTCTCTTTTTATTGGTTTTGAAGATAAAAATGGTTTGCTTTACTGTTGTTCATAGTTTTCAGACTTTTGCTTTCACTTTTAAAGAAACATTTAGCATTCGCATCACACACAGATATAAAGGTAGAGTTAATTTTCTGTATTCTTGTTACAGTTAAAGAGAAAGAGAAGTTGACATTTGTCTTAAGAACCTTGTGAGTAGAAAGTGTAGAAATGTGGTTCAGGAATAAGAGCATTTCTTTAAGTTTGAATTATGAGTCCACCGCGAGATCACTCTGCCATGTTTTCTTGGAATTCAAGAAGACAAGCGTCTAAGTGCCCAAATATGAGAAAGCAATTATTGGATCTGGGCTTGACAAAGAGCTTTTGCATAAGACATTTCACCTCATGTCTGCTTTTCTTCCCCCCTTTTGTTGTCTACTATGTGTCATACAATACTTCATCTCAGCATTTTATGTTGTGTGTTAATATTACAGATTATGCCACTCTTACTGCACATATTATCTGAGTTGCAATTCATATTCAGTTTCTTTTTCTATTAATCAGTCCATAACTTTCAATTGTTAATACTTTTTCTTTAGTTATGCTGAGTGGAAATGCATGTAGGGATAAAAAAATTGTTTGCCCTGACAGGTATATGGAGAGGAAGAATGGTCTTTTGGTTTTTGTGAACAGGGATCTGGAGTTTTTAGTTGCCCATCTGGTAAGAATCCAATGTATACATACCGTGAGAACATTGTCCTTGGGCAAACAAGCTTTTCTATATTCAAGGTAAATCAGATATTACGGGAACTTAGTAGAGAGTGGCCTGGAAGTTCATATGACTTGTTATCCAGAAACTGCAACCACTTCTGTGATGAGCTCTGCGAAAGACTTGGTGTGCCAAAACTTCCAGGTAAATAACATATGAGATTATGTAGTCTGCTAGCATTCCTTTGAACTTAAATTCTCAAATTCTTATTTTGTGCATATTAGGGTGAATTGACCAGCTATAAGTATGCTTCATGTCTATAAGCATGCTCAATTGACTATGCAGTGCATCAAGATGTGCCAGTTTAATGGCATTTGATTTTAGCAGCCTGGTGTCTTGCTACATCCTTTTGTTTTGACTTCTAATCAGATTAAGGAAAAAGACAATATTTTACAGTTTGGTAACTTATTTTGTTTTCAGTTATGTTAAAGCTGGTCAGATTCAGTTACATTTTGATAAATTACTTTACCATGAGAATGGGTGGCCTACCCCGCTCAATCTGAAGAAAGCATGATGGTTCTGTCTCTCAGCATTGAGGCCTGGCCCAGCCTGTTGGCCGTTTTATTAAACATAAATGAATATCTGTGCTTATAATGATTTTGTATTAAATAGAAGAGCTAATTGATATGTCATTGCTTTTGGGGCCAAGCCTGTGCAAGCCGGTCCTCTTTTTGGTGCTGGATGGGTCTACTTATGGGTTTGTAGATGTACAATATTAGAATTAAGTTATTGTGTGTTAACCTTTTTTCTATTCTTTCTCCTGGGAGTTGGTGATTGTGGTGAGAATTGCTGTAATTGCTTTGTCAAAGAAGTTCAGTTATCTACTTTTATTCAAAGATGAAGAGCATGATGGTTTGCTAGCAAATCTATTTGGAAAAACATTGTGGTGTTAAATAGAGTGTATTCTTTTCCTCTTTTCTTTTCTTCCCCTTTATCTCTGTAATTAATAATGGATTGCATCTTGTTATAATTTCTGTAATAGGTTGGGTTAATCGTTTTGCCAATGCTGGTGACGCTGCAATGGAAGTAGCTGGAAACACAGCATTACGGGTAAGATGCTATCTTAGATTTGGGTGCTTACAACAGAGTTTGGGTGTTTAGAACAGCAGGAAATTTGTACTTTTGCCTCCATGTCCTGTGATTTTACATAGATTGGATATTTGGAAAAACTAATTTTGTATTTGGTTTTACTCTCACAAACATATTAAGTGAACCTAAGTAAATTTTTTTATTCTATTGAAGCTTGTGCTCTGTATGACCCTCGACCTTGTTCCTTGGGTCTAAACTGAGGACTATTGTCAAATCCTACAACTGTGGTAGCCATAAAATTTGTAGAATTTTAAATATCCTAGGTAAGTGGCCCGAAGGGATATCAAACACTTGACCTCTTGCTTGCAAGCCCCACTCCTCAGCAACTAGGCCAACGCTTTGGGGTTTATATTTTGTCCAACGTAATGACAATGACCTTGAGGTTTTCTTCTTTTACTTGTTCTTAGAAGATTTTGGGTTGGATATTCACGAAGATATAATAGTAAACTCCTGTGGGCTCTTGGATACGAAGTATATATTCTTATTCTTTACCATAATCGAACTTGCAGATTGCAGTCAACATCTGCTTGAGTTTCTGAACCATCTTTGCGCAGCCATCTTTTTGTGTGTGTGCGTGAGTTGCATTAAACTTGTAGCTGTCATGTACTATTGCCATCACAACTGAAAATTGAAAGACTTGTCAGATTGAAAATGTGGAATTGTGCCAATGATGTTTAGTCCTTTTGTTTGCTTCCAGCATTGTGAAAGTGTTGTAACCTTATTATGAGGTTATATGTGATCAACATTGCTCTTACCTGTGCTGTTGTGCTATTGCAGTTTAAACAAGCCAAGACAGAGATAGTCTCAGCTAGCAAAGTGGCTTATCGTTTCCTTTTAGGTGTCACTACCAATGCAAATGGTGCAAATGGAGTTCCCGATTCCCCCAGCAATTCAAACAGAGGATCCCCTAGATTTCAAGCAACTTGGTTTAAAAACCTTGTCACTACTGGCGCTAAACCTTCAAGCAGTTCAGAGATTGAGGACCGAGAGGAGGATGCATTGGCAACAACAGCGGCAAGATCCAGAAGAAGTGCTTCTGCAACAGAATTCACAACATGATATATGTGAAGAAACTCTCTCCCTCCCTCCATCTCTCTCTCCACAGCTTATCAGGTGAAACCGTGCAAAAAAATATTCGGCAAGATATTCATGTATCAATGTAAAGTTTTCAATTGTTGTTCCAATTATAAGATTTGGCATGTCAGTCAACTCTGCAAAGGACTAAAGATACGTTGAAGTTCACGCATCTGAAAGCGATATTCTTTCATGTTGAGCTTGTATTCTTTTCTTTGTTTAGGAGGAAACATCTATAGTGTATGTGGATAGATTTTTAGACCTTTTAAGTGGATATGAGGTAAAATTTCTCCGTTTTTCAATTCCCTCTGTTGGGTTTCTCTTTGGCATTCTCATTATTAAAATGAGAAAAACTTTGTTGAAGATGACATGTGAAAGAGCTATATGATTAGTTGATATGTAAAGGTAAAGGTCGTGCTACTAGTTAACAGATTCTAATAAAAAACGTTTTACAAAAATTAAGATTATTTTTTATTTGTTGTGGAGTCAGGCGTCTCTCGAGACAGGGATGATTTGAGAATTGAGTCTTGACTCAAAACGTTCGGACAGGGCTGACCCGACATTCGCGACAGGGTCGACTTGACAGTTGAGACATAGTTGACTTGATTGTTGAGTCAAGAGTGTCATCCGTTAAGACGGTGATGATTCGACAATGGTGACTTGACCGTCGAGAAAGAACTCGAAGTCGAGAGTATGATGCGGCTGTCGAGTAGCAACTTTCTCGATAAGTCGAGACACTATCCGTCTTGATCGAGTCATGGTTGTCTCGAAGGTCGAGACGCGTTTGTTTCTGTCATTGAGTTCGTCTTTATTGACCGTCAAGATTAGCCTATCTCGATTATCAAGACAATATTATTGATGTCGAGTCAAATTGTCTCGTTGAGTTAGATCTGTCACCAATCTCGACAATTGAGTCGAAGATATATCATTTCTGTCGCATTCCCCTCACATCCTCTAATTGCATAGTGCCGCCAATTATAATATTGATAATCTTTTAACAAAAGAAACATACTAATATAATGAAGAGGTTTATCCAATTGTTTTAAGATGGAAAAGATTTTCCAGAACCACCAGCAAGTGGCCCAGTGGTAGCGCATTGGGATCAGTTCTGGGTTCGACTGGGAGCTCCCCGGTTCGAATCCTGGCAGCTGCAAAAACATCTGGTGGCCAATGGTTGGCCATTGTTCCGCGAACAGGGATTAGTCAAAATGAGCGAAAGCTGGCCCGAACAAATATCTCCCTACTCGCTGTATCAATGGAAGACTAAACAGAATGAGCACGCAAAAAAAAAAAAAATTGAAATTGTCAAGTTGGTAGTAATAATACTTGATGATGCTTTTTTCCAAAACTAAACCATTTACAAAATACATGTTTAGCATCAATGCTGCTTTATTTACCCTTAAATGAAACCCCATGGGCCAAAAACAAGACACTCTAAAAATGATCTCATTAAAATGTACAAAAGCTGCATATTCACTCATAGCTTAAGTTGTAATACCCCCTGACCCAAATCTACTCGGACCGAATCAGGGAGCGCTATTATATACTAAAATCCAACTTTTACTGTTAATAAGCATAATTTAAAACTATATTAAAAACATTTGAAAGTGGTCCAAATAAATTTTCGAAAATCTTACCAGAGTTTCCTCTATTTTTCTGACTTTCCAAAATCTATTTACAGTTAAAATTCATAAAATTAACTTTCAAATTCTCAAATCAATTTTTCGCACCCTTCCAAATATAATGCGACTTACCAACCAATTTATCACAAGATAATATATATATATATATATATTCAGATAACATAAACATATAATAAAATATTTACATAGCGGAAACTCCTTAAATATATACAATCAGTTTCTGTATATGCATGCGGTATCAAAACATATATATTTATTACAAACAAACTACCAAAATATATGCATGAAAGATGTGATTCCGGACTCTGGTTTCTGCAGTCTCTACTCTTTTTTATCTTTATCGCCTTTGGAACTTTTGTTACCTGCGTGCGAGAAAACTCAACACGCTAAGCATATTGCTTAATGGATGTACACAAAATTGTATATACAAATATACTATATCAAATATGTTTATCTATTTTTGATAAAAATATAAATCACATATAATTAAATCATATATGGGGCTCATATCAAATCAATTCATATACTCAACAAATACAGTATTCAAAATCAGTCAACAGACAAAATCTTCATAATTTCTCAAACGTTTTCATATAACAAATCAGTTTTCAAATTGGGCTCCTGACATACAAAATATAAGTTATCGGACTGGATTACGGGTTGTTCGGCATCGGACACATAAACGGGGCCACACGCCGAACATCAGATCAGAATGGAACACCAACGAAATCACCCGATGTAAATGTCCCATGACAGAATTCAGAACCCTAGGACTGGCACTTTAGGCCTGTACTATCTAAAGGGTGAGTATATCGGCACAGTACTGTTCATACAGAAACCCAATTGACATGTCAACCTCCTATATCCATATCTATGTTTATACACATCAGAGCCAAAATGTTTTCTCAAATCCAATGTCAACATATTTCATTTCTTTCATAATCATCCAATTCAACTTATTCAATTTCAATTCATATCGATATATATATATATATATATATATATATATATATATATATATATATATATATATATATATATATATATTTTTTCGAAATTCAAATCTCATCAAATATAGTATAACGGAAATATACGAATATATTTCTAAATCAATAATCATATCAAATCAATCCAAAAATATATTCAAACGTATTTCATAATTCCATATCGAATCAAAATGTCCCAAAATCATTTTCCGATACATTTCACAATTAGTATATAACTAAAATCACTTTCAACAATATATTTCCATAACAATACTAACATCAAAACATATTAAAATCAATTCCAAATAGTATTTATAATCAAAATTTCAGATATAATCTATATTTCGATAATTCACGATTCAAATCATTCCAGAATCAATTTCAAACTATCAACTATAAGCAATATAATCTAAATAACCCAAAAACTATAAAATTCGATAATTCCGAAAATTTCTGAAAAACTGAAAAAATTCGAAAACTCGTATACATCGAACCTGAACTATAATCTATAATCCATATAATTCAACTAATTCAAAAACTCTAAAATTCGACAATTCTGAAAATTTCTGGAAAACTGAAAATTCGAAAAATACGTATACACCAAACCTGAACTCTTCCTCCTTCTCTTTTCCTTCTTCTCTTCCTCTTTTCTTCTTCTTCTTCTTCTTTTCTCCTTCTTCTTCTTCTTTCTCTCTCTTCTTTCTCTCTCCTCTTCTCTCTTCTTTCTCTCTCATTTTGGTTTCTGTTCTGCTTCTGTGTATTTGCTGTGTTTTTGGCTTCAATTTGGTTTATGAAGCCCCACCGCTTCATCACTCGATGCTATTTTTTTTTCAATTTTTTTGAGCCATCGCGACCGCGTACCGCGAGCGGTGGTCGCGTCGCTCGGTTGCGTTGTTCACTGGTGAAAATTTGCAACTTTCACCGCAAGCGCTGATCGCGGTGCTCATTGGTCCAATTTCTCCCTTTTCACCGCGAGCAGCTACCTCGATCCCTGGTCACGATGTTTATTGTCCAAGTTTTCACCCTTTTCTTCGTGCATTGTTTTTGACCGTTCAAATTGGTTCATTAGGAAACCTAAAAATATACCATTTAATTACATTTTCCACCCCTCAAATCATAAATATCATATTCACATACTCAAGATTAATTCAATCATACTTTTCATATTTATTCGAAATTATGGATGTTACATAAGTGGTTAGTGTACCTCTCTTTCACCTCAGTGGTGATTGGTGAAGGTTCAATTCCCACCATACATATTTATTACATGTGTGGATATTTTTCTCCCCTTATTGTGGAAGTAGATATCTCCCGTTATGGAAGTAGATATTCAGACCGCGCGTTTAATGATTGATCTCGGCAGGTCCTGACAGTTATTAATCTTATAATTGTATCCCTTAAAAAAAATGTGCAAAAGCTTATATGTGTGTTAGCATGTGTGTCTAATATTCTTATTGTAAATCAAAATCAATGAAAGAAAAAAAATGCAAAATTTCTCATAAAACCATAGGTTTCTTATTTGTTGTTCATTCATTCATATTGCACACTGTTTCCATTGAAATTGTCAAATATTTCAAGGTTTATGTACGTCTTTTCATATCAAATATAATTGCAATAGAACATCGGGAAAAAAAAGTATTAAAAAAAAATAAAGAGGCGTGGCAATTGGCTTTTGCTTTTTTGGAAAACGGAGATCATGAAATTTGACTATACAATTGTTTCTTAGACTTGCATTATTTGATGAAGCTTGGCTCATAATGTGTGAAAAAATTCTGCGGTTAGATATATTGTTCGGTCCGGACTGGCCGCAAATTGTTTGGCTAGATTCAACGAAGGCGCTGCCAATGGACGAACACAAGCAGCTGAACATATGCCCAATTCTCGACCTCAAATTTAATATATATAGATTGAATAGAGTATTTTTAGTAGTTTTTAGTTAAAATTTTATATGGATCAAATAGAGTATTTTAAGTAGTTTTTAGTTAAAATTTTATAAGAAACCGTATTCTATATTGAAATACGTGACTCTTCATTTTAGTTCAAATTTTAACCAAAATTAATAATTTTTATACTTATTAATAAGAGAAATTTGAACAAAAAATAAGAATCACGATTTTAATGCAGATCTACTCCAATTGATAGAGCAGACTGTTCCCAGATTTTTTTTTTTTTTTTTTTTTTGGTGTTCTTTTAGCATCTCCAACAATACTTTTACTCCATCTCCATTTTTAGAGTTTCAAAATGAATATTCTCCCAATATTCCAACTCTAAAAATTTTTTCTTCCAACAACAAACTCTATCTCTATCTTAAAAATATCTTATATTTTTATTTTTTTTATTTTGTTGCTATAAATTAATTTTTATATCAATTTATTTTTACAGTAAGTTTTTATAAATATTATTTTAATATTATTTAAAATCTTTTTATTAAAATTGTAATTATTAACTTATAATTATTATTATGTCTATAATATATAGTATTCATTATTTTAATAATAATTTATAATTATTAAAATGTCTATTATATATAGTATATGAATAATAATTACTTAATTTTTTTTTTAAGAAATAAATATTCAATATTAGTCTCATTTTAAAGATCTTGATGAGACCTTTGTAATGGTATAATTTTTATAGTTATATGATTTATAAATTATAAATTATTATACGTTAATTAAATTTAATTAAAAAGGTCAAAAAGATATCAATGTCCAATATTTGTTTATAATTATGCACATAGGTGAGGTGAGGAGAAGATCCAAATTCATATAGAACCAGAGGGTAAAATGGGAATATGAAAAGTTAAAAGTAATTTTAGAGTATGGAAAATGGTACTCCAAATTGAAAGTGAGAGAAAGCAAATCTCTAAAAAAATTTCTTGGAGAATGTGGGATGGAGTATTGTTGGAGCAAATGGTACTCCAAATGTAAGAGTATACTTCATTTTGAAGTATTTGTATTCTTGGTGGTAGAGATCCATATATTGGATCTCTACCGTCCATCAAGTTTAATTTTGAGTAGGAAAACATTTTACAAATTTAAGTTGTCTTAACCCTTTCCTCCCGGCAATAACATGTCAAAACAATTTGAAATGTAGATTTTTAAAAAGTCATACCGGTTCAAATTTTACCATGTATATTTACCAACATATTTGAGTAATTTCTCCTTTTATTATGAGAATAGATATTTTCCATCATTTAAATAAATATTCAAACCACGTGTTTAGTACTTAGAATACTAAAAGCATATTTAATAATTAGGAATCCTAATAAGAGAAAGGAAACTTAATTCCTAATTTGGGATATAATGTTTATTAAAAATAATTAGAAACCAAATTAGGTGGACTCTCCACAAAATCAAAAATTAAATTCCTACTCTAAAGGGAACTTAATTCCTCCTCCCCACCTAAAAAATTTCCCTTTTCAAGAGAACTTGCTAATTTTTTTCCAAACACGCCCTAAATTGAACCTACCCGTTAAAACGATCAAATAATCAATTGACATGTAACGGCCACGAAATTAATTGATAACTAAGTCTGTTAAAAAAATGTGGATAAACAAGTATAATAATCTAGTGAAGTGAGAGCCCGAGACTGCTGAAAATACTCCATGAAGAAACAAACTTCTTTAAAGAAACTTAAAAGTGAGGTAAAAAAAAAAAAAACATAAACATAAACAAGAATGCTAGTGCAACATCGTTTTCACAATGAAGATTGAAGAAGCAACAAGCAAATCTCAGGGTAGGACACATTCATAATTAAGTATATACAAAAACCATTATTATTTTAGAACATTAAACCAGGACTCATCACTCTTGAGCATTCCATTGAGGACAATGGTGTCTACTTGTGCATCCTCTGCAATCTGGAGGGATGAAACCGCCTGTGCTGCGATCAGATCGGCCGAGAATTCTGGAGGGCCCCAACCTCCGTCCTCAAGATATGGCGCGCACAGATTTCTTCCGAGAGGCCCGTATGTGAATGACCAGTCACTATTTCCAAAGTCATCCCGGTTGTTGCATCCAGAACCGCAAGTATTAGACAGCCATCCAATCCCTTCAAGTGTACAGTTTAGACGATCCTGATGAGGCAGGGATGCTCTCCTTCCACGCATAAATAGATCAACATTGCCAGTGCAATCCCAAGGGTTGAACCCATCATTTTCATTCAGCACAACCTTGCATGAATCATCAGAATCGTCACCAAGGACATGCAGAGCAACAGCCTCAGCAATTGCAGCACCCTCTTCATCAAGCCTCTGCTGTTCTTCTTTCTTTTTCTGTTTCTTCTTTTCTAGTTCTGATCGGATTGCTGCAGATGTTGCAAGGGCTTTTTCCAAGCGCCTCTTTTTCTTCTCAGCCTGTTTGATGCGATCCAATTCATCCTTCACCTGCTTCTTCTTCGCTTTTCTCACAACAGGTTGCACCTTATTACATGCCATGTTATCCATTTAGACTACAAACCTCTACAAACTCAGTCTTGTTTGCTAAAATTCTTTCCTTAAAAAGATAATTTCTCTAAAATGTATATATTTTCCTATAACTATTTTCCATTCTTTTACTTTACTCTTTTTTTTTTTTTTTTTTTTTGTAAAACTACTTAATTTCTAGTTCAATATTGTATTGAGAACTAATAAAATGCTATTTGCAACGACTACACCCACTCAGGTCTGTAGGAGTACCTCATTTTACGAACAATGCAATCCCAAACAGAAACAACAGGAGACAACAGAAGAGAAAAATGGTAAGCACTCACAGACCCTTCCCTTGGCAACATTCTTCCTAATTTCCCACAGCCCTTGCATTTACCCATTCCTTGTACACCAGGAGAATCAGTACGCTTATCAAAATTGCAGAAGCGACAATTCAGCCTAGTTCAGACAGCTCACATGGCCCTTCCCTACAGCACTAGAAGTAAAAATAATTCAACATGTTAGCAATTAAGATGTGAAAGCAAGCAAAGAAACAGAATACCATTTTCAACCAAATGACACTATATAGATATGCGCGCACAGAAATATCATAATGCAAATACAATCACCAGTCTAGTCTAGGTTTCTGCCAATAACTATTACACAACAAAACTAAGGCCCCGACACATCACAGAGAAGTCATAAAAGGAATCCACAACAGTTATTGCACAGCGTACATAGCAACAAGCAGCACACCGAGATTACCACACTCGGTCCTTGCTAGAGTGAGAAAAGTAAAGAACCTCAAAACTTAAAAGTTGAACAATTTACTGTTCATTACAATGCAACTAAATAAATTAAAATTGGCACATATCCACAGAAACACTAAATTTAATTTCTAAAACAAGTACACGGAAATGTATCCGAAAATGGTGACCTACAGGACCAAATTCTGGACCGGAATCATCAAACTCAACTACCGAATTACCAGATCCGGAAGCTAAACCAAGATAATCAAATTCAGCAAATCTCATCACATCCGTTTAATTGCACATAAGTAACAAATTCACAATAGAACCTTCTAGGAAACCCTAAATTTAATTGAAATTTCAATTCTCAAGCATAAAGTAACAGTAACTAACACTACCGCAACCGAATTGTGGTTGGTAAAGTTTCCATTTTGACAATTACCAGACTATCATGAGACATCAGATTCAGTTACTAAACATCGAAATCAAATATCGACACAGTAGATTTCAAATTCACTTCCAATTTTGAGATCCATCACAGAACTTCAATCGCAATTCAAATCTACAGAAACCCATTCTTGAAATCCCGAGATCTATTAAACCCAGATGTAGAAATATCAGATTATAACGAAATCAATCAATTCAAGGTAAATATAAACATCAGATCCAAACACGCACTAAACTGAATCACATAAAATCAAAAAATCGATAGATGGAAAATCATACCTTACTAAAACAAACATAGAAATCAAGAGAGAATCATAGTCTCATGTAATTGGAGTGTTTTTGGATCTACAAGAGAGTTCAAGAGAATTTTTTTTTTCCCTTTTAAAGAGATAAATCGAGAGAGAAAATAAACTGATCACAAGAGAGAGGGTGATCGATTCGTTGACGAATGAAATGTGGACACGTGTCAGATGATGGGTTGGGGATTGATATTTAAAAGGGTAAATCTAGAATATCACTTGACTTTTTTTTATTTCTTTTTTTTGGTAGAGACTTGAATGGGACCAGACTCAGAGACTCTGTGTTGGTGTCGCTGCTGGCGTGACACGTGTCGGATTTTGCTCCTTTTTTTTCAGGATTGATGGGCGTGGGTCCCGTATGAACAAGGTAATGACAGCCGTCTGATTAGATCTTTTCCTCCCCAAGAGAGTCCAGGTCGAGAGGAAGGGTCCAGATTTGTGGATCTGAAGTTTGGTGTTGGAAGTTTCGTGATGGGACCGGTTTAATGAGGGACCGACATGTAATTAAATTGGGCCTAAAATATGGGCTTAGTTGCCACTGCTACAAGCCCAAATATGTAGACATGTATTTTGACGCAATTTTTTTTTTAATTTAATAAATTTGTGAGAGGGGAGAGGAGAATATAATAATATAATTCAGATTCACAATATCATTAATGTGGACGCGAAGAATCATGATATGACTTAGGCATTTATTAACCAAAATATTAGTCTTTTTTTTTTTTTGAAATTTAAAACATTACGAGTTAGAGGACTATCGAACCAACCGAGATTAAATCATACAAGTACGGTTCAGACAACTACTCTCAGTAAGGGGAGACAAAGATTACCGGGACCAACAGCCCAGACTACTACTCCCAACAACGGAAGGAGTCTACTCCCAATATATAGAAGATGTCTATCCATACGATTATATTTTTATGGGTAATAGTGAAAATATGTATTTACATGCCTACACAAGATATTAAACCTTAGTGGTTTGGAGGAGTTTGAGGCCTCCAACTACCAAGTTAAGAGACCTTATGTAAAATATTAGTCATCTTAACCATCAAAATTGACTCAAGTTGATTAATTTAGAAGAATGAGATTTGATTATGAATACCCTTATTTATAGCATATTGTGCATCTCATTGGATATCACATTTTTGTTTACACTTACTACTACTATTATTATTATTATACACCATTAGTAGTGCAACGACTTAAACTTAAAATATTATCAGAGCGAATGCAAATCCTTTACCACTCAATCACATTATGCCGTGTTCATATTTACACTTGTTAACCATACTCTTGAATTTACATAATATCTTTATTATAGCGTGACATGTTAAAAAAGAGGTAGAAAATAAAGTGATTATGCGAACTCGACTATTACAGAAATGAAAATGTTGAATATTTAGTTTAAAAGTGTAGTTTTTATTAATTTTAAATAATAAATTAGAAAAGGAAAGTAATCAATAAATTTGCCATTAAAAATCCTCTCAAAAAAATTAAAATTGCCATTAAAAACCAGTAAGAGTTGGAAGCCAGCTTCTTTTAGAAAACGATGAGTCACAAAACAAAAGTTGGGCATGTATGCATTTTAGTCGTACAATTTGAAGATTTAGACGTCCCATCTAACTCTCACTTTCAACGCCGTTTTTATGGAGAAAATATTGGGTACACTCATACACTAAATATTTGGTATATGGTACTAGGAGTGAGATTGTATTATTTAATTTTAGCCCTACGTTTGGGTTGGGAAGGTGATTGGATTACTTAATCCAATATTTTAAAATAATCTCATTATAAAGGGATTATATAAATCCTCCCATCACCATGGTATTATATAATCTCATGCTCTTGTGATTAATTTTTTTAATATAATATTATTAAATAAGTTTAAATAGTTTATATAAATAAACTACATTTTTATATTTAATTAATAATTTATATAAATTAGAAATATTTTATTTAAATATTCATTTAAAATAAATAGTTTTATTTATTTTTGAAAAATAATTTAACTATTTTATTTTATTCAAAAAATAATTTTTTAACTAAATTTAATTTAAGCATTTTATTTTTTATTTTATTTAAAAATGATTTTTATTTTTATTTAAAATTAATTATAAATATTTTTATTTATTTTTAGAAAATAATTGAATAATTTATTTTTTATAAAATAAATTTTTAACCTAATTTAATTAAAAAAATTAATTTTTTTGGTTTATTTAAAATAATTTTAATTTAATTTAAAAAAATTACTTTATGTGAAAATTAATTTAATTCAATTTGATTTTATCCAATCACATAGTACACTAAACAAGAGACTGTATTATTTTTAGTTTAATCCATATTGCACCAAACACATCATGGTACTAATTTAGTCCAATCAAATCAAATCCAATCCTATCACATAAAAATAGTTTAATTCAATCTCGCGCACCAAATACACCATATGTGTATCAGGTCAATACAATATTATTATGTAATAAAATAAATATTAGAAAAATATTTAATGAAGGAGAAAGAAAAAAATTGTCAAATAGAAAGGAAAAAAAAGGGGTCAAATAAATATTTTTTATATTTATTTTGATATATATCAATACTTGAATGGTCCGATACACGTACTACTAATGCAGAAAGTGCACCCCAAGGTTAAATTGGATGGAATTTGACTAACGTTTGAAGAGGACATTACCAATAAACTAAAGGTTGTTTCCGCTTATAGAAGAACAAACTGAAGAGATCTAGGTGTTATTTACTCAAAAGAAAATTCCATTTATTTTCAAATTTGAGGCCTTAATTAAATTCAAATTGTCAGTGCAACTCTCTTCTACCTTAATAGCGAGGGCTCAAGTTCCACCATACGTATTTACCGGTATATATATAGTTTTCTCCCCTTATTGAGAAGTAGATATTCGGATCACGTGTCTAATGATTAATCTCGGCGGGTTCCTAAAGACTTGTTATTATATAGATAAAAATGGTCTGTTTGGAAAAGTTTATGCAAATAGATCTTTAATAAGTAGATTTTTTTAGATGTAGAATAAACTCTTTAAAATGATAGAATTATAAAAAAAAGATATGCTTCTAAGTAGGGTTGGCAAAACAAGTTCACGGGAACTCGACTCGACACAATCCAAACTCGTTTAGAACTCAACCCAACACGATTGGTTTATCTAAACGGGTCAATCTCCTTTAACCCAACACGACACAATTAAATTATCGGGTGGCATGGGTTGACCCATTTAACCCAATTAATATTCAGTAGTTTTTTTCTATATTGATTATTGTAACACCCCCTGACCCGACCCGACTGGATCGACCCAGGGAGCGTTACCGGGTTTTCAAAACTGTCTAAATTCACTTCATAAAGTTTCAAACCATTGTGAGCCCATCAAATAAATTTTCAAACCATTGGAAAACCACATAGTTTATAATTTAAAAATATTTTCGAGTGAGCCCATCAAATAATATTTTCAAAAATTTCGGCAGAGTTCCCTTTATTTTTCGGATTTCCCAAAACCTGTTTTTTTTTTCTACAACTCAAATCAAATACAAATCACAACAACACTTCAAATATCGTTTTCAATCACTTGCGCACTCTGCCATTTAGTGCGACTTTTCCACAGTTTTAAAATAAAAGAATTCAGAATTCAATATTTACAAACATTCTAAAAATGAAAAACAGTAATCAGAAAATTATTTACAAAACATGTAAATATAAACTCTTCGAAATTACAGACTTCTGTATATGCACGCTACAGAATATATATATATATATATATATATATATATATATATATATATATATATATATATACAAAAATATATAACTACCCCAAATCAATGTAGTGACTTTGAACTTCAAGCTGCAGGAACCTCCTCTTTATTCCTTATCTGCTTCGGTATCCCTGTCACCTACGCGTTATAAAAACAACTAACGCGCTAAGCATATAGCTTAGTGGGTGTACACTAAACTCATTTATAAAAACTCATAAATAGCTTTTCATAATAAACAAAATATCACAATATAATCAGATATAAACATATTATGATGCAAATCACTTTCAGAAATAAAACTGATGAAATCAATTCTATATAAATAACTCATTACAATTCATAATCCAGGACGTATGAAATCATTTATATTATAATCATAAACGTATAAAAATCACTTCCGAATTTCACTTAGAAATATCTTATTCAAATCACTTTCCTTCTGGCCCTCTAAAATACCCAACATAAACCAGGACTGGAATATGGGTCGTTCGACCACAGTGACTGTCTGTCGAACATAGCTCCCATCCTAGGACGAATCCTAAGAGTGGTACGTATCTCCCTACTCTAGGACCGAGGGTTCGGACCCTAGAGAGGTACATATCTCCCCATCCCAGGAATGAATCCTTAGGAGGGTACGTGTCTCCCTACCCCAGGACGAATTCGTGAGGAGGTACATGATATATCATCAATATCAATCTCAACATCGGTGCAGTACTGCTAACAGAACCCAGCTGGTATACCAACCTCCTATATCCATTCTATGTCTAAGTATCCTAGGGCCGTTTCGATAAAATATTTTCAACTATTCACGGTAGTTTACAAATCAACGGTCAACTCAATAAATCTACTATTCAAACAAATCTAGGTTTTCATGGAAATTAAACAATATTCATACGATAGTCGAAAACAAGTCATTTCGACGAAATCATAATAATCGAAATTCAATCAACAATAAAATCATTCCAAAGAAATAATATAAAAACATAAACATGAAAATCTTCAAATAAATCGTAGATTCAAACGAGAAATACTTAATACGTTTCGTAAAAAAAATCGAAAATAGGTGTACACCAACCTGGATACCGTTTCCTTTCGACAAATCGCGTTTCTAGAGTTTTCTTTTTCCTCTCCTTTCTCTTTCTCTTTTCCCTTTCCTTCCTTTCCTTCTCTCTCTCCTTCCTCTTCTCTTCTTCTTCTTCTTCTTCCTCTTCTTCCTCTTCTTCTTCTTCCTCTTCTTCTTCCTCTTCTCTTCTTCTTCTTCTTCCTTTTCTTTTTCTCTCTCTCTCTCTCTCGGTCTCTCTTTTCCCTTTCTGTTTTTATGTCTGTCTTTTTCAAGTGGCTTCCTCGACAGCTTATTTTTTTAAAAAAATTTTCGGTCGTCGCGACCTGTGGTCGCGGTACTCACTGGACCAACTTCACCGCCTTCATCGCGATCACACGTCGCGGTATCTTGGTCGCGATAGTGGTCGCCATGCTCACTGCCCGAATTTCATTTTTTCATCGCGAGCAGTTCATCGCGATCTATGGTCGCGGTGCTCACTGCTAAGAATCACCATTTCTCATCGCGAGCAGCTCATCGCGATCTGTGGTCGCGATGAGTGGTCGCGATACTCACTGTCTCAGTTTTTCACTCTTATCTTCATGCATCGTTTTCAACCGTTCAATTTGGTCCACCTGGAAACCATAAAAATAAACATACTTTTAATTACATTTACATCCCTCAATTCACAAAAAATTTTATCTACATATTCAAAATTAATTATCCGAAATTTGGGATGTTACAATTATTATATATGTTGACAGTAAAAAATGGATTCTACAGTCAACGAAACCACGCAATGTGGCTTTATGGTTTAATCGAGTGAGTTGTGTGGGATTATCCGGGATAATCTTGCAAAAGGAGTTCTCGCAAGAGCGTAAACTTCTCAAAGTGAGTCTCTATGATTTACTACCTGTCAAGAAAGAGAAAATCGTGAGAGGTGCTAGACGTAAGCCGACGATTAACCTCCGACGATCAAGTCAGTTATCTCTTCAAACAAGAGGGAAAGTATTCCCAGTTCTTATAGGGTTTTGATAATAATTAATAGCTTACCTACTCCATTGTTAATGTCTTTATTTATATCCTGAACGTTCTCCACCTTGTTGGGAATGTTCAGATCTCCTTTCAGGAGGGGGTCAAGAGATCGTTTCCTTAAACATGTAATTCCTGATTTCCTGCAGAAGATCGTCTGGTAGTGATAAAAATGGTGAAACGAACGGTAACCTGGGCTGTCTAGGCATTTAATTCATCTGTCACCCGTGATGACAAGTTTCTGACTTCGACTGTATTCATGACAGATGTCAGACTAGCGCGCTGCAGTGTCTAGGTTCAGACCTGACGTGTTGATTGTATTCTCGTTGTACATTCAAGGCTTCTTCAAGAAGATATTATTGTCACAGGAATAGTTCTCGCAGTAAGCTGAGACGTTCCTGCAACCTTTATAGCTAAACGATGTAGTTTTGAGGGACATTAGAAGCGGATCTTCCTTTAGCTTTTTCTCTGTGGTTGACTGCTGAGGTGGCAGCTCCTTACAAGATTTTACCTATAACAATATACTAGTTAAAAAGAGCTTGAAGTTGAAACATTTCATGGAATTATCTGAAGCCATTTCATTAATGAGTCCAAATTACCATAAAATTAACTCTAAATTTGAAACACACACAATGCAAATGCAAATAAACAAAGGCGAGACCGCGAGAGAGAGGCGAGAGTCCGTCAACGAAGAGAAAAATGAGAAAGAGACAAGAAAGGTGATAGAAAAATTTAAGTTTTTCCCGGTAGACGTAAAATAGTTTTTTTTTTTAATTTAAAAACTCTACTGGAATGACAACCAAACGATAAAAAATAAATTAAAAATAATTGTTACAATTAAAAAATATATTATTTTTTTTAAAATCTGACACCTTTCGGGTCAGAGGACTATCAGGACCAACCGAGATTAAATTATACAAGCACGGCTCGGACAACTACTCCCAGTAACGGGAGATGAGAACTACTGGGACCAATGGTCCGAACAACTACTCCCAACAATGGGAGGAGTCTACTCCTAACACCGAGGAGAGTTCTACCCACACAATTGTATTATTATGGGCAATGGTGAGACTATATATTTACATACACTAGGTGTTGAACCTTAGTGGTATAGAGGGGTTTGAACCTCCAACCATATACATTCTAATTAGAGATAAAATATTCTTTTAATAAGTAAAGAAACTCTTCTACACATACACTAAATCGTATACATTCTAATTGGAAAGTTTATTTAGTATGTAGAATATACTTCATGTCAATATTTAGGGTTAATTGCACTAACACCCATTTATATATCGTTTTTTACATTCGCTGGCAACCTTTACCTTTATTGCACAAACATCCCCTGAATTTAGTTGACCAAACCGTTGACTGGCGAAGAAGTTAATGGCTTGGTACTGTAGCAAAGGCAAATTCGTTTTTTGCCCCTTAAATTAATTAAAACAATTAAAAAATTATTTTAATTAAAATCAATTTAACTATTTATCATCTTCTTCAATTAAATTCCTAATAACAACCAAATCCAATTTTTTTTCAATTCCAATTAAACTCCAAACAAACCCAAATTCAATTTTTTTCTTCAACCACAATACAAATCCATTCTTTAACCAAACAAACCCAAACAAATTTAAATCCAGATTTTTTTTTCAAATGCCCAAAATTTTCTTTTTCTTCTTTTTCTTCTTCTTCATTTTTCTCCAACCACACATTTTCTTCTTCAAGCAAACCTTTTTTTTTTAATTCAAACATCTAATTCAAATTTTTAGATTCTTGGGTTTATATTTTTGGGTTTGTTGAAGAGAATTTGTTTGGAGAAGAAAAAAAATCGAATTTTTAACTTTTGGGTTTGTATTTTTGGGTAAGAAGAAGTTATTGAAGAGAATTTATTTTGAGAAGAAAAAAATAAAATTTAAATTGTTAGATTTGAATTTTAGGGTTTATTGAAGAAAAAGAAGAAGATTTAGAGAAGAAAAAATAAAATTCAAATTTTTAGAGGAGGAGGAGGAGGAGAAGAAGAAGTAGAAGAAAAAGAAGAATAAGGAGGTTTGGAGAAGAATATGGAGTTGATTTATTTAGAGAAGAAAATAAAATTCGAATTTTTAAAGGAAAAGGAGGAGGAGGAGAAGAAGAAGTAGAAGAAAAAGAAGAAAAAAGAAGAATAATTTTTTTTTTCTTTAATTTTTATTGAAGAAGACGATGAATAATTGAAAAAAAATGGATTTGGTTGTTATTAGGAATTTAATTGAAAAAGATGATGAATAGTTAAATTGATTTTAATTAAAATAATTTTTTAATTATTTTAATTAATTTAAGGGGAAAAAAACAAATTTGCCCTTGCTACAGTACCACGCAGTTAACTTTTTCGTCAGCCAACGGTTTGGTCAACGAAATTCAGGGGATATTTGTACAATAAAGACAAAGGTTGCCAGCGAATGCAAAAAACGATATATAAAGGGTGTTAGTGCAATTAACCCTAATAGTTATTTAATTTTAGTGCGTCGAGTTTATACGTATTTTTATGTAAAAATTAAAATTATTTTTATTAAACGAAACAAAATAAATAAAAGATAATAAAAATCTCAGTTCACAGTTCGCAGCTCACTCTCCCCAAATTTTCACACTCGTCTGCTCAGTTTCTCTTAAAATCAGATGATCTAATTTTCTTCCTCAATAAAACCCTAAAATTTTCTCCTCTATCTTGCAATGGTCTCTCTTCTTCACACTCCATCAACTCCATTGAAACCCTTCGCGTTTTCTCCCAAAACACTAAAACCCCCAACATTCCAATTTTCAAAAACCCCAGTCCAGTCCGTCCTCCAATGGAACCGGAAGCCCCAACTCGCCGGTGAGACGCCGCGCGTGGTCGTCATCACCTCCGGAAAGGGCGGCGTCGGCAAGACCACCACCACCGCTAACGTCGGCCTCTCGCTTGCCCGGTTTGGTTTCTCCGTCGTCGCCATCGACGCTGACGTCGGTCTCCGCAACCTCGACCTCCTTCTCGGCCTCGAGAACCGTGTCAACTACACCGTCGTCGAGGTCCTAAACGGCGACTGCCGCCTCGACCAGGCCCTCGTCCGCGACAAGCGGTGGTCCAACTTCGAGCTCCTCTGCATCTCCAAGCCCCGCTCTAAGCTCCCTCTTGGTTTCGGCGGGAAGGCTCTTGTCTGGGTCGTCGAGGCCCTCAAATCCCGAGAAGAAGGCAGCCCGGATTTCATCCTAATTGACTGTCCCGCCGGCATCGACGCCGGGTTTATAACGGCGATAACGCCGGCGAACGAGGCGGTCCTCGTTACCACCCCAGATATAACGAGCCTACGAGATGCCGATAGAGTGATCGGATTGCTCGAATGCGATGGCATTCGAGACATAAAGATGATGGTGAACAGAGTGAGGACGGATATGATCAAAGGAGAGGACATGATGTCGGTGTTGGATGTACAAGAGATGCTGGGATTGGCTTTGTTGGGTGTGATTCCAGAGGATTCGGAGGTGATCAGGAGCACCAACAGAGGGTACCCACTGGTTTTGAACAAGCCGCCCACGCTTGCTGGGCTATCGTTTGAGCAGGCTGCGTGGAGGCTTGTCGAGCAGGATAGTATGAAGGCTGTTATGGTTGAGGAGGAGCCCAAGAAACGCGGGTTCTTCTCATTTTTCGGAGGGTGAAAATTGGTTCTGTGAAGAATGTTGTTGATAAGTTGTGTACAGTGGGGTAAAGTGAAGGTTTTTTTTTTTTTTTTTTTTTTGCTTTAGCAATTTGAGTGATTCAATTACTTTGCGGGTTTTAGTTTTCAAATGCTATCTGTTATTGTTTAGAGGTTAGTTCCAATTTTGTTGATATGAGTGTTGGTGGGTTTAAGTTCTGATTTTTTGTTTGTATTAAATCCTAACTGAAAATTGCTACGTCTATTGAATTTGTTGAATGACAAGGTCAGGACAACGTTAGAATATCAATGTTTACTATGTTTTTCTGAATCCTTGTAAATTGATTAGCTTTCAGATCCTTGAGTTCATATTTAGTTGTCCTATATAGAGAATGGTAAGGGAGTAGTAAATAATGGAGAACATGGATTATTGTTGTACAAGTAAAGCTGTTATTTGACTTGTGCCTCACATACAGTCGATCTCACGTTTTCTGATCACGAATGGTGCTTCATATTCTGGCACTTTTCAAACACTGGATTCTCTAATAGCACTGTAGTGAAGTCTGCAATAAGCTTACAAACTCTGTATATGGAAATCACTATGTTGTGATTTTATGGTAATTGCTTTTTTTACTTTCCTTTGTTGTGGGATCTAGCCATGGTGGAAGTGTCATTTGATCATTTGTGTCATTGTTTGAAATTTATTGATTAGTGGTGTTATAGTAGGCAATACGACATCTGATAGAAGTGTGGTTATAGTTTCTCAAGCCATTGCAAAAGACTCATCATAGATCTAGTCTTGTGTATGCTCAGCAGACCAATCTTAGTCGTCATTTAGGCCTCATGCCTGCTATCTGAGTTGCTGCTTAATAAGGTTATTGGGATCTTGATAACAAAATCAGTTTGTTGTGGACTTTGTGGTGAATAGGCTTGTCGAGGTGCCCCTTGGAGGCCAAAAGCTAGATAATCATAGGTTCAATTTGCCATTTGTCGAAGTGTTTCGATTCTCATGCTCGGTATTCATTGAGAAAGCTGTATATGGCAGGAACAATATAACCATGTCACCTATAGCAGGGATGCTTGTATATAATATACCATTGAGATTTGAGAGGTATTTTAGTTATTGTAATTGTACTTTGATTCGAGAAAGTGAATCATCATGGTACATTTTCTTATAGGCTGGCCTGCAATTTTGAAAAAACTGTTGCACATAATAGCTAAATGAAGCTATGGCTATTAATTTTCAATATTGCTAGACACCAATCCCTGTTGTGAGCTCTCGTAGAAATGTCATTTGGTCTTGAGAAGCTCAAGCAGTAGTTGTTGCTTGTTTATGTTTCGTTCATGTAGGTTCCTGGCCTCGTATTTATGCAGTGTACCAAAAGGCAAAATGAAAAATAAAATGTATGTAAGAGCACCATTAGTATTAAGTGCTTGTGAAATAATCTGTTTAATTTCATTTTTGCGGGCGAAACATAGTACATTTGCCGGCGATACAGATTAACACTAGAATTCAACTGATGGCAGTCGCAGCCAAAGCTGAGCTTTACATTATCAACAACATACGTTATTGTAAATTCTCCATCTTTCTATATTCCCTGTAAATTTCTTCCTTTGACGACATGTCCATTGATCCAAATCTGCAGCATACAACTTTGACAGCTATGTTGTAATTTCAGTTTTGGTTTGCAGCTTTCATGGAATAATAAAAATTCCAATCTCTCTGAATTGATTGAGCAATGCAAATGTTGCACTCGCGTAGAGTAATTTTAAGAGTTAACACTTTGGATTCTGTTTTGCAATTCATGAAGCAATTTAGGTCCCACGGTGGTGATATCACCTGATCAATAAAAAAAAGTGACCACATTCAGACATTTCACGGTAAGATTGTTCCATTTATTTACAGAGATTTTGCGGAAAACATCAATTACCTGCTCCAAGGGTTAAAATGACAATCTCGCGATGAGGGTCATTGGATATCTGGTGCACTAATCTATCAACCACATCGCCCTGTTAAAACAACAAAGGAACGTAATATTGGTAGTGTACAATAAGAGCAGATCATGTGCTTGTGAGAAACTTTTTATCTTTTTCGAGCTCTCTATTGTTTTCCAGGAGAGTTGAGAGACATATTTGTAAGATATCTTAAGGATAATAGTTTTGAAATACCAGAGAAGGAATGTATTCAGACGACGGCCTGGTAATTGAAGCAGCTAAATCCTTTCCGCTAACGTTCCAATAGTTTGTCTCTCTAGCAGCATAAACCTGACATTACAAATTACACTGTTAAATGCCCCTTACCTAGTCGAAAGTGAAACAGCAAATATGACGAACCAAATATTATATTTGTACCGCTGTAACCACAACTTGATCTGCATCATCGAATGCAGCAGCAAAATCATCCTTCATTGCTACTAGACGACTGTGAATTTAACTAAAAGCATTAGTCAGGATGCAAAGTAGAATATGTTATGCCAAAATGCAGCAACATTATTCATATTTTTATCAGGTGAATACCTGTAAGTATGAGGCTGGAATACAGCAAGAAGAGTCTTATCTGGAAATCTTTGATGTGCTGCTTGAAGAACTGCACGTACTTCTGTTGGATGGTGAGCATAATCGTTGTATATGTGACATCCATTTATTTTTCCAATCTTCTCAAAACGTCTAGAGACCCCCATGAATTTGTGCAAGTGCAACTTGACACAATCAATTGATTCATGTAAATGTCTTTGGTCACCCATCAATATTAGCACTGTGGCAATAACCTGTAGAATGAATCATAATAAAATAATTTACAAGCGAGGTAATATTTTACAAAATTGGAAAAATCAATGAATAACTGAAGCAACTAGAAGTGAACCGCTTTTAACTACAACCTACTCTAATATTTCTAATCTTAGAAAGAAAAAAATTCACACTTACCGCTAATGAATTCAAAACATTATGAATTCCTGGAAGCTGTAGACTGATATCTGCTAAAGGACACCCTCTACTGCACTGCAGGCAGTAGAAAGATTTTTCAGACCCAATAAATATAGTATTTTCTAGTATAGTTATCGAAAAAAACAATTTAACAAGAAATTTCATGTGGTTATGACAGTAGAAACTGTGTCAAAGTTCATATGGTTATAGGTGATATGCATCTGGAGTCAACCAAACAAAATGCGAGTTCTTTCTGATTTATATAAATGCCACTCGAGTTCCTTCTCGAAACAAAATGCAGGTCAGAAGCCAGTTAAAAAATTTAGAATAATTGCTCCTGTCACGGATTTATATGAAAATTGGAAGAAATTTCAAAATGGTTATCCTATCAAAATAAAAGAACTATGATACTTACCAATATATAATCACTACTGTGAACAATCTAAAGAAATGAAGAACAAATGAGAGAGATTTGAGAGAGAAAACTATTGAGGGTTTCCTTGCATTGAAGAATAGTGTTAGGTTACAAGAAAGAAGAATATATATACAAACTAATAAAAAGACTAAACTAACCTTGCAAAACTAATTAATTACATAAATAGTAATACATGAATAATACATATATTTATTACTCTAATATCCCCCCACAAACTCACGATGCGGCAGCAGAAAGCATCGAGAGTTTGCCAACGAGAAAACGAAAACGTGAAATAGTATGCGACTTGGTAAAGAAATCTGCAAGCTGCAAGGAAGAAGGAACAAACGGCAATGTAATAGTGTCATGCTTAAGGTGGTGGCGAGTAAAATGACAATCAATCTCAATGTGCTTGGTTCGTTCATGAAAAACTGAGTTATGAGCAATTTGAATAGAACTCTGATTGTCACAAAACATCGGAGTCGGGTGGGAAAGATGAACACCCATATCAGCTAGTAACCAGCGTAACCAAACAATCTCTGTGGTAGTAGATGCCATAGCACGATACTCTGCTTCAGTAGAAGATTTAGAAACAACAGTTTGTTTCTTACTCTTCCATGAAATAAGAGAATCACCCAAAAAGATACAGAAACCAGTAACAGACTTACGATCAGTGGAATCATGGCCCCAATCAGCATCAGAATAGGCACGCAGCTGTAAGGACGAGGTGGACGGAAGTAGAAGACTTTGAAAGATAGTACCCCGTAGATACCGTAAAATACGAAGGACCGCCGCCCAATGGATGGTAGTGGGAGAGGCAACAAACTGACTAACAATGTGAACAGCATAGGCAATATCTGGACGAGTGATAGTAAGGTAGACCAGACTGCCGACAATAGTGCGATACAATGTAGGATCTGACAAGGGAGTACCATCAGAAGGAGAGTACCGAGCATTGAGCTCAGATGGAGTATCAGCAGTCCTAGTATCAGTGAGAGGAGCACGCTCAAGAATTTCAGTGGTGTACTTGGACTGAGAGAGAAGATAACCTTTCGGAGAAACTGCAACTTCTATACCCAAAAAGTACCGCAAAGAACCCAGATCCTTCATTTCAAATTGACGGGTTAATTCTGACTTTAGCACTGCAATCCCATCAACATCATCACCAGTAATAATCATATCATCAACATATAAAGAGAGCAAAATACGACCAGCATTGGTACATTTGACAAAAAGAGCCGAGTCATGATTACTGGAAGAAAACCCAAGAGAAGTGATAACAGTAGAAAACTTCTCAAACCAAGCTCGAGGAGCCTGTTTGAGACCATATAAAGATTTCTTAAGCTTGCAAACTTCTCCAGGATTATGGGAGACACCAGGTGGTGGAGCCATGTACACTTCTTCATGCAAATCACCATTCAAGAAAGCATTTTTGACATCCATCTGATAGATATGCCACTGACGGATAGATGCAACTGCAATAAGAGTACGAACAGTAGTCATCTTTGCAACAGGGGCAAAGGTCTCCTCATAGTCCATACCATATTGTTGAGAGAACCCCTTTGCAACCAATCTAGCTTTGTAACGCTCAACAGACCCATCAGACTTCGTTTTGATCTTATATACCCAACGAGAACCAACTGTACGTTTACCAGGAGGTAAAGAAACCAAATCCCAAGTATCTGTTTTATGCAAAGCAGAAAGTTCCTCATTCATAGCTTGCTGCCACAGTGGATCAAGAACTGCCTCTTTATAGGATGAGGGCTCAGAGAAAGAGTGAATTGATGCTAAAAAGGAAGAGAAAGAATTGGAATAACAAGAGTAAACAAAATCTGGGAGTTGAGTAGACTTACGAGTACGCTGAGGATAACGAGGAGAAGGATCCACAATGGCAGAAGGTGTTGGGTAGACTGTAGGTGGAGAGGGAGTATCAACAGGAGACGATGAGGCACCAGTATCTGCAGAATCAAGTGTGCGAGCCCTGCGAAAAGAATGGAGTGGAAAAGGAACTATAGGAACAATAGAGGAATCAGAAGTTGTGTTAGAAGGAACCTGCGGAGAGAGACTATCAGTATGATTAGAAAATGGATCAATATGAATGAGATCAGATTTGGTGATATTGTGAGCAGCAGCAGGAATAGAAAAGAAAGGTATATGTTCAAGAAACACAACATGACGAGATACATATAACTTTTTCAAAACAGGATCAAAACAACGATATCCCTTTTGTCCCTCACCATAACCAAGGAACACACAAATGGCAGAGCGAGACGATAATTTTGTACGCTCTACATGAGGACGAAGGACAAAACAAGTAGAGCCAAAAACTCGCAAGAGAGAATAATCAGGAGCATTCCCATATAATTTTTCAAAAGGGGACAAACCTGAAGTGAGAGACGATGGGATTTTATTGATGACATGGACTGCAGTAAGAACTGCTTCTCCCCAGAACTCACTAGGAACAGAAGAAGACAACAAAAGAGAACGAGCAGTTTCAACAATGTGTCTATGTTTTCTTTCAGCAACACCATTTTGTTCAGGAGTGTCTGTACAAGAAGATTGGTGAACAGTTCCATCCAAAGCAAGTAATTCACAAAATTTATTAGATGTATATTCACCACCTAAGTCACATCTAAAACACTTAATAACAGCAGAGTGTTGAGTTTTTACAAGAGCTCGAAAATTACTATAAATGCTAAAGAAGTCAGAACGATGTTTCATAAGATAAACCCAACAAAAACGAGTGCAATCATCAATAAACGAAACATAATATCGAGACCCTCCTTTTGTAGCAATTGGAGAAGGCCCCCATACATCAGAGTGAATTAAGTCAAAAGGTGCAAGAGAACAAGAGTTACTTCGATTAAAAGGCAAAGCAGAAAATTTAGCAAGTTTACAACCACTACAATCTGAAATATCATGAGTTTGCAAATTCCCTAAGGTTCCCATTGAAGCTAAGAATCTCAAGCGGGAAGCTGAAACATGACCAAGACGAGAATGCCATAAATAAAAACTAGAGGACGAAGGACACAAGCGAAAAGAAGACAAATCAACACTGGGAGCTGCAAATACTGGTAGCTTCAGCTCATCCAAAACATATAATCCCCCACTTCTACGGCCTATCCCAATCAGCTTCTTGGATTGTAGATCCTGCACATGACAAGAAGTAGAAGTAAAGGACACTGAGTAACCATAATCACACAATTGACTAACCGAAACAAGATTCATTGTAAGTTTAGGAATGTGATAGACATTAGAAAGAGATAACTGAGATGTAACAACTGAACCAACTCCTGCTAATGGCATAGGAGTGCCATCAGCAGTTGTAACAGAAGTAAATGATACAGGACATAAAGAAACAAAAAATTTCGAATTAGGAGACATATGATGTGAGGCTCCCGAATCTAAAACCCATACGGAGGAAGACATACCTGAAGTACTAGGAGGCGACTGACCTATCGGAGAGGAGACAGACATAGCATGCGACTGTGCAGCAATAAGTTTCTGAAGTTGTTCAGAAAGGGATGCAAGTGTGGGAGTTGAGGATGGTGATCCAAATCCAATGGAATCTGGTGATGGCACAAATGCTGCAGTGTTAAACTGTGGAGGTCGATATGTCCGTGGTTGTGATTGGTTGACAGACTGTGGAGGCTTGAACTGATATTTCTGCTGCTGTGATTGCTGCGCTCTATTGCCCAATTTAGGACATTGAGACTTCCAGTGACCCTTCTGCTTACAAAAACTGCATTCATCAAAACCAACCCTTGAGTATGGTTTGTTCTCATAGGAAGCATGAGGTCTAGATGGGACTGCCAAAACTGACTGAGTAGGTATTGGAAGAATTCCTTTTCCTGACTGAGACTTGAGGCGTATCTCATCAGCCAAGAGTTCACTCACTACTGAATCAACAGAAGGAAGCGGAGAACGATGCAATATTGAGCCACGAAGGCCCTCAAAATCATCACGGAGAGCCATCAAGAACTGAACTAAACGTTGCTCCTCTCTATTAGCAATATAAGGTGCACATGCTCGCAGTTCTGCAGATTCTGTAAGAGCTAATTGATCCCAAAGATCTGACATTGCAGAATAGAACTCTTGTACAGTCATATCCTTTTGTTGAAGAGCTCGAATATCAGATTCTAACTGATATTTCTTTGCAAAATTAGACTGTGTATACAGTCTGGACAAGTGTTCCCACACCTCTTTAGCAGTGTCATACTTTGCTAATTGTGTGCCTATGGAGTGCTCAACAGAGTTGTTTATCCATGTGATAATTTTCGAATTATCTACTTGCCAATTCTCAACAAGCTGTGCAAAATTCTCTACCTTATCATCTGTGGGTTTAATAGATGCACCCGAAATATAATTCCACTTCTTTTTCCCAATTAGAAAATTCTTCATCACATAACTCCAATAAGAATAATTTCTGCCATCTAATTTTGCACTAATGGCCTGAAGTGAATCCTCTCTACCACCATCCATTATAAAATCACAATAATCTATCAAACAAAATTCAACAGATGCAAAATACAACAAAAACCCCCAAATGCAAAATCTGTGAAACCCTAGAAACTGCAATTCATACGAAAATCCAAAAATTATCAAAATCGAAGAGATGCGGAAGGAATACCAGTACGATGCGATGCGAAAACAGATGCGATGCGAAAACAGATCGAAAAATTTTTCGGGGCTCTGCCCCGAACCCCGAGCAGGTGGCGCGCTGCCCCCCTGCAACCCCCCAGCCAACTCACCGCGGAGTTGGATCCGCGAAAGCTGTGGATGACATCAAACTAAGTTCCAAAGCTCTGATACCATGTGAACAATCTAAAGAAATGAAGAACAAATGAGAGAGATTTGAGAGAGAAAACTATTGAGGGTTTCCTTGCATTGAAGAATAGTGTTAGGTTACAAGAAAGAAGAATATATATACAAACTAATAAAAAGACTAAACTAACCTTGCAAAACTAATTAATTACATAAATAGTAATACATGAATAATACATATATTTATTACTCTAATAACTACCACCCTGAGAGTTTGGCCGAACTGATTTAGCATGCCATTCATTTTTACTTGAAATTCCATAAGTTATTATTCTATAGCTATTTCCACATATGTCTGAACTTGAATTTGCCATCAGACCACTAGAATATTCTGATCCAGTAACTTGTTTTGTTTGATCCAGCAAGGCATATGCACCTGGACTTGACTCCCCTTCCCAAAGGAATTTCATAAATTAGAATCTATAGACATTAAAAAACTGAAATAGAATACATATTTATAAAACCGAGGACATGGAATAAAGGAGAACTTTTACAGAATCAGTTGCAGAATATAAACAAATGAAGCAATATGACCAAACAACCAATGAAATTTTCTGTCACTAGTAACCAAAAAGTAAACAAAAGAAGCTACTACATGATTATTCCTTTCCCTGATGAACTACAAAGCAGGTAACCAAATTGACAATAACAGCAGAAAACTAAAGATATCCCAGAATTCAGCTCAAGAACATTCGACTCAACCTCATCCAATGTCGAAAAGAGATGAATTAAAATTGACAATAACAGTAGGAAAATAAAGATATTCCAGACTTCAGCTCAAGAACATTCGACTCAACCTCATCCAATGTCGAAAAAAGATGAATTAAAATTGACAATAGCAGCAGAAAACTAAAGATATTCCAGACTTCAGCCCAAGAACATTCGACTCAACCTCATCCAATGTCAAAAGAGATGAATTGATGATTAGAGTAACAATATAATTTAGCAATCTATACCTGTCTCCACATAAAACAAGACTTCCATCTGTCTTGATTTGCTTTAGGAATCTCCTGAAAACATTTTTAACTGCCTCCTAAATGATAGAAAAAATAAAGATCAATTCAACAACAATAAGTTATCTTGAATCATTATAATACAAGTATTAATTTCCCACACATCAATTGTCAAACCTCGTCTTGAAAGATATCAACATGCTCCCAGTCCAGATTTGTTACAATAGCCACTGAAGGTGATAATCCCAGGAAGCAACCATCATATTCATCAGCCTGGCTCCAGGTCAAATGTTATTCTTAAAAAGAGAACTTAAGATAAGAGAAAGACAAGACTTAGCAGCACCCTAAATATCCACACATGAAAATATATAGTAATAGCTATGTAACGTTACAATTTAAATTCACCAATACGACAATGCTATCAATAGCCAAATCATAAAATGGATATTCAAACATCTAAAGAAAAATGAATTTAAACTCCCTTAAATTCAAAGCATATACAGTAAAACAGGCATCTTCAAGTTCAATCACTCATGAAAGCAAACTATGTACTCGTTAGTTCTCAGAACAGCTTCATCCTTATATGCATTGTTAACATTCATCAATTCCCGATACAATGTTGATTTTATGAGAAAGTTGGAACAAGTGGAAGCATACCTCCAGCACAAAGTTCTGGCCACTGCCCAAAATTATACTTCCATCAGCAAACTGCAAAAACGCAGTTTAGATCATGTCCAACTTTCAGTTTGTGGACTCAGAAATGGTATATGACTGCTGAAACGTAGCCAACAAGTTACAACTCTGTTGCAATCTTATGAAAGAAGAAGGTGCTTTGCAATAAAACCGGCAAATGGACAATTGAACTATGGGTGCTTTACAATAGAAATTCTGGAAATTAAGATACAAAAGAGGGGAAGAACACTATTCTCATTGCAAAATTCTTCTTTCTTAAGGAAGATAATACCTGCGGCACAGGTGCTCCAACTATAGCTGTAAGATCATCACCCATTGCCTTCAACACATAAGCAAGCATACTTGCGGTTGTACTCTTCCCTGCAGATACAAATAATTAATTTTAAGGAATAAAAATTAATCAAGATAGCTCAAATATAAGTATTGGAACAACTGTACACAAAGCATCAACATTGTGTTATGGAATAAAATGCGACATGCAGTAGTTTCTTCATTTTGTTGTTGAAACCTTACTATAGAAAGAGCAAATAACTATCAATTTTCACTCTCGAAACCAAAACAAATAATTGCATTCCATTTAAAATTTAAAACACAATGATGACATTTCACTAACACATGTAAGTATGCTATCTAAGACTTAATGAGTTAATGATTCATTAAATTAACTGCTACATATTTCCCAAAGTAACTGCAAGAAAAAAATGAATAGAAAAATAGTTTCAGCAATTTGGTTGATTATATGCACAAAGACCCAATATGGTAAAATCTCTTTACTTATTCTGGAAATATAATAGCCAATATACAAAAACAAAGTATTCATAACCATTATATTTTTAAAAGCCAGTCCTGGTGTACAACATAGGTCTGAGACATAATTTTTAAAAGATACAAATGATGACAGTAATAGCCTCTGAGAATATTACCATGGCTACCACTAACAGCAATAAGATTGTAGTTCTCTGTGAGCTTGGCCAACCAATAATCTCGTTTGTAGCTGTGACAAGTAAAAATAACAAATAAGAAAGAAAACAATCAATTATAGTCTTTAATTTATTACAATTACCATTACTTGAGAAAATCCTAGCTTTCTATGAGGAAAGACAAAAAAGCAAGTTTCAAGCATTCAAAGCAAGAAAAACAACTTCAAAATTATAGCCCCGCAGCAACTAATATAAATACATATCAGGTCAGTTTACTCACACGGGTACTCCAACGGATTTGGCATGTAAAATCTCCACATTATCTTGTGGAATGGCACTCGAAACAACAACTGCATTAGGAAACCTCGACCCGTTATTCCCTTGGATATTTGTGACCGAATGACCAATATGCAAACCTGCTCCGGCTTCCTTCAATCCATCCATGTAGCTGCTCCACACTATATCTGAGCCACTAACCTCAAAACCCTATGAACAAAATCCACGAATTTCAAATCTTCTTCACTTTGCAATTCAATATTTGCTAGTAATCTAAAATTTTAATTTTGGTGTCACTCCAAACATCACTGAGCAAAAACAAAAAAAAAAAAAAAATCAATTTCACACTCAAAACTTTTAAACAATGCCGTACATAACAAATTGATACAACTAGTACACTCAATTAAGTTCTTCAACGTATTAACAATAGAACAGCAGTATACACAACACTGAATGGAGTATATAATTTAACTAATTTTTATTGTCCGACTTTTTTTTTTTCACTTTTTATGTATAATTTTTTATTTCTTTTTACCTCCATTTTCTCAGCAACCAAACAGAATATCAGGTCAAAGTTTAGCCAAAAAAAAGAAGAAAAACTCACTTGTTTGAGAGCTAACATTGCGAGAGCAGACAACCCACAACCACCAATACCCACGAAATGAATCCAACCCTTTCGATTCTTCAAATCGACGGTAGATTTTTTATTTCTTCCAAATTTACAACTTCTTGAAACTGAAAAACTACGATTCTTCTCGTGTAGTGACGAAAAGCATGGCACGGTTCGATTCAACTTTGAAGAGAAAGCATTCATTCTGCGAAACTGGGTTTCTATTTTCTCGAGAAAATTAGCCGGAAAATGAAGTGAATTGGACACTAATATTGCCGGCATTTTCGCAGTGAGAACGTGAATATGATTTTCCCGGGAAAAATGTGTCTCCGATTTCGAAGTTGGACGTGTAATATAAGAAACGCAAACGATGCCGTTTATTGTTATCTGCTAATAGAAGCCCAAGCCCAAGCCCAATTAGACTTATCTTATGCTCCACTTTATGGGCCTTTATTTGGATTAAAAGTCCAGTTACAGCCCAAACATACGGTGAGGCCTGCAAAAATGAGAGAAGAAAAAAACTTCAGGGACGGCCTAATCCGTCTCCATTCGTTTCAGTATAAAAATATGTTCGAAATATCGGAATTTTAACCATATTTTTTATATTTTTATCAAAACGTTTCATAACTTTAAATATTTGATATAATATCGGAATTTTAACCATATTTTTAATATTTTTATCAAAATTTTCATCACTTTAAATATTCAATATATCAATCGACATTGATATTCACTTGGGACGGTCTTATTCATCTCTATTCACTTATCGGTATAAAAATGTCATCGAAATATTGAAATATTAACTATATTTATGATATTTTCTATCAACCTAAATTGAAATTCAGTTTTTTTTTAAATGAAAAACTTTAATTTAATCTCTACTTTTTGATAAAACATCATTTTTTTTTTTACTTATGTTTCTTTTTTTGTTTGCGTGGTCCCTGACGTTTCATAAATAAATCAAATGGATCTTTCTGACCAACTTTTTAATGGTCAACCATCACAAAATTATCTAAAAGATATTTTTGCCATTAAAGAATTCAATTAATAGAATTATAATTTTACCTTCTAATTAAAAAATAATTAAATAAAAAATAATAATAAAATAATATTAAATTAAATTATAAAAACTTAAACATATAAAAGCTGTTAAAAAAATATTCAAATTAAGTTATTTTATTAGAAAAATTAACATTTAAAAAATTAAATAATAAAATTTAATTTATTTTTTATCAATTTTTAAATTTTTTATTTTTTATTTTTTAAATATTAATTTTTTTAATAACATAATTTAATTTGAATGATTTTTAACAGACTTTATATTTTTAAGTTTTTATAGTTTAATTTAATATTATTTTATTCATTTTTTTATTTATTATATTTTAATTGAAAAGTAAAATTATAATTTTATTAATTTTTTAAAGGCAGAACTGTCAAATAGTGATGGTTAACCGTCAAATAGTTAGTCAAATAATCAATTTGATCTATTTAGGAAATATGAGGGACCACGCGAACTAAGAAAATAAATGTAAATAAAAAAATGATGTTTCATCAAACATTAAAGACTAAATTGAAGTTCTTCCTTTTTTAAATAAAAATAAAAAAATAAAGAAATTTTATGGGCAAAATCATTCTGGCCCTAACTTTTTTCAAAATAAGGTGAATTGCACTTAAGTACCCTGACTTTTATCATAATTACACGTTTAATGCCAGTTTTGTCATAATTGCACTCTAATACCCTGTAATCCGTTGACCACCGTTAGAGTAACGGTTGACCAAACGGATTCAGGGGCAAATTGGTCTTTTACGTTTAAATTTATTTTTAAAAAATTTTAAAAATCATCCAACCAATAAGAATATGCCACGTCATATTTTAATTAATTTTAAAAAACCAAATCAACAAAAAAAAAATATTTTGAAAAATTTTTCGAAGAACACGAACCCAGATCTGGGTTCGTGCTACTAACCCTGGGTTCGAGCACGAACCCAGATTTCTGGGTTCGAAGATCATCTGATTTTCAATTTTTTTTTTTTTTGTTTTTTCCTTTGAGGGGCATTCTCGTTATTTTGCCTGAATCCGTTTGGTCAACCGTTACTCTAACGGTGGTAAACGAATTACAGGGTATTAGAGTGCAATTATGGCAAAACTGGCATTAAACGTGCAATTATGATAAAAGTCAGGGTACTTGAGTGCAATTCACCCATCAAAATATTACTTTTTGACTTATGTTTGCATTTTTAGCTTCCTGTTCCCTAACTTTTTAAAAATCTATCAATTTAGTCTTTCTGTTAGTCAACAGTTAGTTAAACTTAATGATGTTAAGGGTATTTCAGTCTTTAGACACAAAAATAAAAATTAAAGTTAAAAAATAAATAAAAATAAAATAATAAAAAATTGAAAATAGAAAAAATAAAAAAATATAATTTTTTTTAAAAAATAATTAAAAATTACTTTTAATAATTTCTTTTTTAAAAAAAATAATAATTAAAAGTTTATAATTTTTTTAAAAATAATAATATCTCCTCTCCTAACATTTTCAAAAAAAAATTATTATTTTAATAATTTATTTTATTTTTAACTTTTAATTTACTATAATTTATTTTTATATATAAATTTTATTTTAATATTATAATATTAATTTAAAGAGTTATTCTAAATTATTAAATTATCATAAATTAGTAATTATTATAATTTTTTATATATTTTAAAATTTTTTTAATTTTAGTGTTAATTAATTTATTTATGTATTTTTTATATTTAAAGATTTTTCTTATAAATTTTGTTTATTTTATAGTTTTAATTTTTTCTAGACACATGTTAGATTCTTATTAGATGTACAAGTTAAGGTTAACTTGTTGAATTTTAAAAAATAGAGGGTAAAATCGTAATTTTTATTTAATTATTTAAAGTTAAGGGTAAAATAGTCAATGTACATATTCTGTCATGTTTGACTGTCAAAAATTTGATCTAAGGACTAAATTAATAGATTTTTAAAAAGTTAGGAATTATACAAACTAAAAATATAAATACAAATTAAAAAATAATATTTTAAAAAAAATTAGCAACCAAAATAAGTTTTGCCTAAAATTTTATTAAACAAACATACAATCTAGCCTCGTCCAGAATTATATTGGCAACCGAAAAGAGGATACTCCTCAATACAAACTGAAAAATTATCAATACTACGACCCAACTGAACAAGAGAATGACCCGTGAATTTGCAGGGCAAGGAACATAAAGAGACTCAACTCCGCTAATGGCTTGGTAAGATTGGATGACAAAGGAATTTGACTTTTTGGAGAAAAAAGTGGAAGACCAAGTAACCTACAAGGGCCCAAAGGCCTACCTTCACCGGGTGGTGTCTACATGTTTTCTTGGACGGTGGAGAAAACACCACTAGAAAATTGGATTGTTTTTTTTTTTTTTGGATTAGTGCTCATCATTTCAATTTTTTCTAATGTAAAAATCATTTTAATTTTAATGAGATATAATCATATCATATGTCTAGTTCATTGAATGGAAAAAAAAATTCAATCAATTTTATAAAGTTAAACGTTAAAATTTGAATAAATTTATAAAAATAGTGTGATAGTGAAAATATTATCATAATTATTTATCAATGTATTATAGATGATAATTATTAATCCGAACCCCACCTAACTTATACATAACTTTAGATTTTTCTCTTGGGTGAGATATGCAAATTTATAAAGTTTTAAGTTTCTAAAATTATCAAAGCATTACATTCATTGAACCATATCTATAAAGACGATTTCTCATACTTTACTAGACTTAAAATTAAATAAATATTTGGCCCAATAATTGACTTTTGATTTTCATCCTCTACATCATATACATTATTAAGCATTACAAGTGATTATTCAAAAGTAAACAGACATAGTAACCTATCTCTGACACTCATCGTGTGCATCGCCCTTTTCACGTTTTTATATCGAGAATGAGTCTCGTTTTATCTATTTATTAATATATATCAAAAGATATTTCTTCAGTATTGTGGAATTATATATATATATCTAAAAAACACGTGTAGGTGTTTGCTCCCGACCTAACGGATCTTTAATGACGCATTCCAAAAATTCCTCCACTATCAGTGGTTGGTTGACTGTTCTTTGCGCAACACGATTACGTGGGTCATATTTTTCATGCACTTTATTTTTAGGTCAAGGTCAATGTCTATGTCAATGTAGATATATATTAATATATTCAAAGTGCATTTTTTATGTCGGAGCCAATTATCATACAAAGATAAAGCTCACTCAACTTTTTGTAATCTTCTTCACCAACCAAATAATGTCACTTTTCTCTAATCTTAATATATATAATTAATTATACTTGGGTTCACACTCTTTTTTTTTTTTTTTTGTCTTGTATATTTGATTAGCTTCCATCAAAATAAAGTCAAATAAATTAATAAGCTCTTTGACAAATCCGTTACTTGATATAGTATTAATTTGGATATTTATTATTACGAATCGTTCGTATAATTCATGCCTAAAAAATTTACTTATAAAAAAATATATATCTAATTAAAAAATTTAATGTGAAATTTTATAAATTAGACTCGTATTTAATTAATATAGGATTCATTAATCGAACTAGTGGTATTGTATTATGTGGGATGGCTCTTTTTAAAAAGAATTTGACAAGTATGACATGATAATGCAAACCCATTACTAAAAGTGGAAGTCTCAATCCATTACCATACCCAAAAAAAAAAAAATAATAATAATAATAACAATTATATTAGTGCATGAACCACTAAGGTTACGTTTTTCTATCAGACAAGTTAACTAAAATGGGCACAACACTTGAGAGAGCCTACACGTGTCCCGACAAAATGAGACTTTTGAGTCACCTCCAACAAAAGTAATTTTGTTGGTGGGCCACTTTGTGAGAGTGGACTGTCTATCTTTAGACCTTTTTTGTTTAACATATTGACTGAAAACGCAATTTGCTTCAATTTTATTTGTTCTTATATTTTAATATATATTAAATAAATAATACGAGGTTTAATAAATTATACTTATAATTAAGATTATATAAATTGATATTAATTTCTCCTCCTATTAAATATAATTATTAAAAATAAGTGTTGATTATTTAAAAATAATAAAAAAAATTAAAATATTTATAAATAAAACAAAAGAATAATAATTTTTAAATAGATATCCACTATAAATGAAGAATGAAAGGTGAAAATTATATTGAAATTTTTTAAAAAATAAAAATTAAAAATTAAATATCTTTAGCTATAAATATTTTAGTCTTTTTACTATTTAGAGAATGTCTTAAATTTTAAATAGGGTGAGTGATATATATATATATATATATATAAATAAAGGAGATTGGCTTTTTATTGCCGGCAAGGAGTTCTTTTACGCAAATCTTGTTAGAAATAATATAATGTGATTGGTTTGATGTTCTCTTTTTATTGCTTGTAATATTTAATTCTATATATTATTAAAAATTCGTGAGTTAGAAGATGTGTTACGGTTAGTTTCTCCTATATTTAGATAGTTATCCGTTGAGATAACTCTTATTTTAAATAAAATAATATTATATTATCTATTATGATAAGAGTACTTATCAAATGGGATATGATTTTAAGTTGGAACTATTTCTACATTCGTAGAGATCTTTTAACTTTTGGTTTTGACATGAGTAGGGTAAGAGATTCTTTAAGTGTGTGTGAGGTACTAGACGTGGCTTCACATAAAACTCTCCCAACCTATTTTTTGTACTAAAAAATATTAAATAAATAATTTATTATGAATTCACACGTCTTATCAAAACTTTTTGAACAGCACAACCGAAATGAAGATATATATAATATATTAATATTTGGTTCAATTCGAACCTATTTCAATCTAATTTCAAATAGAATAAATTTAATCAAATCATTAAGGGTGCGTTTGGTACGCGGGATTGGATTGGATTATTTTTGTAGGATTGGACTGGATTGGATTGGATTGGATTGGATTGGACTAAATTAGTACTATGATGTGTTTGGTGCAGTATGGACTAAAAATAGTACTGTCTTTTGTTTGGTATAGGATGAAATGGGATAAAATCAGAATAAATTTATTAAATTAATTTTTATATAAATAAAAATATTTTGAAGTAAATTACATTCATTTTAACTTAAATAAAAAATAAGATTAATTTTAAAATAAATAAAAAATATATTTAAATTAAATTTAATTAAAAATGAATATTTTTTTAATAAAAAAATATTTAAATTATTTTTAAAATAAATAAAATAATTTTAAATTAATTTTAAATAAAATAAAAATAAAAATATTAAATTAAATTTACTTAAAAATATTTTTAAATAAAATTAAATATTATTTTAAAAAACATTAAATGAGATATTTAATTTATTGTTTAAAATAAATAAAACTATTTAAAATTAATTTAAATAAAATAAAATTAATTTTTATTTATATTAAATATTATATTATATTGAAAAAGGAAAAAAAAAAAAAAAAGAGGTAGGACTAAATTGGTGGGACTAAATAATGCCACCAATTTGGTGGGATTATTTAGTCCCACCAATATGGGATTATGTGGAACTGTTGGGATTGAATATGTCCAATCCCAACATGTTCCAAACATGGGACTAGGAGTAAATAGTCCAATCCCACTCCTAGTCTCATGTAACAAACATGACCTAATATTTTTATTTAAGATAACACAATCTATTAATCAAACTAATAGAATTCATTAAAAACCATAAAAGTTAAAAAAAAAACAAAAAAAAATCTTCAATATCAACCAATCAGATCTAATTGATTTTAAATAGAAATCTTTTTAACCAATCCTATGAAACTATCTATGATAAGATCATAAGAGCACATGTGGTCTGACACCTAACCTACGCTGTCTTTTTTTAACTTACATAGAAACGACTTTATGTCATGTCGTTTTGTGCCCTGCCGGTCCCATCGCTAACGTTCAAAAGAGTACCAATACAAAACATATTTCCAATTTTAAAATATTTTCACATGGATTTATGTATAAAGTATTCAAAAGATGGATCAGTAATAAAAGACATTTTATTACATTCATTTAACCTGTTAACGTTTTATAATTTAGTAGTCTTATCATATATACGAATATAATATATAGTTGATTATGGTTTAGATAGTATGATACTTCTTGAAATTTCTCTTATTTATAAGGTGGTTGACGATATTATAAGTACAATATGATGGTTAGGATAACAGTCAGAAAATTTTATTTGGGGTTTAAGGTAATAAAATATAATATTTAAATAATTAAAATATAAAATATAAATTTTTTTTTGTAAAATCTCTTTTCTCGGAGGGCCGGCATAATATATTTGCTCTTACTATTAATAATACATCTTATTAAAATTGAGATCTCGAATTTAAATTTCCACCTACTCCTTGAAAAAATAAAGGTGGTTAACGGTCTATTAGAATTTTTATAGCGTTTATGTTGAAATATTCATCTAACAAAATCTAACTATACATGCCTAACTTTTAGAAAATATTTTCTATGGATTGTGATATTCATATTATATGTAACTATATATGCCTAGTCTCACTTTGTACCTAACCTAATCCAAACTACCATTTCAGTTTGTCGTGATCTAATTTAAAATTGAGGAATTTCAAATTATTTATTGAGATATCATATGGATTTTCTAAATAAACATGACAATTCATTTAGTAATTTTGATATTATTATAGTTATTATTTTTTGGGATGAATTTTTAGGTAGCGAAATTTGTATTTTCTTAATTTAATTATTAATTCTATAATGGTAATATAACATCCATTATCCAATCTAAATTTAAATTGAATTTTACTAAAAATTTTCAAATAAAAATTATTTTTTTTAAGAGTACAATTATAAGATTAACAAGGAATTGTCGGGTTCAATCACTAAACGCGCGGTCCAGATATTTAGGAGACATCTAGCCTCCCAATAAAGAGAGAAAAATACTCACACATATAAATAAATATGTATGGTGTGACTTGAACCCTCACTATTAAAATAAAAAAAAAGTACAATATCCACTTGAACTATAAGTGGTTATGCAAATAAAAATCATTCTTTATTCAACACAACTCATGCACCCTACACAATTAACAATTTTATGTCAATTTTAATCATGATCATGTCGAATTATCGAGCCTATATAATATATTGATTTAAATAATTAATTGTTGTCGGGTCATTACGTGTTAATATAACAACAACCCGAATATAAACCTCAGAACCTAATTCAAAATGCAAAGTAAAAAGTGTATTTTTTTTTTATATTTATTTTAAGTAAAGTAACTCTCGTCAAAAGGGTATTTATAAATTTATTAACAAGTATAATATTTAAATCCTAAATTACGAATATAAAAAAGAAATGCACTAAGAAGCTGTTCATGGCTGATTTGTCGCACAAGCTTTCTGATTTGATTTCAATTGAAGTGGTGGAAGCCTCGGCCATTTTGAATGAAATCCATCTAGCTATCGAGTTCGACTTCACTATCCCTTGGTAGAATCAGATACTCTTAATGTTATAATTATATCAAGTCTCGCAGCCCCCCTCTTTTGGAAGTGAGCCCGGTAATTGACGATATCTTTTTTCTTTGCTCTCGAATTAATGTTGATTTTTAGTTTATTCCTCGGTACGCTAATTATTATAATTTTTAAAGTCTTCTATTTGATATCTAAAAAAAAAAAAGCGCACTAATATATGCATAAAGTCTTGGCACCAAATATTATTATTTCGTAGAAAAATACGGAGTAAGAAAAATATCATCACCCAATATAATTCGATGGTAAAAACACCCATTTAACCTAACAGAGACTCAAATTTGAGTCGTCAGCACCTCAAGTGTTATTTAAAAAAAAAATACCATTACTTTGAGATTTTAATTTGTACAAGTACACACCATGAATGTTTTTGCAACTTTGATAATATACAAGCGGTGGTATTGTACCATCCCATACAATACCAAATACATTATGTTTCTCTCATTTGATTCTCTATTCAGTAACATGCAACGACTTTTCAACACACTTGTATACTATACATATATAATTGGTTGATGAAAGGTTGATCCGAACCGAGCAAGACAGCAGTAATCAACTCAAAATCATTGATTCAATTCTCATTTAATCACAATAGTGTGTTTCTCTACATTGACGATGATTTGATCCAAAAAAAATGGGTCCCGTTTCAATAAAATATTCATTTTGAACCCTTGGATGATTTTATTCTCCTACTTACCTCCTTTTCCAATTCTTCTTGCCCTCCTGCCTCTTCAACTTCCTGCACCACAGCAAAACAAAAAAATAATCTCTCAAATTATTACCGATTAATAAATTTTGAAACAAATATTTTATCAATACACCATTTGGGTTGATCCAAGCAATTATTTTTTATTTTATTTTACTTAAAAAGGAAATTTAAATGCAAAAATTTCGTTACTATCAGATTATACCTCATACCACAAATATTTCTCATTTTATATAATTATTTTCTGCATGAAGAAATCTCGCAACTTAATAAAATCAGGATTATTACTAATACAATTATTATTTAAAATTAATAATAATAATTAAGATTAAAAAAAGTTAGATTTGTGGGGGAGGAGATGGGCCCACCTTAGGTCCAAGAAACAGCCCATATGGAACACCATTGAACTTATCCGAGTGGTGAAGCTGAAGCCAAAAAAATTATCAAAATCATACAAAATCTGGGTCGTTAAGATTCAATTTAATATAATAATATAACCAAAAAATAAATTAATCACAACATTATTTAATAATTAATTAATTAACCTGGTGAGCAGCAGCAACTCTCCTGAAATAAGGCACGTCAGCAATGGGACCCACTGGAAACCTTTTGTGCACAAGACCATCGTGGACGAACATGTAGGCCATCCCAAACACTGTGATTCCTAGTCCCTGCGTTTAATATCATGCGACACATTTTTATTTATTTATATAATATATATTGAAAACTGACAACCAAACCGGTTAGTTATCTGTCCAGTTCAGTAGCTACCGCTGCAACAAAAATAAAAGAAAACCACTCTTGCTGCTCCTTTTCTTTTGTTGGTTCGTTTTGATAGTCTCCACCTACTCAACCAATGTGAGTTTTGACTCGTAATAGATTTATTTCACCAGCATAAAAGGAACTGCTACTTAAAATGAAGTCTTCATTCATCTGGCAATCTTTCAATTTCGAGTCGTTTCACCGTGAGGTGAATGAGTGAAGGACTACTCAACCCAGATTTTTAAAAATTTACGTGAAAATATCAAAAACTCTAATGAAACCAATGGAATTCCATCACCGTCCAGGAGAGGTGGATAAAAACTCATCAAGAATTGACGTAATGACATTGACGTGCATAATTTATAAATATATTAACCCACTAATCAAATATTGATCTTTTACTAATCCGACTATCCGAGTGTCAAATTTGAATTTTTATTTTTTTTAAAGTCAAATTTAAAGGTTTTGTGAGGGAAAAGAAAAGGAAAAAGAGAACTTACAGCTCCAAAACAGAGACCAGGAACAAAGCCCTTGTGAAAAAAGCCATAAGAGAGAAGAGCAATGGCTGGGACTGCGTTTATTATTGCAAACACGTCGTTTAACTCAAAAGGGCCTTCTCTTGGTCGATGGTGGGACTGCAATCAAGAGTCAAAAATGCCGTTTGGATTCCGAGAAAGGCATGGAAAACGGAAGAAAATCAAGTCTCAGTTCAGTTACCTCATGCATGTGCCATAGAGAAGCGTGCCAGAGAGCTCTGTGTGCCCATCTAGCCCAAAACTCCATACCCACCTGAAGATTTTGAAAACAAAAACACCAATTTTAGAAAGCGTTTTCAATAATTATCATTTTCAATAACAAAAACATGTGCAAAAATTTAAAAAGAAAAAACTCACAGCAGCTCCAACAGAGAGAGCAAATGTGCCAAACATTTCTGTCAAAGGAACCTCTCCACCCTGTAACATAATTAAAAAAAAAAAAACTGGGTTTTAATTCTATAAATCAACAAAACACGAGCATAAAAAAAAAGTGTTTTTTGACTTTGGAGAGAGGAGAAAAAAATATTTAATGAACTACCTCCATTTGCCAGGAGAACCTGTAATAAACAGCCATGACAGCCATGGAAGTGATTCCGAAGCTGGACATAACAGCAGCGACGAGGTAAGTGAACCTCTCGGATCTCTTCCGGGCCAGCTTCTTGGCTACTCGAGCAGCGGAGATCTGGGTATCCGAGACCGGCACGACTTCGTCTTTGTCATGGTCGTCGTGGCGGGGGGTCTCCTCCGCGAAATTCTCGATCTGGGTGCTCTGTTTCTTGTCCTCCACGACGAAACAGACTGTGAAAGTGCTCGTTTTTCTTCTGGGCCCGTTGAAGAAGCGGTTTTGACCCGGCAGAGCGAAAGCGGTTGCGGGTTTGTTGGAGAGGAGTTGCGAGGTCCCGAACAGACCACGGAAGTGTCTGGAGGATATAGCGGCGGACAAACCGGCCGCCATGGTTGTTTCGGACAGGACACTGGAGGCGGTTATGTATTGCAGAAACCACCGACCACGAGAGAGACACAGAGATAGTGGACTTGTGGAGTCTAAATCGTGTGGACTGGAGAATTAAATAGATGCAGACCACAACTTTTATACGTGAAAATAAGGTTTTGAAGAATAAAATTGAAATTAATTTCCACGAGTAAATACAAAAGCCAAGTTTCTTCTCTTTATTACAGAAAAGCCACTCGCCTCGCCGCCATTTTCTTTTTTCTTTTTAATTAAACAAGATAAATAGTACCACGCGGAGAAAAAAAGGTAGATTATGAGATATTACCAACATTTGAGTATCCTGAAATAGCATTTGTGATAGTACATGTTTGCGTAACATACAATTAAGCCAATTTTATTTTATTACTGTATTGTTATTTTAAGTAAATAGAGGACATTTCTATTCAATAAAGTATCATGTATCTACTTGTGTTAGGTGAGAAAAGCATGTATAAACTTTTAGACATATTTTAACTATAATAAACAGTTATGTTAATCATGTTGTTTAACTAAGATGAAATTGATACACAATATCAATTATTTTGGTGGTTGGAGGTTTCAAAATCTTTTAAGCCACCAAGGTTCAAATGTCTGTGTAGTTATATAAATATATATTCCCATCATTGCTCATAAAAATACAATTGTATGGGTAGATCTATTTACTAGAGTAAATCCCTCCCGTTGTTAGGAGTAGTGGTTCGGATCGTACTTATATGATTGGTTGGTCTCAAACAATAAACAAGAAGAAAAATAAGAAATTGGTGAGAAATATCATAATTTTCACCACTCATTCGATAATTAACACATAATTATTGTTCTTCAGTTCTTAATCAAGAATAGTTTTTATTTTAAAAAAAAAATCAATAGCTCTTAATCAAGTTCTTGATCAGTTCTCAATTTCAAGAACTGATTAAAGAATTGATTAAGAACTATTAGTTCTTAAATTAATAACTAATTAGTTATTGAATCCATTCTTGATCAATTCTTAATTATTTTTTAAATTAAATTAAAAATTAAAAATTAAAAATTCTAAATCAAATATGAGATTGATAAATTACACATTTACGTCAAACGAAGTCACCTCAAAAATAACAAACGGTATGTGGGGGTAGGCCGATCGGCAGTGATAAATATATCCTTTCTCTCTCTCTCGTAAAATTTTTAAAAGCTCAACTGTTTATTTTTCTTTTCCTCTTTTAGAGGGAGAGGTAGTTTTATCCAATCAAACTTTAGGTATCAATTGAATAATAATATGGTATTAATTTTCAAAATTCAGTTTTAACAGGTGTCATTTAAAAAAAAAAAAAAAACCTCAAACGGAGGGGTCCAAATACGAGGACAGCGTTAAAGAGACAGATGTCAAGCTCTCACATGAATGATGAAACCGTGAGGCGGATGGTCCACCGAAGGATCGCGTGAGTAAGCGAAGCAAATTGCATATGTCGTACACTTCAACTTGACAGAATCACAGAAGTGAAAAAGTTCCGACTTTGGGGTGCGTTTGGTACGTGGATGGGACAGAACAGGGTGGGACGGGACAGGACAGGACAGGATAGGACAGCTGTTCCATATTGTGTTTGGTATGTCTGGGACAGAACTGTGTATTGTACTGTTATACGTTTGGTAAGGCTGGGACAGGACAGTACAAGATGTTTAAATGACCAGAGTACCCTTCTTGTACTGTCTAATGTTTGTTACAACATATTAGTGATAAATGGGACAGGACAGAACAAAATTTGAATGTTTTTATTAAATAATTTTTATTAAATATAATCCATACCAAAAGAATATGGAATTCCATAAATAAAAATAGATGGATGGAGATTGTATTGAAAAGAAAATAAAAAAAATAATTTTTTTTATAAAATAACCAATTTAAAAAATTAAAATTTTTTATTTTGTATTTTTGTGTTCTTGGTGGATCTCCACACCAAGAACTCATAAACACAAAAAAATATAATAATAATAATAATAATAAAATTTCAAAAGCATATATATATATATATGTAAAATTTTATGATTCCTTCCATTTTTATTTTTTTGATTTTTTCTATGCTTTCTTCATTTTTGTTTTTCTGGGTTTGATGCAAAAAAAATGTCTTTTTTATTCTTAAAAACTTGATGTGGGTCTTGATGGGAGGATAGGAAGAGAGAGAGGATTGAGTAAAGAGAGAATAGAGGTGCAAAAGAGAGGAGATAAGAGGCGGATGAAAAAAAATTTATGTTTTTTTTTTTTTATATGTAATGGTTTATTTGTAATTTTTAAAATAAATAAGGGTATTTCAGTCATTTTAGACCTTGTCCCATGTTATGCTACAGTTTGTCCTAGGGTCTAGCATGGGACAAGATTTTGGGTTTTTTGTCCCATGTTGTCCAACGTTGTCCAACGCCTATGTCGCACCAAACATGGGACAGGAACAACTTGTCCCATATTGTCCTGTCCTGTCTCATATACCAAACACACCCTTGGGGATTTTTAGCGTTTCAAAACTCACGCGCTCTCATATGCTGCCACGTAGAAGCCACTGTGATCTCTACCACCCTATCGGTGCCTTTTTAGGATGTTATACGTGGACACAGTATTGGCCAAATCAAGATACTTCATCATATATACGTGTCGCGTTTTTGGACCCTTGAAATGACACGTGCATGGTGATCGGGCCGGCCATCATTTAACAGCCAATAATTATAATTGAAGTGATGGTTAGTATTGGTGCTATTTGATGGTGATCAGCATTCAAAAGACAAAATTGAATACTTGAGAAGCAAACACTTTGGCAGATTTTGGGTGATTTTTTGTGGTCAATCAGACCTGAAAGGCGTGTTGGTGCTTAGGAGCCCAAAAAAAAAAAAAAAAATTGTCAAGTCCAATCACATTAGTACCAGATATTTGTTCATATACGATGAAATTATAAATTTAATGGTAATTATATATTAATATTTTTAATTAACTGGTTGACGATTAAAATTGACGATCAATAGTTAAAAAGTAATATGATAATTTTTATTTTAATTTTTAAAAATATAATAAAAATTTTTTAAAATAATTTATAAAAAAATAAAATAAATATCCACCATCTATTAAAATTAATGGACGGTAGAGATTTATTTTTAAATTTTTTAAATTTTAATAATTAATAATTTTTAATTAAGAATATTTATATCATTTTAAATAAATTTTTTTGTCAAATTGTTACTTTTTGAATGAGTCAACTAACGGTAAAGTATTAATGTATAATTAAGATTAAATTTATAATTTTATTGTAATATAACTAAACGTTAAAGTACTCAATTACAATTCGTCCTAATTAATAATAAAAATATTTTAGTAAAATATTTTATAGTTACATTGAGAATGTTAGAAGTAACTGTTGGAGCTAACTGTTTTTATTTGGTTTATTAGAGTAGTTGCGAATGGTATGTAAATGGTACTCATCATTGATCAAAATCTTTTCATGAGGCCACTGCAATCCTAGTGAGTTTCCTTTTGCTGTAACGTCACGGGTAAAACGTTATAGCATACAACGCCATATATATATATATATACAAGTTCAATTTTCTGGTAGAAAAAAAGTACATAATTTTCAATCTTGCAGAGATTAGAGATGATTATCCTAGTCAGAAAGAGATTTTAGAATGTGCAAATCAGCAATAAAAAAAAAAAGAATGTGCAAATCAGATAAGCTTTAAAACTCAAATTTTAAAAATATATTATTCAAACCGTTATTGAAAAACTCAAATTTTTAACAAAAGTGATTAGCTAAAACTTTAAAATAACTCCAATTTTACAACCACAGAGAATTGGAGATGCTTTTGCTTTGAAAGATTTTGAGGCAGAGAGACCAAGCCCATGTATGGGTCCACTTAGCCCAACCGTGGTAGTTGAAAGACAAAAATAGTTAATGAAATAAAATATCTAAAAGATCTTCCTGAGAAGAGTTCATCATCCAAGTGGAGAGCGACACACAAACGAAGTCACTTTTCGATTTCGTTCAAACCTCATCATGATAATATCTGATTCCCAACTTGTGTGTAGGATTACAAAAGACGTGGTTCCTCAATCATCACCTCTATCACATCCTTAACTTCTTCAATTAATGTGTCCTGTCTCCTCTGTGTATAAAGTGATGAGTCAATAAATAAAAGTAATAATTGCAATAAAGTATCCTGACGTTTGGCTATATTGCAATGAAATCGTAAGTTTAGCCTTAATTACATGTTAATACCCTTAACTAACTGATTAATTGCATGTTAGTACCTTTGACCAAGTTGACCGGTATGTTGACTTTGACTTTTTTGGTAAAAAGACAAAATTGCCCCTGGTTAAAAAAAAAAAATTAAATAAAAATTTTAAAAATTAAAATTTTTAAAAATAGATCTCCACCGTCCATCAAAATTGATGGACGGTGGAGATACAGTTAAAATAAAAAATAAAAATTTAAAACCAAATAATTAAAAAAATTTAAAAAAATATTTTATATTAAAAAAAAAATTAGTGTTCTTGGTGGAGATCCAGATTGGATCTCCACCGTCCATCAATGTTGATGGACGGTGGAGATCCAATCTGGATCTCCACCAAGAACACCAAGAACAACAAAGAACACAAAAAAAAAAAAAAAAAAAAAATTCCAAAACTCGATCTGCTCCATCAACGGGAGCAGATCTGCTCCCGTTGATGGAGCATCTGCTCCGTCGCCGATGGAGCGCTGCTCCATCGACGACAGCTGGGTTCGAAGGCGAACCCAGCAGATCGAGTTTTGGAAATTTTTTTTTTTTTTTGTGTTCTTGGTTGTTCTTGGTGGAGATCCAGATTGGATCTCCACCAAGAACACTAATTTTTTTTTTAATATAAAATATTTTTTTAAATTTTTTTAATTATTTGGTTTTAAATTTTTATTTTTTATTCTAAATGTATCTCCACCGTCCATCAAGATTGATGGACGGTGGAGATCCATTTTTTAAATTTTTAATTTTTTCAATTTTTTTAAATTTTTATTTAATTTTTTTTTTAACCAGGGGCAATTTTGTCTTTTTACCAAAAAGTCAAAGTCAACATACCGGTCAACTTGGTCAAAAGTACTAATATACAATTAAGGCTAAACTCACGATTTCATTACAATATAGCCAAATGTCAGGGTACTTTATTACAATTATCCCTAAATAAAAACAAGAAACAATTATATAAGTTGGTGGGAACTGCGTACCGACCTAGTTCATGTGACAAATATTTGTGTATAGAGAGAGAGAGAAAAAAAAAAAAAAAAATTATCGATCATGGACCGATACTTGGCTGTGTACAGAAATGAAGAGCTTGGAAATGGAGGGAAAAAAAAACAGATGGGTTTGTGAGATATAAAAGTGAAAGTGTGTCTGATATTGAATGAATAGATTTTGGCCGTTGGATTGATCCAATGGCGCGAACCCATTTCCGTACAAATAAAATAAAAACGGGATTTCTCACTGGAACGTTATTATATAAATATATATATATATATATATATATATATATATATATATATATATATATATATATATATATATATATATGCTATATGTCCTCTGTAATATAATTGACAGCCAAAAGATGGAAAGATATAATTTGAAAAGTGGGATATGTATTTGGCTTTGGATTGCAAGCATTTTACTATCCTTCAATATTCTTCTTTGATTTATAAAATCATCCAAGTCCAGGGACATTATTGAGAGGGGGTCCAATTTGATGTAGTATTAGGTCCATCAAGCTTCTCTTACTTCCCTCCCTATATTATATTATATTGATGATAAGCTTCTAAATATATGCCAGTCCTTTTTTTTTTTTTTTCATGAAATTAAATGAACATATATATTGTCCACGATTTGAATTCTAATTGATCGATGATTATAATTATCGTCACGTGAATTATGTAACGTAAATTTATAAAGTTAAACACTAAATTTATGACGTTGAATACGAGTTTTGATAAAACACGTGAATTCATCTCAAAATTTGTATACTCTTAAATTTGGAGTATCATTTGCTCCAATAAATTTTTTTAGAGTTTTGTTTTCTCTCACTCTCAATTTGGAGTACCATTTTCCATACTCCAAAATTACTTTTAACTTTTCATATTTCCATTTTACTTTTATGTCCATAGTTATAAACAATTATTGGACATTGATATTCTTTTGATTTTTTTTAATTAAATTTAATTAACGTATAATAATTTATAATTTATAAATCATATAACTATAAAAATTATACCATTACAAAAGTCTCATCAAGATCTTTAAAATGAGACTAATATTGAATATTTATTTTTTTAAAAAAAGAATTAAGTAATTATTATTCCTATACTATATATAATAGACATTTTAATAATTATAAGTTAGTATTAAAATAAAGAATACTATATATTATAGACATAATAATAATTATAAGTTAATAATAAAATAAAGACCGAGATAGTCATATTAATATTAAAATTCGAAATGAAAAATAAAAATGACATAAAAATATTACAATAACGATAAAAAAAAGACAAAAAAAAAAAAAGAAAAAGTCTAGCAATATTGAACATAAATACGTACAAAAACAATGGATGGAAAATTAGGTAAACAAAAATATGAGATATGAGATTAAAAAAAATAAAATTATGTGAAATAAATTAATCTTCAAATTTAAGTGAATGTAAATTAAAATATTATATAATAAATTAATAAAATTATATTACAATTTTAATAAAAGATTTTAAATAATTTATAAATAATATTTATAAAAGCTTAGTGTAAAAATAAAGTAATATAAAAATTAATTTTTAGCAACAAAATAAAAAAAAAATAAAAATTTAAGATATTTTTAAGATAAAGCTATAGATAGAGTTTGTTGTTGGAGGAAAAAAATTTAGAATTGGAATATTGGGAGATTATTCCTTTTAAAACTCTAAAAATGGGAATGGAGCAGGAGTATTGTTGCAGATAGTTTAACAAATTTAGCAGTATCATGCATGAAAAAGAAATCAAGGAGATTTCGATGCTAGCTATTTAGTTCAAAAGGCCTAACTAGAAACCTCTGTGTTGAAATTAAGACAAACTAAGTCTTGATTCAAATCTAATATGCTAAAATGGTGAGATTCACATGAATAATTAGAGATTTTTTTTTATATACAACTTACGGTGGTAGCAACTCGAATTTGAGTCTTTATCAAGCTGAATGAGTGCCTTCAACACCAAACTACGTTGCGTAGTAATAATTAGTGAACCAGTTGTAACATTAAGTAATGAAATATAAGTGTAACGTAGACTTAGCTTAATTTGGAGAAAAAGAAATCTAAATTTGCATAATATTAAATGGTGCCACCATATAGCTTAATACAATCTGATTTTTTTTTTTTTTCTGATTTTAAGATAATTCAAATTTTAATTTAATTTGTACGACAAGTCATGATAATTAGCTAGAGAACGTGTTTAAGAATTGTTTCATTATATTTATTTTTTTAATAATAAATATTAATTATAAGTTAATGCGGAATACTAGCTACTTTAACTGGTAAGATCTCTTGTCGTTGCATAAAATTTATTTAAATTTCACCAAAACTAGGTGGCCAGGAGGAGTTTATATAATGTGTAATCAGTTGAATATTCAAATTGAGAAGCGCACGTATTCATACGCATCTTCATGTACATAACTGTAGTATATATCATCCATCTGTATTCAAATTACAAGTTGATCATATCATGGATATTGTTCATCATCCACTCAGAAATATATTGCATTGCAACCCTATCTAACTCGATGCATGCATGTTCATCATCAAAACATGCATGCATGTATGATCATATATATATATATATATGTATGTATATATATACTGACCTTTATACAGTTACGAAATGCACATAAGTAACACTATAAAAGCAAACCTCTAATTTGGCCATCTCCCTATAAATACGAGTCTCTTTCACCAAGGCACCAAGTGCTGATCATCATAAAATAAGTGGGTACAACCATGAGTAGAACTAGAGGTGGAAGTTACGGCGGTGGCCGGAGTTCACTCGGATACTTATTTGGTTCCGATGAACAGCAGCCGAGCCAACCACCAGCCTCCGGTCCAATAGTGATCAAAGCACCATGGAATGATGATCGATAACACCACAAACAAACCCCCAAATAGCAGCAGCACCTCATCTATATAACCATAAAGAGTCATGTTACTTTGTTTTTCCATAGAATTGTACTACTTGTATACTATACAGCTAGCCAAGATTTGTAAGAATAAAGCTGTTTGATAGTCTATTAATATTCAAATGTAATTTTTGGCAACCTCAAGCTAGCTAGCGAGTAGAGTACTAGTCAAGGAAAAGTCATGATCAATCATCCTTAAAACCACACATATGAGAAGAAAGAATAATTTTATTATTGTTGTTATTTTAATGCTATTACAATATAAACTTATTTATAGGCATACGATATTAGATAAATGAGAAAATATAAAATAATATGGAAATAATTAAATTTGAATTAAATTCAAATATAAAAGTTAACTATATAAAATATTTTATATGTGGTCGATAATAAATGAGAGAATTAAATATTCAACGAAGTATGTAAAAATTCTTAACGGTGGGTGTGTTCAATTTAGATTTTGAATGACTTTTAATGGCTTTTTATAAGTTACAAGTATGAGCTAGGAGAATACTCTTTCGTTTATAACAGCGTGTTATAGGGTCAAAAATCAATGACCTCTTATAGAATTTTCCTTCAATTTTTTTTGTATCATTTGTCTTCCTAGCTTCATGACTTGCGTTCTCTACGGCTATATTTGAGATTTTTTTTTAATAATATGTAACATTACACATCCAATTAACTTGTGTGCCCATGACACATTTTTAAATCAAAGAAATATCAAAACCATCCAATGCATACTTTCCCACAAGTTTCACATAGATTACGTGATTTCCATACCCATACAAGAGACTTTGGTGTCTCGGTCTATTATTCCTTGCACGAATCAGCTACTGCAAACAACATATGATCAGCGAGATATGGAGGTGATGAGAGAGGGATGGACTATTTTTCCTTTTCTTTATTTTTATTTTGAGATGGAAGTTGAATATAACTCGTATTCTGACTTTTTTTTTTCCTTTTTATTTACCGGATGAATGAGGTTGACTAAGCGATATACTCTATGTATCCGCACACAAAGTTGCATGATTAAGCCATGTTCTTCTTCTCTTAACACCCAATGATATTTCACCCATACTCACGTTAGAAAAGTTGTCATCTCACCAAGGAGAAAAACTTTAATATTCTTGAAAATGTATACGCTTAGGGCACTTTTAGTGCGCATGATTGAATTAAACTATTTTTATTGGATTTGACTAAATTAGTATTGTTATATATTTAGTGCAGTATGAATTGGACTAAAAAATAATATTTCTTATTTAGTGTAATATGAAATTGAATAAAATCATATTAAATTAAATTAATTTTCACATAAAAAACTATTTTAAATATTTTATAATTAAAATAATCTAAATATTTAAAATAATTAAATATATTTATACTATATAAAATATAATATATTAATTAATTAAATAGAAAAATATAGAAAAATAAATAAGATAAAAAGGGTGTAAAAACACATACAATTAAGTCTCGTGTGTTGTTAGGAGTAGTAGAGAATTGAATAAAACATAATTATATCTTATATTTTATATAGTATGAGATTAGTTAATATAAAAATTAGAAATTAATTTTTGAAATAAAAATAAAATCATTTTAAAAAAATTTAAAAAAATTATATTATTTAAATTAAATTTGGTTTAAAATTATTTTTAAATAAAATAAAATATTTAAGTATTACAAAATAATATTTATTTTTGTTGATATTAAAATTTATTTTAATAAATATATTAAATAAATATAATATTTTATTTAAAAATATGTAAATAAGAAATAAAAAAAAGGTTAAAAAAACATAGAATAATCCCATAAATTAGATATCTAATTTATCTAAACATAAAAATTTATTTTTATTTATTTAATGGTTATTTGAATGTATTTAATAAAAAATTTAATCACAAGAGCATGAGACTAATTAAACCCATGGTGGGTGGTGGGTGGTGAGAGCTGCAATGGGACGGGATTAACTAATCCCATCCCGTTGCATTCATCAAACTTGGGACTAGGATTAGATTCACTTAAAATAGTCCAACCCTAGTCCTAGTCTCACGTACCAAACATGACCTTAAATAACTAAAATAGTATCATGTGATTATTTATTCACGGTGACATATAGTTTAAATGGTTTACACGTATACAACCTTGCAATATAAATAAAGAGTAAATAACGCATACCTCCCCTAAAGTTTGCCCAATTACAGGTGGAGTCAAAATTTGAATTTATTGACAAAGACTGTAACATCCCGGATTTTGGGTAATTAATTTTATATATGTGAAAATAAATTTTGTTATTAGAGGGGGTGTAAATGTAATTAAATGTATGTTTATTTTTATGATTTCCAGCGGACCAGATTGAATGGTTGAAAATTGATGTATGAAAAATCGAAAATGGAGACAGAGAGCATCGCGATCTGGTCACCGCGACCACAGGTCGCGATGGCTTGCTCGCAGTGAAAAAAGAGATTTCTGGCAGTGAGCATCGTGACCAGTCACCGCGACCACAGGTCGCGATGAGCTGCTCGCGATGAAAATGTCAAAATCTGGCAGTGAGCAACGCGACCACCAGCGCGACCAAGGGACCGCGAGGTGTGCTCGCGACGAAGGCGGTGCGAATGCTCCAGTGAGCACCGCAACCTGGTGGCGCGACCACAGGTCGCGACGACGGTCGCGGTAGCGAAAAAAATATAAAAAAAGAAGAGGCTTCTCGCAGAAGCCAGAAAAACAGAAACAGCAAGAAGAGAGAGAAGAGACCGAGAAAAGAAAAGAAAAAGAAGAAGAAGAAGAAGAAAAAGAAGAAGAGAGAAAGAAGAAGAAAGAGAAGGAAGGAACGAGAGAGAAAGTAAGTGTGGGTGAAAGAGAAAAGGGAAAGGGAAGGAAAACAAAATCGTAGAACCGTGATTTCTCGAACGAAAAACGGATTCCAGGTAGGTGTACTTTCGTTTTCCGAACCGTTACGAGAAGTATTTCGTTTACGTTTTCGTTTTCGTTTCCGTTTTAGTTTTCGTTTTAGATTTCATGAAAAGTTCTCGTTTTCGATTTTTCGTAAGTAAAGTGTTTATTTTATATGTAAAATCGATGTTTGCTATCTCTATTGTTGATTTTGGAACACTTTTATGTTAGATCGCATTTTGATTGTATTTCGATTATGTCGATTTCATTAACAATACTTGATTTATACTTTGTATGATTATTGTTGATTTTCTTGAAACGTATTGTGCGAAGTGTATATCTATTGAGTACTGATTGTGAACATAGTTTATCGAAACGGCCCTAGGATACGTAAACATAGAAATGGATATAGGAGGTTGGTATACCAGCTGGGTTTTACTGAGCAGTACTGCGCCATTACTGATTGCTATTGATGATTATTACGTACCTCCTCAGGATTTGTCCTGGGGGTTGGGAGCCACATACCTTCCTAAGGATTCGTTCCTGGGATAGGGAGTTATGTACCTCTCTAGGTTCCGTACCCACGGTCCTAGAGTAGGGAGATACGTACCACTCTTAGGATTCGTCCTAGGGTGGGAGTTTGACCCATATTCCAGTCCTAGTATGTTTAGTATTCTAGCGGGCCAGATTTTAAGTGAATTGGAAAGTGAACTGAATGAATTTATGAATTGATTTATATGTTGCTTATATTGTGGAATTTAAAGTGCTTGGAAACTGTTTTACGATTTGATTTTTAAAGTTTAATGGATTTATAAATTATAGAGTTGAAATATATCTATACTGTGATATGCTTTCCATTTTAAAGTTATATATGATTTTCATAATTGAGTTTATAGTACACCCACTAAGCTATATGCTTAGCGAGTTAGTTTTGTTTCTAACGCGTAGGTACCAGGGATCTGGAAGAAGCTAAAGACTGAAGGAAGAAAGAGTTGCAGACCGAGTCACAGGATTACTACAGTTGGGTAGTTCTATTGTTATATATATATTTTGTAAGCATGCATATACAGTGAGTCTGTAAATATGTTTTGTAATTAAATATTTATGATTTATGTCTTATATTAGTATTATGTTTGTAAATATTAAAGTTTGATTTGTTTAATTTTTATAAAATGTGATGAAAAGTCGCACTAAACGGCAGAGTGCGCAACTGTTTGAAAACGTTATAGAAGTGTTGTTGAGAATTGAATTTGAATTGATTTGTGTAAAAGCAGGTTTTGGAAAATCTGAAAAACAAACGAAACTCTGCCGGAATTTATATAAAAAGTTTAAATTAATGGGCTCACTCGAAAACGATTTTTAAAATAATAAACTCTATGGTTTTCAATGAGTCGAAAATTCGTTTTATGGGTTCACAATGATTTTAGAATGTATATGAATTTAGAAAGTATTGAAAACCGTGTAGCGCTCCCTGGGTCGGTCCAGCTAGGTCGGGTCGGGGGGTGTCACAAAGACCTCTCCTATTGTTAGTCAACTTTAGTCAAACTTAACATACACAAGGGTATTTTAGTATTTTCATACTTTTTAAATTTTATTTTATTAAATAAAAATTTAAAAATTAAGAAAAAATTTAAAAATTAAGAAAAAATCTCATCCCTCCATCTTTAAGATGATGAATGGTTAAAAACTATTTTAAAAAATATTTTTTTCAAGAATAATAAATAAAAAAATAAAAAAATAAAAAATAAACTTGGTGGATGGAGCACCAAGAACAATAAATAAATAAATAAAAATTGAAGAACCCATTTTTGGGTTCTTCAAAGAACCCAGAAAAAGGTTATTCAAACGAACCCAGAAGGGTTCGAACCCTTCTAAAGAACCCAAAGTTGGGTTCTTCCTCCCTCTTTTTTTTTTTTTTTTTAAAAAAAAGCTTCAGATCTCCACCGTCCATTCAAAAAATGGATGATAGAGATTTATTTTTTTTAAAAAGAAAAAATCTCCACCGTCCATCTTAGGTGAGATGAACGGTGGAGATCTAAACTTATTTTTATTTTTTGTTTAATCTTTTTAACGGTTAAAGCTGGTCAACCGTTAAATTTAATAGAATTTGACTAACAGTATGGGAAATATTTATCAATAAATCTAAAAGTTGACTCCGTCTGTAATTAAGTATAACTTAGGGAGTGGATGTAATTAACTCATAAATAAATGTTTTGACGGAGAAACAGGCTCACAACATTGGTATTGGTTATCCACCATCCAATGGGATCACTCCACGTGTAGAAGTGAGTGGGATCCGCCATGCACGCGAACGTTAGAGATCATCTTCGTAACTGTTTTGACAAATTGATTGTACGAGGAATATTGGAATGGGTTCAAATTTTTTTTCAAATCTGAACACAGAACGCGTAACCACTTACTTATTATTATTTTTTATTTTTATTTTTAAAATTTTTTTTTTAATTAATTTGAAATTTATTAGAAGGGATTCTGACTCGAACTCATAATAAGGTGTAAGTGTGAGAGATACGCTATTAAAATTGCGTACACTATTGAACCAATCTTATTTTATCCGTTAACACTTACCTTTAATATCAAATTTTGATTTTTCCAAAAATAATATATATATCAGGCCAATAAATTAGTTTCTTCTCAATATCCAATCACAAAATCCCACGAAGATTTTTATACTTATTATTGCTTATTCTCTATATATAGAAACAGAACAGACTAGCTATAAATATAAGTCTGAGAAATGAGAATTCTCCCTGTAAATTTTCAGACATCAATGGAGTACCTTTGTCTGAAAACAAGAAATTCCCATGTAAACTCTCCTTTCAACTTTTCACATTTTCTGCCTTTTTGTTTCTAGTTCTCGTCTCATTTTTTTCAATTTCTTGTCAATTTCTTGGTTGAATCAAATGTTTATGTGTTTTTTCTATATGGGATTTAATTAATTTCTCGTTTATTTTTCTTGTTTTTTTCATGGTTTGTTGTATCTCACTAAAATGATTAAATATAGGATTTGTTTTTTTGTTTGGTTGTGACGATGAATCCGAGGTTATATATATTCACAAACTTGTGTTTTTCAATAGTAAAAAAAAACATGTTTCTGTGTTGTGTTTTCAAGAAATATTTTAGTCATTTTTATAATATGTTTGTTTTACAGGTTATGGAGATAATCTCAACAACTTTTATATTATTGGGACTGGTATTGAGTCTACAAGTAGCAGAATGCAGATCAGGAAAAACACTAGATATTGAATTTCCGGCACTGAATTGCCGGAAACACAGCGCGGTCTTGACGGATTTCGGGGGAGTTGGCGATGGAAAAACGTCGAACACGAAGGCTTTCGCATCAGCCATCGCTAACCTGAGCCGGTTTGCATCAGACGGTGGAGCAACCCTCGTTGTACCACCAGGGAAATGGTTAACTGGCAGCTTCAATTTGACCAGCCATTTCACTCTTTATATTCACAAAGATGCTGTTCTTCTTGGATCCGAGGTATGATTTTCTGTCAATTTTGAAATTCTAGAATATACACTTGATCGGACTTGTGAGATTTTTCATGTAAATAACGTGACAATAAATTTAATCAACCGTTTGATTAAGATTTGAAATTAGATAAAAATCTTTATATTTTGTACCAAAAATCCTGGTAAAGAAGATTTTATGAATTTTCTAAATCAAAAGATTATTTTTAAAGATGAATTTTAATGTACGTTTGAAAGGGTTTTTCTATTAGTTAATTTTTTTTTTTTAATCATAAAAACTCTTTTTAGTTTTTGTGGTGCTTTTTAGTTACTAGAATTTTTGAGCGATTAAAAAAAGGGCTTTACATCTTCAAGCTCAAATTTTAGATTTTTTCTATCTTTTTAAATTTTTAAAAATATTAAAATATATAAATAATTATATTATATTAATTTTACAATGCACTTTTAACTCAAAATCATATTTTGTTTTGATAATCCAATAATTTCGAATAGTTTTTTATTAATAATTAAATGATTAATGTTTTTTTTTTCTTTAAAAGCTCTATTCGTAGAAGATTACTTGTAAAAGCTCTATTTGGAAAAACTGTTTTAAATGGACCCTTAAAGGCCTTAAGGGGTATTTTTCAAATTCTATTTTTAATGTAAAATTTAAATAATTGGTAAGATATGGATTTTACTAGTAAGATATATAATGATAAAAATTAATGGTATAACAAAATTATTTGTTAATTTTCACTCAAAATTACGACTAATTCGGTATTGACTGTTGACTTTGCTTGTAGACAGCCAACCAAACCTGAAAAACAAGTTCACTTACCCAAACTAATTTTTTTGACTCCAAAACATATAACAACTGTTGACGCTGACTCATGACCTTGATTTACTCCTACATTCATGGGACCACTGTTTTATGTTTGTATACATTTTTGTGTCGTCAAAGAATAAATATAATTATTTAACGTACAGGATGAGTCAGAATGGCCTCGTATTCCTGTACTGCCTTCGTATGGTAGAGGAAGAGACGCCCCTGGTGGAAGACTAAGCAGTCTAATTTTTGGCACGAATTTAACGGACGTTATCGTTACAGGTGAAAATGACAATTTTAGACACATAAAAGTTTACTTTGATTGCAATTTTTTCGTAGCACCATCAATTTTTGACCAGTTTAGGTCCCCTAATTGGACCCAATTTTATTTTTTTGGTTGAATTGATCAGGTGGCAATGGCACCCTCGACGGCCAGGGTGCTTACTGGTGGGAGAAATTCCGCAATAAGAAATTGGATGTGACTCGACCCTACCTTATTGAGATCATGTACTCTAATCAGGTCCAGATATCAAACCTGACTCTTGTCAACTCTCCATCATGGAACGTCCATCCTATATACTGCAGGTTTGACCAAATAATTACCTTGTTCCATCCATATTCTTAAATAGATTGTGTTAACGCATCAATTACTGATCCAGATGATGACATAAAACATAATTGTTATAAATTTTTTGTTTCTATCCAATTATCGATACTGATAATTGACCTTAACGTGTGTTCTGAGAGCACACGTTAAAACAGTCCATTTTAAATTAACTACAATCACATGATTATTTTAGTCCTTATTCTTTCTTATATGCTTTTAATGTTCAAATGCAGTGATGTGGTAATCCAAGGGCTGACAATTCTTGCACCAGTTGATTCTCCTAACACAGATGGGATCAACCCAGGTTTGTTTTCTCCTAGAGTGAGTTATTTAAGTGCTTATGAGATTTGCTTTTTTCCAAGAAGCACTTTCAATGATGACACACCATTTCTTGTATGCAGATTCATGCACAAACATCAGAATTGAAGATTGTTACATAGTCTCTGGAGATGATTGCATTGCAGTGAAAAGTGGGTGGGACCAATATGGAATCAAAGTTGGGATGCCAACACAACACTTAGTTATTAGAAGGCTGACCTGCATATCCCCTGACAGTGCAACCATTGCACTTGGTAGTGAGATGTCTGGTGGGATACAAGATGTGAGAGCAGAGGACATCACAGCCATCGACACTCAAGCAGGTGTCAGGATCAAAACTGCTGTGGGGAGAGGAGGTTATGTGAAAGACATTTATGTTAGGAGAATGACCATGAAGACCATGAAGTATGTGTTTTGGATTACAGGGTCTTACGGGTCACACCCAGATCCAGGTTACGACCCGAAAGCACTCCCTGATATCCATGGAATCAATTTCAGAGACATGGTGGCTGAAAATGTTACCTATTCAGCCAGACTAGATGGGATTCCCAATGACCCTTTTAAAGGAATTTGCATTTCTAATGTGACCATCACATTGACAGAGAAACCAAAGAAACTACAATGGAATTGCACTGATGTTCAGGGAGTTACTAGCCATGTGACTCCTCCGGCTTGCGATTCCTTGCCTGAGAAGAAACCTATGGAATGTCCTTTCCCAGATGATCGGCTGCCAATCGAGGATGTCAAGTTGAAGAGCTGTTCTATTGCTTCCAGTTTCACCTTATTTTGAGTGTAGTATTTATTTCACTATCGATACAGCCAATGGTTCCTAGATCACAAACCATGCTACAAAAAATAAGATTATAGTTTTTCATTGTTCCTTTGCTTATTGCTTATGTGTACAAGAATTGGTGAAAAAGGAATCGTATCGTTAGGCACTATGATATCCGTATTCTTGAGTTCTTAAGGTAGATAGTTTGGTTTTTAATGTCAAGAATTAACGTTTTGATGAATGTTAATGTCAAGAAATCGAAGCAATCCGTTTGAGGTCCTTTGAGGAAAACAAATTCTATATTCTGGTTTGCAACCACGGACTGATTTTGCTCATTTACAAGAATTGATGATAAAAGAAACATATTGTTAGAAATTATCAGATCCAACTTTCATTAAAACCTGAATTCTTGGTTCTATAATTTAATTCTTAATGTGAATGTCAGCACCAAAGGATGAAAAATATAATGTCCGTGAGAAGAGTCTGCAAAAACTTTCTTACACCTTCTATTTTTCATCCCTTTTGCAGCAAGCACTATTCTTGCCATCCTGTGTATTGTAATGATATTTGCTCAGGTTGGAAACAGTTTGATTCTCTTTTTGATAATTTTTTATAAGAATTCTCTCTCTTAATCGGATGATCCTGCATCGTCAAGAGAAAAACAACAGAAATCGAATAAGTCAGGAATGTTTAATTCCCAAATAATAAGTATGCAAATTCTGGAAAGCACCATTGTTTTCTTTTCTTACATCATTAAGCAGCAAATCACGAGGCTCGAGCATGTGAATCACTTCTTCCATTTTAGGCCTATGTTCCACATCAGGATCGACACATCGAAGAGAAATCAGAACAATCCGTTTGAGTTCCTTTGTAGAAGGAACTTCAGGCAGTTTAGGATCCAACATAAACTGTGTCTTCTGATTTGAAACCATGGACTTGAGCCACTCTGTCAAATAAACCTAAAATTACAGTTTCAAACGCATTAATTGGCAAGAATCTAGTTATATCGAATTCGACTAGACGGGGATTTAAATCAAGCGAAGGAATCCCTACTTGGGGTTGACTGTGATCTACAGGCATCCTCCCGGTTACAATCTCCATGATAAGTATGCCAAAGCTATAGACGTCGGTACTCTTCTCATTCAAAACACGACAAGTAGAAGCATGTTCTGGAGCTAGATAACTGGAAATCCATGCACCATCAAATCAATAAAACAAACTTATTGTGTGATATCTCAAACATTTCAATAAATGCATCAAAGGTCATATGAATGACCAACCCTGTTTCGCTCAATTGACGATATGTTGAACGACTCCACTCAGGACTATGAAGCTTTGCTAGACCAACATCAGAGATCTTTGGATTCCATTGGTGATCAAGCAATATGTTACTAGATTTTATATTTTGATGGACTATCTTTGGTTCATTGTCCTCATGAAGGTAAGTCAATCTGCAGGAACATATTTTCTTCCAAGTAAAGAAACTATTGAATATATGATCATCATAACAGAAAATTTTGCAAAAAATTATACAAAAAGAACTTCAGAGTAAAAGGGCTTTTTCAAAGTACTTCCTAAAACGCATATGTCAAGTGTTTTATCAAAATCGTTTTTTTTTTGTGTTATTGTCACTAAAAAACATTTTATGCTAAGCTATTGACAATATCAAAGTCACTTCGAAAAATGCTTTAGTGTATTTGGCGTATACGCCTAACCCATTAAAATCATGTCACGTGGAATGAATAATCAATCACATAAAAGACTCACGCTACATGATACAATATAAGTGGCTAGTGCGTACGTGCCCAAACGTTTTGAAGCTTTTATCAAGATTGAGAGACACGCACCCTTTGGCTATGCCTTGAATAATCTTCAACCTTGTACTCCATGTGAGAGGCCTGGTTTGTCCAACACCTCCATGAAGCCACTGGTGCAGGTTGCCATTATCTATGTATTCATACACAAGCAACCTAATAATCAAAAACCCAATTCAAAGTTAAGAGTTCCAATTAATTTGAGTGTTGCAATAAATTGCATGACCAAAAAAAAAAAAAAAAGAAAAAAAAAAGAGAAAAGCTGATTTACCTGTTGTATCCTTCAACACAGTAGCCAAGCAACTTCACCAGATTCTTGTGTCTAACCTGCCCAAAAGCCTCCACTTCTGTGATAAAGTCCTCAGCTTTGCTACTAATGACCATTTTATCAATCAAGTTATAATGGAAAAAATATTGAAAATGACAAGAACATATATATTGAAAATTATAAATATAAAATCAAGTAGATTGAAGGTTTGACTAAGAGTATAAAGTGATTTTGAGTACAAAAAATACTTTCTGCAAAAAAAAATATTTCAAGATATTCTTAAGAAAAATTCTTGTCAAGTTTAACTATCCATATGGCCAAAAAGATCTAACCCATCATATAACCTAGCAAAGTATAGTGGAAGTTACCATTTTGAATTTAAATTCCGGTAAATTTCTGACCCAGTTGGTATCAGATTTTAAAATAATAATAATAATAATAATTTTTTTATCTAATATAAAAGCACTTTCCACCACCTCCAAATTTCAACAAATTCTCATACTACTAGAAAGGTTTGACACAACCTAAATACCTTACTGCACAATCTCTGAGTATATTACACACGACCGGTTTGAACAAAAAAAATACCTAAAGTGCTTTTATCTAATTTTAAAAAGCACTTTCCACAATTTTTTTTTTAAAAAAAAAAGCCTCGAATTTTTCCAACGAACTTTTTTTTAACTACCTGTTACTTAGCAGCTTCTTCACTGCCACTCTCGCATTCACATCCAACAAAACACCACGATAAACCACTCCATTGTCTCCACTCCCGATCACATTCTCCTCCGCGAAGCCGCTAGTCACAGCCTCCATCTCCTCCACAGTGAATCTGCAGCACTGCATCGACCTCGAACTCGAAACCGCCGGCGACTTCCCGACGCCCGACGCTCCAGTCGGCTCGAAAGACAACCGATGATGGTGATGATCGGACAATACGAGTTGCTTCGCGAGAACATTCATCTCGGTAGTCTCCGAAACCTTACTTAGTAAGAGCTTAGAAGAAGCCGAGGCGGTGAGACTTGACGGCTTCTCGCGGCTGCGGCGGCGAAAGACGACGATGAAGAGACAGAGGAGGAGGAGAAGAAGAAGAGAGAGTAGCGTGATTGAAGAGAGTATCAGGATCCATAATCGGAGGCCGAAGATTGAAGTGTGTTTGGATAGCGTTTTCTTGAGAGAGGACGATTCGTCCGCGGAGGAGGACGACGACATCGTTTCGGAATTGTAGAGTAGAGAGAAAGATGGTTGTTGCTGTCATTGTGTAGTGAAGTGATTGATGAGATGGTTTTTTAAGGTGTTGATGATACAACGGGTCAGAAGAAGAAGATTTTGAGTTTTGAAGATAAAACGATTTTCGAATAATTCAAATTTGTGATTTTGTAACTAACTGGCAGTCCTGAAGAGCGGGAAATCTGCGTTTGGATTTGATTTGGAAATTGCAAATTCTTCATTATTAACAGATTTTCGAATTCAAAATATTTTGACGAACTGAGTTATTATTTGAATTCGATTATTTTTTTTACTTTTTTTTTTTCTTAATTTGAGCTATTATAACATTTGATCTTCTTCTACCGAAATAGCTGACGATTGAATAAATTTAACTTTAATTACACGTTAATATTCTTAGCTGATTAATTGTTATGGTCATTTTTATCTTAATTTTTTTAAAAAATTAATAAAATTAAATAAAATCTCAACCATCTATCAATATAAATAATGAAAATCATATTAATAAAAATTAAAAAAATTATAAATTTAAATCACGTTCTCTTTCCTCAACTCTAATAAGTTTCTTAGATGGGTCCATAAAAATTGATTCTCAACTGTTTTCTATGAACACTAGAATAAAAAATTATAAATTAAATTTCGATTAATAGACATGCCCTGAATTGCAATAGTTCGAAAAAACCATTATCAAACATGATTTTGAATGTGAAAGTATTAAGAATATAAGTTAAGATTTTCATGTAAAATTTCATATAATTAAAATAATACATTACATAGAAAATCATCAGAGAGTTTCAATCAGAATAATCAAATAAAGAAATGAGTTTCAATATGATATAATGTGGGCTGCTGCAACTAAAGGGTCCCAATAACTTCCTATAGCTCAATTTTTACTTTCTAATTATTGGTTTCTCTCTTCCCATTGTGTATATTCTGTACACTAATAATACCAACTAGTCAGGCAGTCTCAAGTTTCAAGCACAAAAGAGTATACAGCAACCCCAACCTTCAAGCAAGGGCAGTTTGGTGTTTTTTTTTTTTTTCATTTAAAAACTTTGTGCTGTATAATTAGCTGAATAAATTGGAGGAAATATATCGATGAAAAACTGAGATCTCTATAACCGTCCATCCGATATGCAAAGCTGCTCAATGAGACTATCATCAACCTGTTTTTTCAGCGGATGCACCTTGATCTCATAAAGCTTCGGCCATAGTTTTCCCGTCACTGCAAGCAAAGTTGAGTTAGTAATGGGAAATATTTTTTCGGAAATAGACCTAAACCAGAAATTTAACAGAGAAGTAGAATTAACAGAGACCAGGTACAATTAACTTTTTAAGATTTAACAAGAAATAAAATAGAAACTGTATATAAGACCAGAGAAGGAGATGACATTGCTGACGTACACAATTATAAGGTAATTACACCATGAACCACATTTAGTACAATATAATACAATAGAAAAATAAGATTATTTATGATGTGGGCGTAATAAAAATGAAGATGTTGGGATGGATGAGTGACAGGCAAGAAATGTGCGGAATAAGAAGTTGGAGGCAATGCCAATCTGCGACAAGTTCGTAAAACCAATTGAAACAACACATAAACCAAAAACTAGTAACCACATCAATGAGGGGGAACTGAATTCAGGCTGAACGAGCTAAAAGAAAAACTGGAAAAACAAAAGGAAGCTCCGTAAGAGGAGCAAGAATGCAAGATAATCAATGCTAACATACAAATAATAGAAAAGCAGAGACAGTTGATGATTTATTAAATTCTCCTTAAAATTAAATTTCACAAAGTACACACCAGAAACTTAAACTAAGGAACAAGATATCTGATCATAATGATAATTATAGAAAAAGGTAGATCGAAATTTGGAGCTTACCAAAAAGGCGTTTCTTCTCACCATCCCATGCTATGCCATTTAAAACATCAATAGCCTACAATTTAGAGCAATTACAAGTTACATAAATCAGGCCACTTTGTAACTCAAGGAAGACAGAGAGGATAACTGTAAGCTTTAAATATGCTAAAGAAGAAATCCTATTGAAGCACATTTTTCCACTTGTCTCTCAAGGAATCAAACACAGCCAAATTGTCTCACAAGATGCATTTAGAAAAGTAACACCAAATCTTCACACACAAAAAATGAACACATTATATTTGGTTTAATTGCTTACATGATTCCCAGCCGCAACCAACCCTTCCCTACAAGAGAAAAGGGAAAGAAAATGGAAATTAAAAATAATATAAAAAGTTTAATAGTCAATAATAAGATTAAGAATAACTATCAGATAATTCATTAACAAAGAGAAAGAAGATATAATGCTGAACCTTAAATGTGGAAGCAGAATCCATCCAAGTACCATACCATTTTCATGCGAGATTCTCGCAATGCAGTCAGTCTACATGGTGAGAATATATCTATCAGATAATTCATTAAATAAAACACAAATACAATATAGTTCCTACATTAAGAATTTAATGCTCAAATGTGACAATCCCAATAATAATAAAAAAAAATCTAACATGCGTATAAAAGTACTTATACAATTATTATCAAATCACACCATGTTGTATCCTACTTTTTTAAAATCCTCCTATACTTTTATCCATACTACATCCAATTGAATCCCTCATCCATTAAAAATGCCACATAGCCCAGAGACCAATTCTATCCGGTCTTCTTGTTCTTGCCTGGGTCCCAGTGAGCAATTTTATTCTTATTCTACCTCTCTCTGGAATAACGTCGATGCCTTCTTTTCTGATGCAGAATGCATAACCAAACTGTTTAAAGCTTGTAAATAGAAATGCAAGACAAACCTGCCAAACGTTCGCCCAAACTTCACCATTTATGAACTCTAATTCATTGAGGTACCGTATTTGATGACCTTTGTATTTGACAATATGCTGTCGGGTAACTGCATTTTAACATCAATTAAAATTCAACAAAAAAGCAAAACAAACAAACATAAATGTAATTAGAAAACGAAAATCAAAATACAAACTATCACTGTACTATGAATCTAAAATTGGGTAAAAAAATTGTTGAAAGCTATGATACTGAAGAAACTGAAACTTCAATTCTCTAGGAATATATGCATCATAATTCATTCCAGGGCAACCCCGGAGAAGCCAAATAACTATTCAAAATCAAAAGCAAAACTGAGGAAAAGAAATGGAATTCTCACTAACTGTTGTATACAAGAGAAACCTTTCAGTGTTTGAGGGTCAATTTGATATAATGTTGAAGTCCCATCACTTCCAAACAAAACTTTTCCATCAGAAGCCAGTCCCCAACCATCTTTCATCTGATGAGTAAATTCCTGAACCTGCAAGGGTATAATATATATGACTACCATAACAAGACCAAGATCAGCAACTTTATGGGCAATCCAAAAAAATGAGTTTCGAGGAGAAGCAAAATGTAACTGGTCAGTTACAGCAAAGAAAAGGACATTGGTTTCACCAAAAGATAAAAATAAGAGGACACCATGGTATTATAAAATGTTGTAATTGAATCAGTAGATTGGATCCTAAAAGATTTAAAAAAAACAAAACAAAAATCAGACATCAGACTGGATCCTAACAAGCAAATCAAACATCTATCAGATTCTATCAAGCAAATTGTATATTGATAAAGGACAGATGGTGGTGATACCTTAATGAAATACCAATGATATCAAAACTCCGAGTCTAAGTTTTTCTATGCCTAACTACAAATTTAAAAAAGATAATTTCAAGTTCACTTGTTTCACCACATGACGGACAAATTAATTATCTAGATCATGGAAATATTAATGTTAAGTTACCACTCAACCTAAAACTAAACTTGTAGGTAAGGATCCAAACAATAATGTTAACACTCCAACACACTTTCTACAAGCAAAAACCCATGGGCTTGTCATCAATCTTAAAATAGAAGATCCATGCACACACTCTAAACTTACAACCCCAAAAGGGGACCTCATTTGAAGTATACAGAAGTTAAAATTTATGAAGATTGATCTGCATGCATTAATCTGCCACATTTTTTCTTATTAGATCAATAAAGTAACTACTAAACAGTCATATGAACAAATTTCAGCAGAAAAGGGTGAAGCACAAACTTTGCTAAAATTATTTCGGTCATATATGAAACCAGTTTTCTTCAACCAAGTTACTTGGAACAGCCTACAAAAGAAAATAAGAGATTACTAAATTAGCTTTGTTGCTCTTTAAATGATAATAGTGCTGCACATTAGAACAACCATCATGAGAATCTACATATATGAATAACAATCATGTGAAAGGAAAAATTATAGTGGAGGAGAAGCATGCATTCTGAATTTGTAGCTACATAGGCATGGTAGTTACTACTTAGGAATGAAATTTCACAATAATCTTGTCAAAATTACATGAGCTTCAAAAAATTAATAACTAATTGACAAGTGCAGAGACTAATACTATTACAGAGAAGAATAACAAAAAGCCTTCAAACTCTTGTTACATTAATTATTTATTTAGATTTTATTTGTCATATTCATTATTGTCACTTTTGCATATTTTGTCATGCAGATCCAGTACAAGTTTTCACCAGCTAATCAGCAACATGATAATTTGATGGACCTAAAATATGGTTACTTTAAATCAAAATGAAACCCCTGGAATATAAAATATTCTATTTGCTACAACTATGCCTGAAGTAATCAATTTGTGCAATCAACAAACTTCAGTTGTGGTCGACGAACTTATCATCTTATAGAAATCATAGTACGGTCCAAGAGGCTTATAACTAGAGATCTTGGGGAAACAGCAGGTATATCTCATCAAACATATTTGGGGGTGAACAGTTGAGATAAGTGAGTCACAATTTCACAATAACATTGGAATGACAAGAATTCTTCAGGCATGTATCTTATAACCTGTAGTTCAAGTATGATATATAGTTTCATGATCTAGTAGATTGTGCTTCCTCTCAAAGAGATGTCCTAAAAGAATAATTTAAGTATATGCTTTTCAGTATATCAAATTTCAATCCTTGATTTCCAGAATGAAGAAGACAAGCAAACTGCAATTAATATATTCTCCTAGCATACCTTTCCCCAAGAAGAGTTAAACCCTCCCCAAAATATGCATGCTCCATTGTCTTAATTTCTTCAACCTGTATGACAGCAAACACAGATTTAGTTGTACTGATATTGCAAGGAAAATCATTACTTAGATATGTGCATCCATAAAAAAAACCAGTAAATGGACACTAAGCAATCCATTCACAAAATTTAATTAAGTGATTCCATAAGGCAACAATTTGGATAGCTAATGCCAAACTAATTACTGCATCACCAATCAATTTCTTTAATTCCATATCTTTTCATATCGCAAAATAAATATCCATCTAGCATCATGCAAAATACATGTAACTAAAAATTGAGCTCATTTCAAGAAATTTGTATAAGATTAAAAAGAGTAGGGATATGTACCTCCCCAGTCTCAAGAGCTACTCTCCGAACTGAAGACTGCAACCATAAGAGTTAAAAACAAGGTTAATAAACAAATTACACAAGGTTAAATGTCAATGATTATGAAAGTGAAACTTCTATCCAGACATTGGCATACCAAAACGTAACTTACTGCCTTACAAAGTGTCAACTGGCTTTGTGTAAAATAAGTTTTAAATCAGTTTCCAAGAGTACACGAAATATTATTTGTCAAGTAAAACATTTTGTTAAGAAAAAATAATTTTATACGAAAAGCAAACTTGTAGTTCTAACATTTCAATTAGCTTTTTTCTGTTTAAAATTTTGAGAAATCTCAATATTAAGCTCTTGGTACAGCAGTATATTTAAAACTTGATTGACTTAAAAAAAGAAACAGAACTCTTATTCATCTCATATCTGAGTTTTTCTCAAATATCTATTCAAATGTTGAGTTGTATCTCTTTCAAATAATATTTGAACAATTACTGTAACCCTGCCCATGTGTTTTCTGTTTCGTTTCTCATCTTTTAGATCACACCAGACTGTGATAAGGACATATCTAAGTTGGAAAACTAAAACTTCAAGTACTCAAATTTTTTTTCCAACAATTAAAATGCAAACTATAACTATATGCATATACCCTAGTACCAAAGGATGCAAATAATATAAAGATAAAAAAAAAAAAAAAAATCCACAGCGAAAGCGAACTCACACGCCCGTATAAACCAGTGGATTCATATAATTTATTATTTCCGGCATAAAGAAGCCCCTGAAAGCAAGAAACAACCGAGATTAATTGCCAGTATAACATGTACCCAATCAAAAGGGAACGCAAAGAGATCCCTTTGATAAAAATTATTAGTTATGCTAAGTTGTTTTCATAGCATGGAACCATAGCTTTCGAATTAGAACGGAGTGGAACCAGAGACACCAGTTCCTAGTTCTGTCTCCAGTACAACCCCAAGTTTAAATTTTACTGTTCCCGCTGCCAAACCCAACATTAATGTTTATGAATTCCCCCAATATGTCAGATCAAGAATCTAATTCCGTTAATCCCATTACATGTATAAACAAATAATATGCATCAAAACAGGGTTTTAAGTACAGAATTCGAAACTTTACAGCAATTAGGCTTCCAATAGGTGTTCAAATCTGTCACAAGAAATTGAGAAACCCATTCAGGTGCATGGAAACAAGATCATTTTCGCATATTGAACTTCGAAGAAACTCAGCAAAGTTTTATTTCTCTGAATCAACTTCAATGATAATTAAACGTATAAAATCAAAAACTATAGGAAAAAAAAAAGTAGCCTAAATTACAAGGATCCACAAATTGACCAAAATTTTCACCCAAACGAGTCGTACATGATCAAAAATGCGAGTCACCTAACTAACCTGAGTGAAGGCTCTATGGTCATGAGGAAACTCGTTGACGACTTCAATGCCATAAACGTTGGGCTTGGTTTTATTGGAAGCGAGCTTGCTCCAAGTGTTCGACGAAACGCCCAAGAGCGCGACGAAGCAAACGACGACGAAAATCAAGACGACGGGAGGAGGTTTCTTGTAAGTGAATCGAGACAAACGAGATGGATCCATGTAAGAAGACGACGACGGCGACGAAGAAGAAGAAGAAGTAGATCGTTTAGTGGTTTTCTTCTTCCAGTATTTGCTCGCCATTTTGATCAAATGGTTTTTGTTTTATAAACAAGTAGCTGCAACTACGAAGTTGGTGAGCCTGGTCGCCTGAGCTCCCGTTAATTTATATGGTCAATTTTTCTCACCTGTTTTATAATTAGTAGTTGAGTCATCAAATTTTACACAAAATATTCAAGTTACCCTTAAGGACCTATTTTATTATTATTGGCCAGTTAAATGTAAGAAATAACTATATTACCCCTTTGTGTGAATTTATTATTTTTAAATATATTTGTTTATTAAAAGAAAATTTTAAAAAGACAAACTACAGCTAAACTATACGGGGTTTATCATTTTACAGTCGGAAATAACTTTATAAAAAATTAACCGTCAAGTAGTAACAGTTGACCCTCACTAAAAGGGTAAAATTGTCATTCTGACATTTAAATTGGAATAAATTATAACCAACCTACTTAAGGTTCGCCTTTTTACAGGTAAAATCAACTTATTAAAAAACTAACAGTTAACTCTCCGTCATTAGTCAACTGTTATAAAATGTTAATTAACATGGGTCAAAGTTAACTATTCTTAGAGTATTTTAGTCACTTTAATTTATTTTAAAATAGAAAAAAAGGACAAATTACGGCGAATCTACCTGAGGTTTGCTACTTTACAGTCGTAAATAACTTTATGAAAAATTGATAGCAAACCTTCTTGCCATTATCGTTGACCGTTAAAGATAGCTGTTGACAATTTTAAAAGTTTAAAAAGACCAATACCCTTAATTAAATAAGGATATATTACAGCGAACCTACCTGAGGTTTGTCATTTTACAGCCGAAAATAACTTTATGAAAAATTGACAGCAAACCCCTGTCGTTACCGTTAACCGTTTTAAAAGTTAAAAAAGAATACCCCTAATTAAAAAAAAATAAAATTTAAAAAGCAAAAGGGTGAATTGCACTAAAATTTCCCTTAATTTTTTTAAAAAATAAAAAAAATTAATGGATCTCCACCGTTTATCAATCTTGTGGACCAAGATCTCTTAAAAAAATATATTTTTTTAAAAAATAAAATTATAAGAATAAAAAATAAATGTTGGTTGGATGGAGATGGAGATCTAATCTCCAGATTGGATCTATTTTGATAGAAAATGGAAATTCAATCTGAAAATTGGATCTCCATTAAGAAAGAAAAAAAATAAAATTGAATTATTCAATATATCCAATCTCCAACGATGGAGATTTTACTTTTTCATTTTTTCTTTCTTGATGGAGATCCAATTTTCAGAATGGATCTCCACCGTTCATCAATTTTGATGGACGGTTGCGGAGATTTGATCTCCATTTTCATTATTTTTTATTTTTATAATTGTTATTTTAAAAAAAAATTATTTTTTTAATATGATCTTCATTGTCCATCAAGATTGATGAACAGTGGAGATCTATTAATTTTTTTTATTGTTTTTAATTTTAAAAAAAAATTAAGAAAAGCTCAGGGTAGCTTAGTGCAATTCACCTTTTATTTTTTAAATTTTTTAAATTTTTAATTAGGGGTATGTTGGTCTTTTTTAACCTTTAAAACGGTCAACGGTAACGGTAATTTTTCATAAAGTTATTTTCGACTGTAAAATGGCAAACCTCAGGCAGGTTCGTTGTAATTTGTCCTCTTTAATTAGGGGTATTTTGGACTTTTAAACTTTTAAAACGGTCAACGGTAAAGGCAGGAGGATTCACTGTCAATTTTTCATAAAGTTATTTTCGGCTATAAAATGACAAACCTCAGGTAGGTTCGCTGTAATTTGTCCTAGAAAAAATTTTAACATCTCCACAGTCCATCTCATATAAGATGGATGGAAGAGATTTTTTTTAAAAAATAACAAAAATAAAATACTTGAGATTTTCACTGTCCATCCATCCATCTCAAATGGACAGTGGAAGTTAAAAAAAAAAATCAGGCAACCTCCGTGAATTTTCATAGAGATCAGCGAACTAGGGGAAGTGTCTGTGAATTTTCATGGAGATCAGCGAACTAGGGGAAGTGAAGAGCTTCCACTGGTTCGACCTGGTACGACGAAAGGGAGGGGAAAAGCCTCCCCTCCATCGCAAGAAGAGGTTTTTTGCCTCGTCAAGTGCAATGACCTTTTTCGCACTATGAAGCCTTTCTTTTGTGGTCTCCCATGGAGGACCTCCGTAAATCTCTAATGGAGTCTAGTTTTTTTTTTATTTAACCTTAAGTGTTTTTTATTTATACTTAACTTTAAATTTTTTTTATTTTGAATAAATTTCTTTCATCCACTTAGATGGTGAAGATATAAATTTTTTTAATTTTTTAATTAGGGGTATTGTAGACCACGAAAACGGTAGGGTGATGATCATGACACTACAACCTGCAAAATTAGAGAATACGAGGTCGATAGAATGGTTGATCACCTAGGCGGTGCCAGTTAAGTACACTCTGACACTTAAGTCAGTCGACTGTGAGAAAGTAATGTAAGGAATGTAGAGGGGGTGAATAGAAATACTTTCTGAGTATGACGTATTTGACCAGTGATGAGTGAATAGTGATCGTTGGTTATCGGAGTTGCGATTGAACGATGATCACCGATGGCCGAAATTTGCTTAAGTAGATTGTGAATAGTGACACCGCTATATTGCTTAATTATTAGAAATGTGAACCCTTACTCCAAGTGAGGGTCTGGCTATTTATAGGTGTGTGATTCACTTGTTGGGGGTGAATCACCCACCTTGATATTTCGACCAAGATCAATAAAGGCTTGATTGCTTCTTTGACTTGATCCATCAAACTTCAAAATAAGAAGTCTGATGGTTTATGAGCCTAGGTCGGTTGGACTTGGATCCAAATGTAGATCCATGTTTGGTTTTTTAAAGAGGACCTCAAATGATTGACCTTTGGGATTGGCCCATAAGTAGACCCAAGATCAAGCTTGTACTGGCTTTGGGCCTTGGATAGGTTTACTTTTAAATAATTTAAACTCCGGCCCATGTAATGTTTGTTTGGATTTAATTGACACGGGATAAGCCTTTGTTGGGCCTGACAATTGGGTTGACTGATATTTGCCGCTACAGTTTGCTCCTAAATTTCTTGCATTGAGTCAAGTGCTCATGTTAAGGAGTTTGTCATATTGGTTCGATCAGGTCGAATAAAATGGAAGGGTCGACCCTCAATGTCATATTTCTATGAGTCGTGTCATCTATGGTTCGACTGTCATGTAGATAGCCACAGTGCATTGTCAAGTCATCACATGGTCTTGACCATAGTCATTCAAAACATGTTGTATAGAGTGAAATGACTATATAAATCGACGTATGACTCGACAATGTCGAGTTGAGTAGAAATCTTACATACTAGTTTAATCAATAAATGGCTTTGACAATGTCGAGTAGAGAGTTAGAGCTGTCGAGTTGAGAAATATGGTGCTATGTCATTTATTGGATGGTTATGTCGCTCATGGTTCGACCATGTCGTATAGATATTAGCACCTACTTGAGTCAGTATTTATCATGACAATGTTGAGTAGAGAAGCTAGAAGCTCCTAGGCATCGGGTCATATAGAGTAGGGCACTCGAAGTCCAACTGACCTGATAACTTGACTATGTCGAGTAGAAATTGCGTATTACATGGCTCCTCAATGTTGAACAGAGAGACAAGTCCTGATTTTGAGCCTGGATGTATTCTCATATGGGGTTAACACTCGACCACGTCGTGTAGATAATAAGAGTCGAGTCGACCAACATGAGGCTCTTGCCATTATTAAAAGGTTATTCTGCACATGGTTCAACGTTGGTCGAACGACCATGTCAAGTAGGAATGTTCACGTGACCGACTATTCGTTTGCTCGATAGTTGGCGTTATCAATCATGACGTTGCATTGGAAAGGTGCCAGACCATTCGTATCTCATGTTGACGGTTACAGGGAGACGTGCCCAATAATTGGGTGACATGTCACTGTTGGACCCTTTATATTTCCCGCTCTGATTTCTCTCTCCTGTTCACCTTCATCTCTATTTTCAATTTTTAAGCTTTCCATTTTCTCTAATTGATTTTCAACGATGCATAATCGAACGTTTCGTCTCCGACGACAACCTAGACCTTTCCAGGCGACATTTTGGTATTTTTCAACTAACTCTATGTGATTTCGGCTTCATTTTGGTAAGTCTTTTCAACTTTGCTTTTGTATCCAAGATTTCTTTATTTTTTGGCATATATTGTTCTAGTTCTTCGAATAGGGAGATGAAAAAGTCAAAGTTTTATTGTTTTTGATCTTTAAGGACTTTTGGAGTTTAAACCAAGCCTATTTGTAGACTAAATCGAATGACAATAGGATGTCGAATGGTCGTATGACCTTTGTATGAACACTTTGGCATGTAGACAAGTGGGTAGATGTGAGGTTGACTCTTAACCACCCCAAGCGCATCTAACAGTCGACTTGTCGACTATAAGATGGTAGTACCTCACTTAAGTGTCGTGTCGAGCAGTCAACTGTCTTTGCTTAAACTAACTGAGTGTCGCGTTTAACCTCTGTAGATAAGATGTCGAGTCGAGAGGACTTTAAGTTCGGGTGTGAGTCTGGACCCTATATTGATTTTGTGATCCGGGTAGTCTGGAAGTATGGACACCTTGTCAAGCTCCTTCATCTCTGGTTTGTCTTTGTCGACTGCAGAGGTCGAACCCTGTAGTTGCTATAAATTGGCTGGTTTAGCTTTCAGGGTGTTTTAGTAGCAGTCGCGTGATGTTTTCTGTTGCCCCCGGATCTCACGGACTCCCCACTTGGTTGGGAAATGTATCACTTGGTGATAGGTCGAGAGGACTGCCCTCATCTCATGGATTCATGGTCGACCAATGATTATATTGTAGGATGAGGGGCAGTCCAGTATCATGAATCAGGTGTTCAGGTTGACTTCTTCCGCATAGGCCGGTAGAATGATTTCTCCAATAGTGCTCTTGTAATTGCCGCTGAAACCTACTAGGACGGTCGAACGTCGAGTTATATTGGTTCCGTCAATCCGCATCTCTTTCAAGGCATCTAGGAAGAACACATTAGTCAAGCTACTATTGTCGACTAGTATTCTCTTTAGTAGGCAATTGGCTACCGATAAAGAGATAACTTGGGTGTTGTGATGTGGGTTGAGCAGGTTCGTATGTTCACCGCTGTTGAAGCTGATAGGATAGTCGAGAGTAGCGTCGACAGTTCGACGTTGTCGAATCTCCATATTTCTAACTTGTCGAACGTGTCATTTGGCATTTTAGAGAATGTGACTCCACTTACTTTGGACTCACCCAAGATCACATTAACTATTCTTTCGTGTCGAGAAGGCTCTTGCGGTGGTGTCGCACGAGTGTCGTATTACCTTTTGTGGCGTAAAGCTATAGTATTCTTGTCTTTGTCAGTCATGGACTCCTTGAGGTGCCCTATCTTGAGGAGCTCTGCTACCTTTAATCGAAGTGCGATGTAGTCTTCTGTCCTATAGTCGTGGTCGTTGTGGAACTCGCACCACTTCGAGCTATCTTTTTTATCAGGCAGACTCTTAATCTTTGCTGGCCATCTTATTGAGCCTCTCATTCCTTTGAGGATGTCTATGAACTCCTCTGGCTTGATGCTTAGGTTACACTTTGGCAACCTGTTCTTTGGTTGGTCGATTGGTCGAACTGGTCGATCAGCAGGTCGACGACCGTCTTTATTCTGTTGTCTTTACGGGCCGTAGTAAGGTAGGGCTCCGGCCTACATTCGCTCGAGCGTCGCTTAACTCTGTTGTTGGCTTTACTATCACTTCTACTCGACCTGACAGATTAATAGTTCACCTCATCTTCTTCCCAGTTGATTTGAGCCTATGCCTTGGCTAGGACATTTTCCATGGTCTTGCATGGATACTTAGTCAGCTCTTTATACAAGTCTGATTCGTGTGGCAAACATTTTCGGAAGGCTGATATAGCTGTCGCTAGGTTACAATGAGGGATGAACACGTTCTCCTTATTGAAGTGTCCTACACAGTCTCGTAGGCGTTCTCCTCGCCTATGGCTGATGGTGTAGAGGTTGTCCAACTGTTTCTCCAACTTCCTACTACTGGCTACAAAGGTATCCGTGAGCTGAGCAAAGTAGTTGATGGATACGTTGGGCATGTTGGTGTACCATTAGAGTGTTGGTCCTACCAGACTCGATCCGAAGCTTGTTCACATGTATGCTTCCTTCAGGTCAAGTGGAATCACCGCCGTGAACATACGTTGGCGATACTGTGTTATGTGGTTGTCCGGGTCGGTCCTGTCGTCGTAATGCTTTACGTTAGGGAAGCTGAATTTTATGGCATCTCTACTAAGGCTATTACATCTACAAAGGGCGAGTCAGAGAAGCTGTTCGTCGTGCTCTTCTTTATTGGAACTGGCATTCCAGGAATGCATTATATTAGTGTCTTTATCTCGGCAAACTTACGAGCTAAATCTGGGTTAGCAAAGGTGAGATTAGAGCTTACCATTTTCGGGTTCGAAGAGGTCTAGTGTGAGGAGGCCGATGGCATCTCATATGGTAGAGCGATCTGCCGAGTCAAGTCGTTGTTGGTCGCATTATAGGTCGACATGGGCTGCATCTCTTGGGACGCTCGTGGTAGATCGTTCCATTAGGTCGTCGTCACTCCAACTCGTAGGTTAGACATTGGTGGTGGTGGGGGGGGGGGGGGGGGGGGGGGGGGGGATAAGGTTGACTGCTCGGCCCACTGCTTATGAACCATGCTCTCCAGTTATATGGATGGGGTTAAGGTCACTAGCTGTTATACCTTGATCTTCTGGTTGAATGACTGCGTATGGTAGAGTATGAGCGACTTGGTCGAGTGGGGCATGGGAGGCTGATGGATTTCCATCTGGTCGAGTGGTCAAGAGAGAGTGAACCTTGTTTTGAATCTCTTGAATCTCTGCCCTGACTAGTTAGTTCTCCTCCTCGAGAGCTTGGAGTCTCTAAGTGTTCACTTACATCTAGAAGATGAGGATTTAGAGTTGAGCATCTATTGCACCATGGGCTGAGTCTTTGCCATCGTAGCGTAGAGACGTAGAGCTCTAGCTTTGCTCGTTCAACAATTGTCGTGCCCTACAGTGGGCACCAAATTGTAGACCACGAAATATAATGCTTGATAACTGAGGCGGTGCCCGCCAAGTCCACTATAACACTCAAGTCAGTCGACTATGAGAAAATAGTGTAACGAATATAGAGAGGGTGAATAGAAAAACTTTATAGGTATGACGTATTGACCCATGACGATCGGGCTTGTGAGTGAATAATGATCGTTAATTATCGAAGTTGCGATTGAACGATGATCACCGATGGCAAAATTTGCTTGAGTAAGTAGTGCGTGAATAATGCCGCTGCTATATTGCTTAATTATCAGAAATGTGAACCCTCACTACAAGTGAGGGTCTGACTATTTATAGTGTGTGATCCACCAGTTGGGGGGGGGGATTTGGGGTGGGGGGGGGGGGGATCACCCACCCAGGTATCCCGGTTAAGATCAATGAGGGCTTGATTATCTCATTGACTTGGTCCGTCAGACTTCAAAATAAGAAGTCTGATGATTTATGGGTCTGAGTTGGTTGGACTTGGATCTAAATGTTGATCCATGTTTGGTCTTTTAAAGAGGACCTCGAAGAATTGACCTTTAGGCTTGGCCCATGAGTAGACCCAAGATCAAGCTTGTAATAGCCTTTGGGCCTTGGATATGTTTACTTTTAAATAATTTAAACTCTGGGCCCATGTAATGTTTGCTTGGATTTAACTGACATGCGCTAGGCTTTTGTTAGGCCTGACATTTGGGTTGACTGATTTTTACCATTACAGGTATTTTGGTCTTTTTACACTTTTAAAATGGTCAACGATCAACGCGGTAGGGGAGTTAACAGTTAGTTTTTTAAGAAGTTGGTTCCGCCTGTAAAAAGTTAAATATCAGGTAGGTTGGTTGTAATTTGTCTTTTTCTATTTCAGTTTTTTTAATTTTTAATTAAGGGTATTTTGGTCTTTTTACACTTTTAAAACAGCAAAATGTCATATTTAACGGTCAACGGTAACGGTAGGGGGATTCGTTGTCAATTTTTTATAAAGTTGTTACTATCAGGTTGGCTGTAATTTATTCATTTTAAAAGGACAAATTACAGCGAACCTACCTGAGATTTGCCCTTTTACAGATGGAAACAGCTTTATCTTTGATAAAGAACCCCCCCTGCCATTACCATTGACCATTAAAGATGACCATTGAGAATTTTAAAAGTGTAAAAAGGCTAAAATACCCCTAATTAAATAATTTAAAATTGAAATAAAAAGGACAAATTACAGCAACCTACCTGGAGGTTTAGCTTTTTACAGGTAGAAACAATTTATTGAAAAAATAAAAATTAACTCTCCTGCTATTAGTGTTGATCGTTAAAGATAACTGTTGTCCGTTTCAAAAGTGTAAAAGACCAAAATACCCCTAATTAAAAATAAAAACAAATATATGTCTCTATCATCCAAGTAGATGGTGGAGATTTATTAAAAATAAAAAATTTAAAATTAAATATAAATTTAAAAAAAATTAAAATCCATTAGAGATCCATAGAGATTATTCATGGGAGACTAGTCTCCCCTTCGTCGTGCAACAAAAGTCGTCACACCTAAGGAGGCAAAGCGCATCCTCTTGTGACGAAGGATAAACTCTTCATCTTCTCATCGTTGCACCAGGTCGAACCAGTGGAGGCTCTTCGATTCTCCTGGTTTGCTTATCTCTATGGATCTCCCATGGAATGGAGATCCATGGAGGTTGACAGATTCTTTATTTTTATTTTTTTTATTGTTAATCTCTACCGTCCATTTGATAATGAGGGATGGACAGTGAAAATCTTATGTGTTTTATTTTTTAAAATAAATCTCTATTGTACCGTCTATCTCCTTTGAAATAGACGGTGGAGGTCTTAATTTTTTTTTTTATTATTTTAAAGTATTTTTAAAATGACTAAAATGCCATTATAATAATTGATTTTGACTAATGTTGATTAACAGCAGAGGAGTTAACTGTTAGTTTTTTAATAAGTTGATTCCTCCTGTAATAAGGTAAACTCTAGGTAGGTTGGCTGTAATTTGTCTCAATTTAAATGACACAATGACCATTCTACCCCTTTAGTCATGGTCAACTGTTAGCACTTGACGGTCAACGATAACGGTAAGGGGGTTCACTGTCAATCTTTCATAAAATTATTTTCATCTATAAATAGCAAATAACTCTAGGGCGAATTTCATTAGAGATGGAACTCGCAGCTTCATCTCTGATGGAGCAGTGCTCCACCTTTGATAGAGCAGTGCTCCACTTGTGGAGTAAAATCTCTCACTCCATCTGTTTGCTTCTCGAGAGAAAAAAAAGAATAAAACCACATCATGAGCCTGACGATTTATGACACCAAAATTCTCTCACTTTACACTATATTTGCCAACTAAGAAACACATAGATGATTCTTTAAGCATTTTCATTGTTTTAGTTTGAAGGTTTGCTAAGCATTTTCTTTTTATTGTTTTGTTTGAGAATGAAGAGGAAGATTATTGTTGATGATGAAGACTGAGAAGAAAAAATTGTTGATGGTGATGATAAAGAGAAAAGGATGAAAATGGATATAAGAGTTGATGTTGGTTTCTCATTCATTGAAAACCATATCTCCATTAATAGAGATCTAGTTTGATCAATGGAATTCGGTAACTAGTTCTCAGGTTTTTTTTTTTAAATAATTGTTTTTCCTTTTTTCCACTTCTTACCCATTTTTTATTTCCTTAACATTTTAAAGGTAAAGTGATATTATTACCCTTCTACCATAAAAACTCCAGTTAATTTTAACGATCATAATTTGGTCAATGTTACTAATCTATTATTTTGGTAAAAGTACAATATATTGGAATTTCTTGATATTTGACCATATTACAATAAAATTATGAATTTAACTTTAGTTACATATTAGTATCCTTCCGTTAGTTGACTTAATAATTTATCCAAAAATTTTATCGGAAATAATAAAAATATCCCTTGTTAAAAAATTAAAAAATTAATTTAAATGGATCCGTCCATTTAAAAAAAATTTAAATTTTTTTTTATTTTTTTACCTTTTTTTAGTTAATATTATTTTTTATTTTTTAACTACGGGTATTTTTATCATTTTAGCTAAAATTTTTGATCAAACCATTATTTTCATCTGAGTCAATTAACGGTAGGGTAATTAAGGCTAAACTCACGATTTTATTGCAGTATGACCAAACGTCAGAATACTTTATTATTATTCGCCCAACAATTATGACAAATCATTTTTATAGCACGTTCATATATAACTCAAGTGATTGTGCACTTTTATTTTCATATTTATGATAAGAGTTCGAGTCCATAACTATCTATAAAATTAAAAGTGTAGAGAGACTTATGTCTAATAGTGGAAGTTATCTTCCTAAATGTGCTTGTAACGGAGATTTCGTCAGTACCATTTGAGAAAAAATAACAACAATAATAATAGTAATAATAATAATTCTTACATACTTATTTATAACAAAATCATACGTTACTTTCTTTAACGTAAAGAATATTTTTAATATTTAATAAAATTTAGAATGGTTCAATCTTAAAAGAGTAAGACAGAGTGCGTTATAAGGAATTGGCTTCTCATTTTTGTGATTGATCCGTATTCACAAGGACCACCACTCGCCCCGCGAGAGCGTGACTCCAGTGAAGTCCTTGCCAATCGTGTATAAAACACGTGCGAAGTCTTCAGCATCGTAAACGGTCACCTAAGCAAAGAACATTCGAGACTTCAATTAGCTGGACGAACCTTCTCTTTTTTATTTTTCATTTTTTTTTTAAGGGAACTGGACGAACCTTCTCGATTCTATAAGCTATACTTAAAAGCTCTCCCGCTCAAATCAACCAGAAAACCGACTAAAACGGCACCGTTTTACCGCAAAAAATGGAAATTCAAATAAGACGACATCGTTTCATAGAACAATCCAGAACCCCCATAGCCTCTGCAATTCTCTACTATAAATGCACCCAATATTTCTCTTCTGATCAGCTTTAGATTAATCAATCAATCTCTCGATAGCTTTCTATTTTCAGTCGCTCAATTTTCTCTCGCTCGTTTTCGCTTTCGTTTTTGTGTTTGTTGTGAAAAGAGAGCAATGGCGGACGTGGAGACTTTCGCATTCCAAGCAGAAATCAACCAGTTGTTGAGTCTGATCATCAACACTTTCTACAGCAACAAAGAGATTTTCCTTCGCGAACTTATCAGCAACTCCTCTGATGTACGTATTCTCTCTCTCTCTCCCTTTTTTTTTTTTTTTTTAAAGTTTTGGATAGTGATGTGTTTTGACGTTTTAATTGTTTAATGGTGGTACAGGCTCTGGACAAGATCCGATTCGAGAGCTTGACCGATAAGAGCAAGCTGGATGGTCAACCGGAGCTGTTCATCAGGCTTGTGCCTGACAAGGCCAACAAGACGCTTACTATCATTGACAGCGGTGTCGGCATGACCAAAGCAGGTGAATTACAAGTCTCCGTCAATGTTTCTATTTTTGTGGAAAATTAAACGCAAGTGAAAATCATACTCTTTGAACTAACAGTGATTTTTGATTTAATATTTAGACTTGGTGAACAATTTGGGTACTATTGCAAGATCGGGAACCAAGGAGTTCATGGAGGCGTTGCAGGCCGGGGCTGATGTGAGCATGATTGGTCAGTTTGGTGTTGGTTTCTACTCTGCTTATCTTGTTGCAGAGAAGGTTGTTGTGACTACAAAGCACAACGATGACGAGCAATACGTGTGGGAGTCACAGGCTGGTGGTTCCTTCACTGTTACAAGAGATGTTAGCGGAGAGCCCCTTGGTAGGGGCACCAAGATGACTCTCTACCTCAAGGAGGATCAGGTAAAAACATTTCTGTCAATTGTTGGGTTTAGTAATTACTCAATTTTTTTTGAATTGTGAAGTTTGAATTAACAGAGAATTAAAATTGTTTGGATATGCTATTGACTAATTTTGTTGTGAACATCGTTGCAGCTTGAGTATTTGGAAGAGAGGAGAATCAAGGACCTTGTGAAGAAGCACTCTGAGTTCATCAGTTACCCCATCTATCTCTGGACTGAGAAGACAACTGAGAAGGAAATCAGTGATGACGAAGATGATGAGCCCAAGAAGGAAGAGGAAGGTGACATTGAGGAAGTCGATGAGGAGAAGGACAAGGAGGGAAAAAAGAAGAAGAAGATCAAGGAGGTGTCTCATGAGTGGCAGCAGATCAACAAACAGAAACCCATCTGGTTGCGCAAGCCGGAGGAGATCACCAAGGACGAATACGCCTCTTTCTACAAGAGCTTGACCAATGACTGGGAAGAGCACCTTGCGGTCAAGCATTTCTCTGTTGAGGGTCAGCTTGAATTTAAGGCCATTCTCTTTGTCCCCAAGAGAGCTCCATTTGATCTCTTTGACACCCGCAAGAAGATGAACAACATCAAGCTTTATGTGAGGAGGGTGTTCATCATGGACAACTGTGAGGATCTCATTCCTGAGTACCTTGGATTTGTCAAGGGTGTTGTTGATTCTGATGACTTGCCGCTCAACATCTCCCGTGAGATGCTGCAGCAGAATAAGATTCTCAAAGTGATCAGGAAGAACCTAGTGAAGAAATGCATTGAGATGTTCAATGAGATTGCAGAGAACAAGGAGGACTACAACAAGTTCTATGAGGCTTTCTCGAAGAATTTGAAGTTGGGTATCCACGAAGACAGCCAGAACAGGTCCAAATTGGCTGACTTGCTCCGATACCACTCAACCAAGAGCGGCGAGGAGTTGACAAGCTTGAAGGACTATGTCACCAGAATGAAGGAGGGCCAAAAGGATATCTATTACATTACCGGTGAGAGCAAGAAAGCTGTTGAGAATTCTCCATTCCTGGAGCGGCTCAAGAAGAAGGGCTACGAAGTCCTCTACATGGTCGACGCCATTGATGAGTATGCTGTTGGTCAGTTGAAGGAATATGATGGCAAGAAGCTGGTCTCCGCCACGAAAGAAGGATTGAAGCTCGATGATGAGACTGAGGAAGAGAAGCGGAAGAAAGAAGAGAAGAAGAAGTCTTTCGAGAGCCTCTGCAAGACGATCAAGGATATCTTGGGCGATAAGGTTGAGAAAGTGGTTGTCTCGGACAGGATCGTGGACTCTCCTTGCTGTCTGGTGACAGGAGAATACGGTTGGTCTGCAAACATGGAAAGGATCATGAAGGCTCAGGCCTTGAGGGACAGCAGCATGGGCTCTTACATGTCGAGCAAGAAGACAATGGAGATCAACCCTGACAACGGAATCATGGAGGAGCTCAGGAAGAGAGCCGAGGTTGACAAGAACGACAAGTCCGTGAAGGATCTGGTGTTGCTGCTCTTTGAGACTGCGCTATTGACATCAGGGTTCAGCCTTGACGAGCCGAACACCTTCGCGTCCCGGATTCACAGGATGTTGAAATTGGGTCTGAGCATTGACGAGGAAGAGAACGCCGATGAGGATGCTGAAATGCCAGCTTTGGAGGAAGAGGGTGGAGAGGAGAGCAAGATGGAGGAGGTTGATTAAAAGTCTCCTTAGATTTAGGACTCATTTTGGTTATGTGTTTGATACATTCTTCATTATTGGACTCATCGTGCTCTCTGTGAGGGTCCTGTGTCTTTTATTTTTGGTTTGCAAGGTGTCAAAAGTGCTTATTTTCTAGTTTTTGCTCGTCTTGTATCTTGCAATAGAGTTAAATATAAAGTGTGGGTTACCTAGTTGTTTGTCCAATTGCCATCGTTAATTTTCTTCTTCGTTGCTGGCTGCACAAGCCAAATGACCAAAAAAGGGATTACCAATAAAATAAATAAAAATAAAATTTAACTGTCATTAATTAATTAAGAACAAAATTATGAGTCGGTTTGAATGGATTTATTTGTAAGAGATTTTTTAAATAATTTGTTTTCTTAAAATAGGGATTTAAAAAAAAAGTTCAAAATTATAAATATTTTACTCAGAAATATCTATTTAAAAAAGAATAAAATTAAATTTAGACTTCTTTCGTTATATAAAATAATTTTTTTAACCGTTTAAAACTAATTATAATCAAATGAGATAAAAAAAATTAAAAATAATTTTTAAAACTTTTTTAATTAATAAAGAAACTCTTCTAAATATAAAGCCTAAAACTTTTTACAAGGTTTTTAACACCACAAACTTGAAATAAAGGTTTTGTTAATGAAATTTAGATACCACGTCAGATTATAGAGAATTCAATTTCAATATGAGAATGAGCTTATTTGCAATGAAGGATCATAAGAATCTTGCTAATGTCATCCTACATATAGGCACAAAAGTGAATAATAATGATCTTTAAATAATTTTTAACCCTTTGATTTGGAATAATAAAAAAAAAAGGTCCTATCAAGACAAATTGCAAAACCACGCACCAGAATGGGCTACTACGCATCTATGTATATAAAGAAATAAATGTAACAGAGGAACTATTGTATATAGATGCTGCCATTGCTGAGCTGGGAAACTTTGCAACCTATCTTTATCTAGAAACAGCTATAAAAGAAATGTTTACAATATATGCAAGATGATATATCATGCCAATGCTACCATGGGGAAAAAGAAAGGCGCTGAAAGATCCTTAGAAAACAATCCAACTCGAATACTCAACCAGAATATAGGACAGATTCAAAAGAATTGAGGATTGCGGGTAATATTATAAACTGAAACCAAAATAGAATTATTATGATGATGCAAACAATGATAAGAGTTCAATATCCATCAATAGCTAAGCTGAGAGAAAAATTAAAGATCTCATAAAATACTTAACATTGTAATTCAAAGCTTACAAACGCTATAGAAAATTCAGCAAAGGCATTAAGATCTGTTCTTTGACTTGAAACATTAAATCTTGTGACAAACATGAACCTAAGTGAATTGGGACAACAACCTTCAAGGAAAATCTGAACCTGAAGGAGCTGCACCATATCCTCCACCTCCACGACCAAAACCAGATCTTCCACCAGCACCCTACAGGGACAAAAGAGCAAGTGAATACAAACTTACAATAAGTCATCGCATTAAAGACCACATTTCATAAATGTTTTCACATGCACAAAAGCTTGCACCAGACATGAGGAACAGAATTACCATCATAAAATCAATTTAGCAGAAACTTATTATTGAACAGGAAAAAGTAAAACATTGATGTCATGTCAGAAAGAAATACAAGCACGCCATTCATTTTACTCTTTATAACATGTAACAACTAAGCATTGCTTTAACTATACAAAAGCAACATTGAATATCCCAAATGATTGATAGTAAGACCAGCTCTACTGGTTGCTAAAATAGGTGACACAATGCTCCTGATTTTAAATTGAAAACTCTCATGGGTTCATACATCAAGTGTAATACAATGTGAAACTGAACAAACAACAGTCATACAATCATCTGGTCTTTCTAAGATTTTGCTGCACACATCGTCAATCCAATGATCTACATTCACATCAACCTATACTATTTTGAGCAAAGGTAGATATAATTGGTAGAATGATAAACTAGTTTGTGGCTATGATTCATTCACTGACAGACAAGACTAAGATAACATTGACAAATATGAATATGAATCTACTTCAACTGTTAGGTACTTAATGAAAGTTAAATTACCCTGAAGGACGGCTGGAAATCTGCAGGAGCTCCTCCCTTCTCACCACCAAAATCACCGCCGCGAGGGCCTGAACGATATCCTTCACGATCACCAAATCTTGGACGATCTCCTTCAAAGCGAGGTGGGCCCCTAAACATATATTGAAATATATTAATGACGTTACCAAAAAGTTAAAAAAAATAAATAACAAACACTAAAGAATGATAATCAAAATAACATACCGTGGGCGGTCGCCAGGAGGGCCACCCATAGGGCGACCAATTGGCTTTGCAGATTTCTTCAAGGTGGCAGGCACAATTTCTGATGGGAGATTGAGGTATGTCCTCAAAAACTCAATCCCATCGTTGGTAAGGTACCAGTAGTAGTGCATCCACGCGAAAGTCTCACGGACATACTCCTTGGATTTAAAGCTCTGCATCAGCTTAATCACCTGAAGATTTGGAACTTCGATCTCTGGGTGCTTTGCAAGATTGTAATCTTTCTTTGCATGACAAACTCCCTCTGTAGGTTGACAAAAAGATATACGACAGATCGAAAAAAAGGTCAAAAACCTAAATTTGCATTCATCCATGTCATACTTGGATTCTCAAACTGTGCAGAAAAATATGTAAAACAAACTTTTCATAGCTTGAGTAAAACAAATCTTGACAAGAACAATCACATAACATTTTCTCACTGCTTCATTTTCTCAGAAACCAACAGTCACTATTTTCATTACCTATTTAGACATCACTAAACAAACACTAGAGCCAACTCAAGCATTTGCCCTATAGTTAATTTCATGTTTTATCAAAAAATGCAAAACATTAAATCCATAAATATCTATAAAAAAATTCAACCAAAATGTGCACAACACAGTTAAAAAAAAAACAGTTTTTGATGGGAAGTGAACAAGAACAAACAAATAAATGAATAAGAGTAAATTTGCAGAACACGGACCTTGAAAGAGGTACTTGCAGATTAGCTTACGGTTCTTCTCTGGAATAATCTGGTTAGAAAAACGAAGAACATCATCGTCAAATTATTACAACACAACAGAGTACACATGTATACATAGATAGAAACTATATATATATATATATATATATAGATAATTATTTATGCGTGTATTTATATAAATACACAGAGAGATATAGAGAGAGAAGTACCATGGTTGCGAAGCAAAGAAAAAGAAGGCCCCTGTTTGGCTCTGGTTCGCTGCAGCTGCTTGAGAAGTGCGAGAGCTACTTTTAGAGCAGACGTTTTAGGGCTTTGAAACCCTAGAGAAACGGAGGTCAATTTATATGGTCGTTTTGGATCGGGTAATCCAGTAATTCGGATCCTGTCGGGTTCTTCGTGGAATGGGCTCTAGAAGATTGTATTGGGCCTGGTATTATGAGATCAATTTCAAACTACAGCACAAATATTTTTTTTTTTTTTGAGGAAAAAATACACCACAAAAATTGTTAAATATATTCACAATTTTAAGATATTATTAATGTTTAAAATTTTAAGTTAATTTAACTCCAAAATTAATAATAATAATATTAAAATAAAAACGAAATAAAAGACTTTAATGTGTATCATTTAATGTTCTATTAGGCTCTAACTTAAAAGCATATGAGGCTGTATTAACCGAGATACACGACAGAAGGAATTGTTTTATCCATCAATTTTACCTTCAATAAGTGTAGATTTTTTAATAATTTTTTTCATTCGTTTCTATTCCAAATTATTTATTTTTCTCCTAAGACTGAAAGCTATAAATAAAAAAATAATTAAATTACACATATTTGTAATAGGTAAATACCTCTTTTTCTCCTGAAATTGTCATAATTATTCGTAATAAAATGTTAACTACAATTGAAAAGGTCTTATTAATAAAATTTTTATTTTTCCACTACCAATAAGTGGTACTCTCAATTGATTTGGGTTGGTTATAGGTAAATACATCTAATTATCTTTTGGCAAATGAGTCTGTATTGTAACCGAACAAGTGCATTACATCAATCGTACATCCGTCCAATACTACTCGTGTCAACACTCATCTGTGTTGGAATTCAAATTTAAAGTCGCTGTTATAATTGATAATTTTTTTAAAAATAATGTATAGATGAACAAATGACAGGCCTAATGGTTAATGGGGTACACGAAATCAGTCTCCTTGAAGTTTTCACTGGCTAATGGGCCACTGTTTCCATACGGTGGCATCAAATTCCTGATCTGAACAACAGAAATAAAATGACCACCCACTTGGCAATTGGACTTCATTTTCATCAGGTCAATAATGTGGCGGGGGAAAATCTTTCAATCCCGTAAACGGAAAAAATAAGTAGGTGACGAAGACAATCGTTTATATCAATCATCCGAAAACCAAGAAGCATGGCACAAACATGTCGCAGACTTCACACAGCACTTTGATTAGCAGCGAAAATGAAATTAGTATACTGGTCCTCAAGAACATACTCTATACCACAGAATTACATTACACATTACGAAAGTGGGTACCAAAACTGGAATACACAATAATTTACCAATTTACAGGATAATCTTCAGAAAAACAACTTGAAAACTAACTATACACTCCTGAATCATGATCTCTTTCCCTTTTTTTTTTTTTGAAAAAAAAAATATATACACATGACCCAGAAGGCCAGAACAAAGAATATTATTGTCAAACAGTGCAGCCAATGGCCTGACCAACTGGATCATACCAGTAACATCTCATCACCTACCAAAACTACGCGGCAGTCTTTGTTTGCTCATCTTTGATAAGGACGTTGTTTGCACCAACATTGTTGGTAGGAGTCTCTTCGTCGATTTCATAGGATGAAAGCAACCTTCTCTGCATCAACATATACATGTATACAAAAGAAATGAGCGTTCCGGCTTGGAAGAAGGAAAAAAACATATACACACAACAAAATGAAACAAATAATAGTTGTATGCAAATTTTATATATATTCATGAGTTTCATCACAACTCTTTGCCAAACAATCTCCATTTACATACATAGAAAAATGAACTGTTATGTCACATGGAAGAAGCATATAATTTTGTTGCAAATTGCCCAGTCAAAGCCATTGCCTATAAGCACCTAAGCAGACCAAAGAGAATGCTCTTATCTTTATAGCCCACAAGCTGGCTCAAGGACTAGCCAAAGCAAAGGCCAAATTTCTAGTCCAAGTTAATATCATGTTGGGTGTACTAAAACAAAGAGCGGTCAACAAAATTAAGAACTTAATCAAATAATACTTACATGATCTTCGAAATCAGGGCTGGTAAGATTAATAGAGAGGTTCCTCATCAACAACAGAACCTGACCAAAAGGATAAGTAAACAATGAGAACACTGTAATGCAGAATAAGAGGTACATACAACTAAAGCTGCAGCATTTGACTTGGAATAAGTAACAACTTTTGCTATTAATAATGATCCATTACACCGAAAGAATGAATGAATAATTCGAGTTTAACATGCAACATACTGTTTCGACATCTATAGGATCCATCTTTTTAAGTTTCTGCAATTGACCAGAAGCACTCGGGTCAAAGACACTACCAATGAAGCCGTACACTTGAGCAAAATCGGGCAAAACTGCATCAAATACAAGGGCATAAGTGCAAATGAAAATTGGGGAGGATAATGTACCAGCAGCATAAAACTAAAGTTGAATGCCTCACCTCTTAATGTATGGATATTATTCCCTTGATCAGTCATTTCCCCTGCTGCTCGTATTTTTGGGGTACTCTCAGTACTACTGCTACGGTTATTTGCCACTGCTGGACCTGAAATTCACATATCACATTAAAAGAAAATCTTATCAAAGTGTTACTTTCATATAGAGGCCACAGCTATAGTGAATCAGATGATGTCAGTTATATTACAGCAAGTATAAGCCAATGAACCTTTTGTCACAGGCGACAAATTGACTGTTTGCACATTGTTTGTCCAGGAAGATGCAGCAGCACTTGCCATAGGAATCATAAGCATTGATGAGGAATCAGGCCTTAGAAGATGTCCAGGTTCAAGTTGAGCAGATGATGACTGAAAGGTACCCGACACTTGTGAGAGTGCAGGAGCTGTCAAATGAATCATAGTGAGAGAAGATTACATCAAATTTGTATGCTGAACACTGATAGTACTTCAGAATGACCTATTCTCACCATTTTTTGTGGCTTTCTGGGGATAAGGATGAGCAGCTTTCCTTTTGGGCCTGGGGGGAGGTAGATGTTCTGCTGTGCCATTCTTCTGAACCTTTAGAAAGTACTTCTGTGCATGACTGCGAATCTGCAAAAGGGGTTCCAATTTTTATACATCTTTGTGGGAATTGACATTCATAAAAACTTTAAATGATAAAGAAGGTTGAACTTAATGTTAGTATATCATATTCATATCATCAGTTGACCTCAAAATGTGGGATCGACTACCCATAGAGCAACAGCTGGAGAACAATTTTGAAGCTAGAAGTAGCATGAACAATATGCTTCTTTCACTCACCGACCACAACCGCATATAGAAGAAAATGAACCCAGAATAACAAAGAAAAGGAAGGGAGAATATAATGTGTGCATGCGTGAAATGAGACTACTCTAATGTACCTGAAGAACTGTCTTTGATCCAATAAATGCTTCGATCTTTTTCCAGTCACGGTCAAAGCTGATTACAATCACAAGAACATGAAATATCAGGAAACAAAAGTAAAACGCAAAGAAGAACTGATATCAAAATTGCCCTTGTCTTGGGGGATAGTCAATTAAGTTTCAACCTTAAATGAATTTCTCCAAGACAATTATCTCTCTCGATCAATTAAGAAGCCAGTAATCCTGAAATTTTTAAACAGTATTCAGAATTACTTTTAAAAAAAATGCTGCATCCATGACGATCATACAACATACACTACTTACAAAGCACCTATTGTGATGCGATTTCTATGGATCGACATTGTTCAAATATGATGTGATACCATTACATTTTGCACGTTGGCCCTCAATATGTACTGTGCTTTCCACAAGAAATATACTTTAGAAAGATTGTTACATGCACCCAGCAAGGGAATCAACTATTTCCAAAACAAATCTCTTCTCTTCGCTACAAAGGTAATGACAAAATATTCCCTCTATAAGCAATCCTCTCTTTACATTCATACAATTCTAGCCCTAATTAAAGTGACACTCCAAGTTTATTCTAATTTATTAATACTAATTTGTCTCCTAAAGAAAAATGTTGTAATGCAAATGATAAAAATAAATAATAAAAAAATTCGGATAAACATTTGATGCAAATATTCAATTCTAATAATAAAATGAGTAAATACACTAAATTTTCAAAACCCAGAACTGTTCAATTTATTCAAAAATTCCCACTACACTTCAGCAAAAATTGCAGCTAAAACACATTCAAAGCCGCACCCAATTAAATGAAACACCTACTGAATTCAACTCCAAATCCAATATTTCTATTTTCTTATTCTCATTCAAATCCATTAAAAGTTAAAAGAGTACACTTATACCAACACCAAATTATGCAAAAATCCACCAAAAATAAAACAATTCAAACTCATTAAATCTCATCATACATGCGCACACACACATACACACTACACATACCTAGATGATCGAAAACGTAAAAATACAAACATCAGAGCTGTATAATACACAATAAGAAGAGTCTAAAAATTGACAGAGAAAAACGATTCAAATGAAAAAGAGTTTTTCAAAATTACAGTTGCAGAGCTTCGAGGAACTTGTCGTGTTCGGGTTCGGTCCAGCTCTCTCTCGACTTGGTGATGGTGTACGGTTTCCGGATCTTCTTCGACGGATCCTCCGGCGTCGATACGCTAGACGTCACGGCCGCGGCCGTCGCCGTCGTCACGAAAGGTCCGAGTCCGGGTAGCGCCATTCCATTCGGATCCAGGTAGAATCCCTCTGCCGGGTTCGGGTTTTTTGATACCATAAATTTTTCTCTTTTTGGGGGTTTTAAGTTTTTTTAGCTTTGAAACGACGAAGAAAAAAATGTGGATTTAGCGGTGGAAGTGAAAAGGCTTTTTAGATTTTATATATATGAGGTCCTCCGGATTTGTGATTGGCTACTCCTAGGGTTTTAAGTGAGTATGGATGATGACCAATAGGAGGCTGCCACGTCAAGAAAATTAACAAATTGAGCCATGCCTCTTGGATATATTATGCAATTTTCATGATTTATATCACATTATTACTATTATTGATTTATATTACATTATTATTCTTTTATTTTTGTTAAAAATAATAATTGATACTAACTATTATCTATTTAATTTTAATTAATTTTATACTTATAAAATCAACATTAATTGACTTAAAAATTTATTAAAAAAATAAGAGAAAAGTATATAATTTTTTTAAAAAAATAATACAATTACAAAATTAATAATAACTCGAAACTTATTAAAATCAATCTTAAAACTTCATAATACAATATATTAACCTCATAATAAAAAAAAATTAATTATACATATTTATAAATAAACATATTAAAATTTGAACCCTCACCTTGGTAAGGAAATGCAAATAAAAATTAACCCTTTCATGCAATGCAACATCAAAATTCACCAAAATTGATTAATTATATAATCCAAAATTGTGATTGACTTAAAAAGATATTTAAAACGAAACATCGAAGCTCAACAATCATTACGGTGGACCAAGGAACACAGGAATATTTTGTTCCCAAGAAAACAAAGAAAAATATAAAGTCGGTAGTAATAGTATAGTGAAATCGACGTGGAAGTGATAGAGTCATTCGAGTAGTGGACACGTGGCGAAGACATGTACCATCGACAGTAAGTATCGTGTCGTCGGATGTGTGATAGGTGATTTGGTGGACAAGAACGAAGCCACATAATTGTTGGGCCCAAAGCCTAAAAAAGCCTAAAACACACTTTTTTTTTTTTTCAACACATTTTGAGAAGATATTTGTATGGGATTTTTAAAAAAATCTAATATTAAATGGGTCGAAAATTTATCCGAATCAGAGGTTAAAAATTACATCCGCAATCCAAACATATATTACCACAATTGATAGATATATAATCCTTAATAACAGAAGGAAATTTTTTTATACATACTATAAATGCACAAAGTGGTATCTAGTTTTTAATTAAGAACTGTTTGAGAATTTTTATTAGCTATTCAATTCTCATAATCTATGTTAATTCTATATACAATTAAATTGGTATAGGGATCTGTCAGGACTTAATGAGATTAAAACCTTTATCATAATCCAAATATATACCACCACAATTAAAATGTATCTATTACTACAATCGAGAGAAATTTTTCTATTTGTGTTAATAAATACACATGGTGGTATAGTTTTAATAAATAACCATTTAGAAATTTTTATTAGTTACTCAATTCTCATTATAGTTGTCAAACACAATCCAATTGGTACAGGAAGCTATATACATAATCCAAATATGTACTATCGCAATCGGGATATTTCTACTCTCATAATAATATAGCAATTTTTTTTTACACATATTAATAAACACATATGTTGATACATAGTTTTTGTGAATTTTTATTAGCTACCCAATTCTTATATCATCATGGTTGTCAGTAGTCATGGCCCCGGTTCGGTTCGAACCGAACCGGCGGTTTTGAACCGGAACCTAAGATTCCGGTTTAAAATCGGTTCTGGAACCGAAATAGCCGGTCCCGGTTCCGGTTGACCTTAAAAAAAATCGGAACCGCATGGGGCAGTGAAAAATTTTTTAAAATTTTTTTTTTTTTGTAATTAATAGTCCGGTTCTGGTTATGGAACCGGCGGTTCAACCGCCGGTTCCAAAAAAATCGGGACGGAATCAGAACCGACGGTTTCCCTCCAGTTCCAACCGGAACTGGCACTGAGATTGGGACTGGGATCGGGCCGATCCTGGTTTCGGTTGAAGAAAAAAAGGAACCGGAACCGACAGTTTTGGAACCGAAACCGCCAGTTCGGTTCCTTTGGCCATCCCTAGTTGTCAATCTCATATTTGTTTTTTATTTCTGAATTTTTTTGTTTTTTTGGGAGGGTCGTTTGCTTGTCAATAAGGTAGTAGATTTTGTGTGGTGAATGGCTAGTGTTATTTGAGTAGGAAGTCCAAATTTGTAAACATATGATTCACATTTGAGAGTTTCAAGCAACTATTTAGGATTTGGGTCCAAAAGATGAACACACTGCTATATTAATAAAAAAATGTTAAGGAGAAAAATAAAACTTAATTGATTTTTAATAAATTTTTCATCAATTATCAAAATTGTACATAACTAAGTTATCTCGACGTTATACATAAATTAAAAATTATTTTTTTTACTGAATATGAAATTTAATTCCCCTCCCGCTCTAAGGAATTAAGTTACTATTGCTTATTAGAAAAAAATTACACAATATATTTTTTCTAGGATATCCACAATTAATAATTCCATATGTTATACAAATAAGAGTATTATTGTAATTAACTTATATTTTTGTAATTCTTGAAAGTTTGTAAATATTGTAAAATGAAACACTGTAATTGTGATTGCTCATATTTTCTTTTCCGATGGAACTCAACTCTCTTCCATTTTTATTTCCAATTAGGATAAATAAGGGTTTATGGTAAGAAATTTGTAGGTTGAATTCATTTCATATATGTGCTGAAGGTTTTTAAATTTGTTTCACGAGTTGGTATAAAGCCCAATAAAGATAACTTTAATGTATAAAAGAATTGATGGTTGGATTGATCAAGTTTTGAGTTAACATTAACAAGAAATATATAAGTAACTATCACTAAATGTGATTTGGTGGTAAAATATATTCATTCAAACGTATAATATTTCGGGTTCGAATTGCTATATGACTGTTACTGATATGTCAAAAAAGAAAAAAAGAAAAGTAGATTGAACTTGAAGGTGGGTTATTTCATCAATTGAAAAGAGTTAAATTGGGAGAGAAAAAGTTGAGAAAATATTTGTGAGGTGTAATGTTTTTGTATTTCTTCTCATGCATATTTATAGATAAACAAACAAACTGGCAATGCATATAAAAAGGAGACACTATCCACTAAGTACATAAAATAAGGAGGATACACTTAGGGCTCGTTTGTTTCATGGGATTAGATTGGATTGGATTGAATTATTTTTATGGGATTGGATTGGATTGGATTGGATTGGATTGGACTAATTAGTACTGTGATGTGTTTGGAGTAGTATGGATAGGATTAAAAATAGTACTGTCCCTTGTTTGGTGTAGAATGGGATTGGATAAAATTAAATTAATTTCAAGAAAAATAAAATTATTTTTAAATATTATATAATTAAATTAAAATTATTTAAAATAAATCTAAATAAAATTTAAATATGTTTATAATATATATTTTAGAATTCATTGTAAATAAAATATACTATATTAATTAATTTATATTAAAAAAATTAAAAAGATACAAGTATTGTTTATTATTCGCTATTGTATTAGGTTGGACGTAAAATAATTATGTTTAATATCTAAGATAAAATAAAATTATATTTAATTTAATAAAATAAAATTATTTAAATTCAATTTTAATAAAAATAAAATTATTTAGATTAAAATAAATTTAATAAAAATTATTTAAATTAAATTAAATATTTAGAATTAATTAATTATTTTAATATTAAAATATATTATTTTTAATGTTAGAATAAAATTTATTAAAATAATTTTGATATTTTATATATAAATAATAATAATAATATAAAAAAAACTGTGTTAAAAGTAAGTTTGTTAAAAAAAAAAAGTTGTATTTTCACGAAAAAAGAAAAAAAAGTTGTTAAAAGAGAAGTTGTGTTTAAAAAGAAAAAAAAAATTGTTAAAAAAAAAAATATATGAGGTGGGACAAAATTTGTCCCACCATATGTGGCAGGATGAATTTATCCTGCCACAGTAGGATAAAATGGATGACACCGGACTGGATTGTCCAGTCCGGTGTCATCACCAAACGATGGATTGGACTGGGATTTGTCCAATCCCAGTCCAATCCATCGTAACAAACGGCTCCTTAATGGAATTAATGGGGTAGAGAATGTAAACGCGCGAACTATAAACTTAAGCTAATAACAATTATGCATGCTAATTAATTGGAAATTAGTGGGATAGTGGAATTTGATGGCACTAGTAATTCACGTATCGTTCCCTCCACTAACAACATCCTTGTTTGTAAGAATAAAATTCGCCATTGATTTTTCCAGGTGGCGTGCTCCTTTCCATTTGAGCAAGATTTATGTTTTTGGACGATAATTTTCCTTGCGAATGATGCGACGGTCAAGGATTAATTCCAGTTGAGGTAGGATCTCTGAGTCACTTGTTAAGGGAGGCGGAACCGGAAAGGTTGGCGTGACTGGTCCTACCTTCAACTTGAGGAGGCTCACATGGAAAACATCATGTATTTAAGAACCTTTAGGCATATCTAGCTTATAAGCGAGCAAGAATTTTGTAGGGCCCAAAAAATCGAGGGGAGAGTTTTAAGGAAATCATGGATTGTCGATACGGTTGAAGTTTCAAGTAAACAAAGTCACCCACCTTAAACACAATGTCGCGACGATGTTTGTTAGCCTGAGTTTTCATTCGAGACTGAGCCACCACTAAATTACGGCGCAAGTCTTTTAAAATTGACTCCCGGTCACGTATTAAGTCATCAATAGTTTGAATTCGGGTAGTACCTGGCACATATGTTAACAAAGTAGGTAGAGGAATCTAGTAAACTGCTTCGAAGGGTGAAACCTTAGTAGAAGAATGAATTGAAGTATTGTAGCTGAATTCTACCCATGGTAGCCAATTTACCCATTGTTTTGGCTGGTCACTTGTGAAACAACGGAAATATTGCTCCAAGGTGCGATTAACCATCTCAGTTTGACCGTCGGACTATGGGTGATAACTAGAGCTCATGCAAAGCTGGGTTCCTTATAATTAGAACAAAGTTTGTTAAAATTTGCTAATATAAACATTGTCGCGGTCACTGATAATAGAAGTAGGAATCCCATGGAGCTTGACAACGTTGTAGATAAAAGACTCTGCAACTTTTGAAGCTATGATTGGGTGACTTAGAGGGATAAAATGAGCGTATTTAGACAATCAGTCCACCACCACCATAATTACCGATTTACCTTATGACAGTGGTAGCCCTTTGATGAACCATTTGAAACATCAGACCACGCTATAGTTGGAATTGGCAGCGGTTGTAGAAGGTCGATAGGACTTGTGCAATCATGCTTACAACATTGGCAAGTATCACATTTTTTTAATGTAGGTTTTGATAACTGAGTGCATATGAGGCCACACAAAACTTGTCTTTACTCGAGCCGGGGTCTTATGATGACCAAAGTGTCCTCCTATAGTTGATGAATGGTTGTTGGCAAGTATTGGTTCAATAAGAGAATAGTTGGGACTCAAAAGAATTCTAGGTTTATAAAACCAAACATCATCTCACTTGATGTATTGGGGAGCCTTGATAATGACGATAAGGTCATTATTTGGTTGTAAAATAGGTCCTCGTACATTTCTTGTTTAAGTTTGTTCCATCAGTTGGCCACAGGTAAAGAAATGGCTGAGAGTTCAATTGAAGCAACCCTAGAGAGAGCATCGGCCCCTTGGTTTTCATGCCCCTTTTTTATATTGGATCACATAATCATACCCCAAGAGCTTTGGTAACCATCACATATGTGTGGAAGTGGTGATGTGCTACTCTAGAAGATATTTCAAACTCTTTTGGTCAGTTCTAACAATGAATGTGATAATGAAACTGAGAATTCTATTACACAGCTTGATTGTTGATTACAATTGGAAACCTATTTATAGATAGAAATACTAATATAATAATATACATGGAAATACTATAATAATATAATATAGTAACTACACTATATATTATATTAACATCCCCCCACAAACTCAAGATGGTAAGATAGAAACAAGCTTGAGTTTGGAAATTAAATCGCGAAAACGTCCAGGATAAAGAGCTTTGGTGAAGATATCAGCAGGCTGATTAATGGAGGAGACTGAAAGGAGCTTAACAGTACCTTGAGTGACATGCTGGCGAACAAAGTGACAATCAATTTCAATATGTTTAGTACGTTCATGAAAAACATCATTGTGAGTAATCTGAATAGCACTACGATTGTCACAGTGGAGAGGAGTAGCAGTGGATTGTTTGACTCCCAGATCACCAAGTAACCAACGTAACCAGAGAAGTTCTTGAGTAGCATCAGCAATTGCACGATATTCAGCCTCAGTACTAGAACGTGCAGTAACAGTTTGCTTCTTACTACGCCAGGAAATGAGAGAGTCTCCAAGAAAGAAACAGAATCCAGTAGTAGATCGTCGATCAGTAGGATCACCGGCCCAGTCAGCATCTGAGTACGCTTGTAAATCTAGAGATGAGTGAGCAGAGAAATGAAGACCATGAAACATAGTGCCTTTGAGATACCGGAGAATATGAAGAACAGCTGCAAAATGAGTGGAGTGCGGAGCGGTCATGAATTGACTGACCACATGTACAGCGTATGCAATATCCGGTCTAGTCACTGTTAAATAAACAAGACTACCAACAAGTTGACGATAAAGAGTAGGATCACGGAGCGGTGTACCCTCCAAGGGTGTTAGTTTGACATTGGCCTCTAAGGGATTTGCAGTAGTCTTACTATCAGTCAAACCTGCTCGAGCAAGGAGATTAGAGACATATTTGGCTTGAGAAAGATAAAAACCATTAGAATCAGAAGAAACTTCAAGTCCAAGAAAAAAACTAAGATGTCCAAGATCTTTCATTTCAAAGTGTTGCCGAAGAAAGTCTTTGAGATCAGAAATACCAGTAATGTCATCTCCTGTGATAATCATGTCATCCACATAAAGTAACAAGAAAATGCAACCATGATCAGTCTTGCGGATAAATAATGTAGAATCATAAGAGCTAGAGAGAAAACCAAATTGCTGGATTGTAGTGGAAAATTTGGCAAACCAGGCCCGAGGGGCTTGTTTGAGGCCATATAATGCACGTCGAAGTCGGCACACCTTATTTGGAGGAGAATCATACCCTGGGGGAGGTTTCATGTAAACTTCTTCCGTAAGGTCACCATTAAGAAATGCATTTTTCACATCCATCTGAAATAAGTTCCATCGTCGAACTGCAGCAACAGCTAGTAAGCTGCGAACAGATGTAAGTCTAGCAACTGGTGCAAATGTTTCTTCATAATCAATCCCATACTCCTGTGTAAAGCCTTTTGCAACAAGGCGGGCTTTATGTCGTTCAACAGAGCCATCAGACTTAGTTTTGATCTTATATACCCATTTACATCCCACTGCACTCTTATTTGAAGGAAGATCAACCATATCCCAAGTATTAGTTTTGTCAAGAGCCTGTAATTCTTCTGCCATAGCTTGCTGCCAAACAGGATTAGAGCTGGCCTCCTTATATGATTGAGGCTCATGCAAGGAAATAATAGTAGAGAAGCAATGAAAATCTCGAAGTTTAACAGATGGTGTTCTTACCCGATTAGATTGACGAACATGAGGGACAGAATGATGGGAAAACTCTGGTACAGGATCAGCAAGCGGTTCAGATAACTCGGGAGTTGGCAGAGTACAATCAGGAGCACTTGTTTGAGTCTTATGGGATGTATCTGGGTCAATGTCATCTGGGAATAAGGGAATAGTGGGATCGATGAAAAAATTTAAAGATGCATTATGTGAAACATGAAATTTTGACATAGTAGAAAACATTTTATGCTCCCAAAAAACAACATGACGAGATATGCGAAGACGATTCGAAATGGGATCCCAGCATCTATAACCTTTGTGTTCAATACCATAGCCAAGAAAACAGCACAAACGAGACCGGGGTTCTAACTTGGTATGCTCATGAGGTTGAAGGAGAACGAAACAGGAACATCCAAAAACTTTAAGATTTTGATAAGTTGGTGGAGTACCGTAAAGACGTTCATAAGGAGTCTGATTATGGATGACAGGAGAGGGAACTCGATTGATAGTATATACTGCAGTTAATGCAGCTTCCCCCCAAAAACGTTCAGGACATGCGGAAGAGATAAGAAGGGCACGAACAGTTTCAAGAATGTGTCTGTGTTTGCGTTCTGCACGTCCATTTTGTTGGGATGTCCCTGGGCATGACCTATGACAAATGGTGCCATTCTGATGCAGGAAATTTAAAAAAGATGCATCCTTATATTCCATAGCATTATCAGTACGAAAAATTTTGATAGTTTTAGAGAACTGAGTTTTAATCATATTAGCAAAGTCAAGGTAAGTTTTAGATAACTCAGATCTACTATGCAAAAGATAAAGCCATGTATATCGAGAATAATCATCCACAAAGATAACAAAATATTTGGATCCCCCCACGGTAGTGGTGGGTGAGGGTCCCCAAATATCAGAATGGATTAAATCAAAAGGTGCATGTGAAGTTGAATCACTGTTATTAAAAGGCAGAGCATGTTGTTTTGCTAATTGACAAGAAATACAATCAAAATGTTCATCTGTGACAGAACCCAAGTGTCCACTAGATATTAGAGAGCGCAAACGACTAAAGGAAACATGACCTAACCGTGAGTGCCAAAGACTCAATGAGGACAATACAGAAGTAGCAGATTGATGTGGGGAAAGGTCCTGAGAGGGCAGATGAAGACTAATAAGCTCAAACAAGCGTCCAACTTTACGGCCTATCCCAAGCGTCTTTCCCGTTTGCGGGTCCTGCACACGACAACCAGAAGAGGAAAAAAGAACATCAAGACCAAGATCACATAATTGACCCACAGAAAGAAGATTTAATGTAAGTTGAGGAATGAAATAAGCATTAGACAATGAGAGATTATTGGTAGAAATGTGACCAACAGTCTGAACATTCATCGACGAGCCATCAGCAGTATAAATGACAGGTAACGAGGGATTAGATGATTTTGTCAAAAATAGAGAAGGATCAGAAGTCATATGATTACAACAAGCAGAATCAAAGTACCAAGAATGAGTACCTGCAGATACTGATGAAGCAGAAATGGAGGAATTACCAGACTTTGAGAGAATTTGATGCACCATGGATTCAAGATCATGAATGGAAAATGAAGATGGTTCTGGATCATGATCAGCAGTACCGTGTGTGTTAGCAGCAGTGGCAGCAGAGAATTGTTGACTGTTTTTGAAGTTCTTGAAAGGAACACCTTTGGGTTTGGTAGAAACACCTCTCTTATCAGGATTGCTGGGACAATCATCAATATAATGGCCTGGTCCAAGCTTATGACAATGTTTACAACGTCTGGTGGGACAATGCAGAACTGAATGTCCTGGCTCTCGACAATATCGACAAAAGAGTTTCTGTTTGAATGACTGCTTAGAGTGTGTAACTAAAGCAGCATCCGTGTGTTGACTCTGAAATGTGGCAAGGCGAGTCTCCTCAGAAATTAGCTCAGAAACAGCATGCTCAAGAGTAGGCAAGGGATGTCGATGAAGGAGAGATGCACGAGTAGGCTCAAACGTGTCATGTAGAGCCATAAGGAACTGTATCAAGTGCTGCTGATCTTTGTAAGTTGTGAACTTAATAGCATCTGTAGTATCCGTCCAAGTAGGCTCCGAAAGAGCTAGTTGATCCCAGATAAACTGCATTTTAGAGTGGAAGTCGGCAATAGACTGACCAGGTTCCTGTTGCAGTTGATGAATAGTGCGTAATAATTGATACTGGTGAGAAAGATCAGAGGCAATGTACTTTGTAGCTAAGAAGTCCCAAAGAGATGTGGCGGTTTCAAATCGACCAAACTGGAGATTGATAGATTGAACCTAGGTATTACGAAACCAGGTAATAATTTGATGATGTTTGCTATCCCAATCATCAAGACGCTCAAAAAATTTGGCATCAGTCTCAGTGGTTGTTCTAACGGGTTTTGGAATATCTCCAGTGACATAACGCCATAATTTTCGTCCTTTAAGAAAACTCTGCATTGCTTGAGCCCATAAAATATAATTGGGTCCATCTAAAATAACTTGAATAGGCTGAGACACATCCATCTTCCAGGAATTTTCCATAATAATGAAAAATAGCCAAGTAATGTGGAAATAATAAAATAAGGGAATAATCAAGCAATGTCGGAAATTATAGGGGCTGATGCTGTAAGAAACCAAACCAGCGCAGGTCCGTAATTAACCAGTTGTTAAAGGGTTGAGACTGTAATTTGCCGTCAAGGGGCTGAGACTGTAATTTGCCGACTGAAATGGTGGAGAGGCCAACAGCAGTCTCAGCGGCGGTGGTGGAGGCACGGGGAAGGAGGGTTGCCTCAAAGAAGACCAGATCCAGGAAGCTCGTCGGCCGGTGAGTCTGAAAGTGCCGGCGGTGAGGAACAAATCGCCGGGAAACGGCGGGATCGGGCGAAGAAAGGGAGAGAGACGCCGCCCTAGTGAACAACTCGTGTGGAGCTTCTGCGGTGGTCCGATGGCGAAGTTTTTGGTGGTGGCGGAATCGGAAGAGGACGACGATCCAGGCGGAAGTGGTGGTGAGCCGAGAAAGAGAAGCTACGGCGGCAGAGCGGGGAAGACAGTGGCGCCGAGCGGGGAAGGCAGTGGTGAGGGAGAGACGATCTGGCGTGGGCAGGTGCGTAGTAGACCTGCGAGATACCAGGAAGACTGAGCGGATTGTGAGCACCAATAGACAGATTTGATGAGTGCAGCAATAAAGAACAGTACCATATCGGATCTGTGAATGAGATCTGGAAGAGAGATCGCCGGAAAAAAAAATTAGAATTTAGATTACCATAGCTCTGATACCATGATAATGAAACTGAGAATTATATTACACAGCTTGATTGTTGATTACAATTGAAAACCTATTTATAGATAGAAATACTAATATAATAATATACATGGAAATACTATAATAATATAATATAGTAACTACACTATATATTATATTAACAGAATGGTTTGTCATTTGCGAATTGCCTTTACTACTGCCAACATTTAATTCTCGTAGGTAGAGAGCGAGAGAGCTAAACCTTTTAGAGCTGCACTGAAAAAGGCAATAGGTTGCTCGTGTTGACTCAAAATAGCTCAAATTCCTAGGCCAGGCGTCACATTCCATAACACATGGTTTAGTAAATCCGGTAGTCTTAACACAGGTGGTAAGCTAAGAGCTTGCTTCAATCAAACAAAGGCTGTTACTGCTTCCGGGACCAAGTAAAACCATCTTTGGTGAGGAGACAGATCAATGGAGCCGCAATGGCTCCGAACCTACGAATGAATTTGCTGTAGTATCCGGCCAGCCCAAGAAATTCACAACACCTTTAGCGGTAGTAAGGGGTTGGCTACTCAATCATAGACTTAATTTTAGATGGATCAACCGCAACTCATTCGACTGAGATCAAATGTCCCAAGTAGTCCACCTGTAAAACACCAAAATGGTACTTTGAGTTTTTTGCAAATAATTTATTAGTTAATAAAATCATTAGAGCCATGGAGAGGTGGTTGAGATGATTGGTCCAAGTACAACTATAGATGAGTATTTCGTCAAAGAACACCAAGATGAATTTGCGAAGGTTTGGCCGAAATAAATCATTCATGAGAAGTTGACAAATGGATGGGGTGTTGGAAAGCCCGAAAGGAATCACAGAAACTCGTAATAGCCTTTATGAGTACGAGAAGTCGTTTTATGGACAACTGCTTCATATACATGAATTTGATGGTAACCCGAGCACAAGTCTAACTTGGAGAAATATTTAGCACTATGTAATTCATCAAGAAGCTCGACTATGACTGGAATCGAGTACTTATCTTTTATTGTGGCCGCATTCAGGGCCTGATACTCAACGCATAGTCACCACCCACCATCTGCCTTGCGGACCTGTAACACTGAAGATGAAAAGTGGCTAGTGTTTAGCCGAATTAAGCCTGAAGTGAGTAACTCTTGTAGAATCGTTTCAATTTTGAATTTTTGGTAGTACAGATAGCGGTAAGGTTGAACACTTACTAGGGGCTAGTTTGGCTGGGGCAAAATCTGGTGATCATGGCTACGGTAGGGTGGGAGGCCTTCGGGCTCACTAAAGACAATGTGGAAACGGTTGAGTATCCGAGCCAAGTCAGATTGGTATACATTTGAAGTGCTCGATAAGTCACATGGCATGATTTGCAAAAATAACCCAGTACCTTCTAGATGTTGTAATTTTTTTTTTTCACTACAAAAAAAAGCTTATCTACTACGGCTTATCTACTACGGGCAAAGGTGGCCCGTTTTAAATAATTATATCTACTACGGGCTTTTAAAGGCACGTAGTGGATAATCTGTTAACCACTACGGGCATTTGAAGCCCGTAGTAAAAAACGTCTTCCACTACGGGCCCAGGGTGCGACCGTAGTGGATATTTAATTAGCCACTACGGGCCTTTAAATGCCCGTAGTGGATAATTAAATATCCACTACGGGCATTTTTGGGCCCGTAGTGGATAAACCATCCACTACGGGCCCATGCCGCCCGTAGTGGATAATAGTGGATGGTTTATCCACTACGGGCCCAAAAATGCCCGTAGTGGATATTAGACTACTTTTCCAAAATCCCTAGCTAACATTTTATTTTTTCTTTCTCCCTCTCATCGCCGCTCCTCTCCATCCCTACTCTCCCACTCCGCAGCAGCCCAGATCGCACAGCCCCTGCTCCCCTGCGCGCTCAGCCCCTGCGCGCCCAGCCCCTGCGCGCCTGCTCCCCTGCTCCCCTGCTCCCCTGCGTCCTTGCTCCCCTGCAGATTCTGAGGTAGATTCTGAGGTATGCATTCAGATATTTTTCTTTGTGATTTTTATGTAGTGATAAAGGAATACAGTTTTCAAACATCTAAAGTGATCTGCAAAGGCAGATAGCAACTTATTTTCTGCTCAATCTTAATGGGTAGAAAAAAAAAATAGAACATAAATTCTAAATCTACAGTAAATTATGATCTATATTTCCGTGAGATATAAGGTAATAAGCTGGTAATTAATCAGTCAAAAACCATGTGAATTCGATTTAGACATCATTTTTCACTTGCTTTATCCTTTCTAATTATTTAGTCAACTGCCTTGTATTTATCACACTTCTAAGGTATTCATGATAAAGTTCGCAGTTTTCGTATTCAGAAGCAAACGCCGTTTATTGCTTTTAAGGTAGTGTTTATCCTCTTAGTTTTGATTTGTAAACTTTTGATGTTTATGTTTGTGGATAAGGTCAGTATTTTAACAGATTCTGTGCCATTATATTTGTGGTAATTTCATGGAATTGTCACGAAATTTATTTATTTTCTAAACTTGTCACACATTCTATTTTTATGTGGTTAACAGGAGGAAGTTGCCAAAGAATTTGGTATACCAGTGCAGTTTCAGCGTTTTTGGATCTGGGCAAAGCGACAAAACCACACTTATCGTCCCAATAGACCATTGTTACCCCAGGAAGAAGCACAAACTGTAAATATTTTCTATTTCACATCTTCTTGGCAATTATTTATTCATTTTTTATGTTGCAAAATAGATATGTGGTATGCTTTTGTATTTCAGTGATTTGTTGCTTACATTATCACATTTCCCGTCTTAACATTTCGGTTACGACTTAGGGTGATCACTATGAATACCCAAAAATATATGATGCCTTATCTCCATCGTCTTCCATGGACTTTTTGCGGAGAAAGAAAGTAATTTGGTAAAAAATTGTTGAAATGGAATCTGAATAACTACTTTTTTGCAAACATGTAAACTGGATTTTGTTCAAAGTTTTAGAGGGCTGATTTTGCTTAATTGAGTTGGTTGAACTTTTGAGTGTGGATTTAACAATTTTGTTTTGGGCAGAATCACTTGGTAAGCACATCTGTATATAAGGCTAGCTTTCTTTATAGTTGCGCTATTTGATGGATGGAATATTTGAGTGATATAAGGTTTACATGCTTTGTGCTGTATGCTGAAAATGCATAAATGTGGAGTTTTCTGTTAAATACAATGCAATTTTCTAGATTGCAATTTTTTAGCTCTCTTTATATATTTTCCAGATTGCTTTGCATTTTTGAAATGTTCTTGACTGCGTATGTGCTGACAAGTCCCCACACACACACACATATTAGCCAAGAAATTAATTCACAAGAAACAATTTACAGAAACGTGTTCTGATAGCTATACAGCTTTTTTGGAGTATGCATACATCTTTGAGTTGATGTTTTCTAGTACGAATTTAAATGTTAATTAGTTTGTCAATTGTCATATAATTCACGTTTGGAGTACTTTACTTGCATAATTGTTCAACAATTATAAGACAGGATTTACAAGCTTCATTATCTCTAACTGATATGTTGTTTTTAATACTCATTATCTCTAGGTATAGTTTGTCTAATTTTTTAATGTCAATAATGTGGTGTGGTTGTGTTTGTTAGGGGACAAAATTAATGTGATTTGTTTAACATTTCTATATCATTATATGTATGGTAAGCACAGTTTTATAAACTTAAAAAATCTTATCAAATTGTTTTTTGCAATTCTTCATTATAGATGCTTTTGGAATAAAAACTTTCTACCAGCCCCTGCACCCATCTCGCCCACACCGCCGCAGCCCGTAATAAAAAAAAAAGGTAATGTTCCATTCTATGAATCTATCAAAATTTGATTTTGTATTCCAATACTTAATATATTATGCTATATGGTTTATCAAGATACTTTATAATATATATATATATATATATATATATATATATATAATTAATAAGTTGAAGTTATTTTCATTATAATGAAAAAAATAAATGTTCTACTATATATATATATATATTGTGTTGTCAATCTCTATTATCATTTTTCTCAAACTATATGATGGTCGTGTTTGTCATTTCTTAAATTTTTTTTAATTATTACAGTGAGTTCTGCATTCAAATGGATAAGAAATGGTTACGATTTTCGAGGTTATTTCCTTAAACTCATTGAATATATAGATTTAGGACTGTTGAATTCAAATAATGACATGGTTTGGTTTTTCAATTTTTTTTTCCATTTTCAAATTTAGAGTAAGCCAAGAATATTTAGATGGTGCCAGAAACTTTGTTGAGGCTGCACAAAGACATTCAAGAAATCCTAACATGATTCCTTGCCCTTACATAAAATGCATAAACCACAGATGACATCCAACTAAGATAGTTTATGAGCATTTGGTCATTTATGGGATGGATCCTACATACACTAATTGGGTATTTCATGGGGAAAATCCAATTAGTTCCACCCCCATTGAAAATAGCTCAACTGTATTTACAATGTATAAGGATGCAGACATAGGATATCATGATAATATTGAACCGGATGTGGAGATAAGAGATGAAGACCTTACTCATATTGTACAAGATGTTGATATTCCGTTGTATGACGGTTGCTCAAAATACACAAAGTTATCTGATAGTGTTGTTTTATATAAACATAAAGCTACACACGGTTTATCCGATTAGGGTTTTGATGAACTTCTTGGTATCCTTCGAGACATGTTACCTCAAGATAATGTACTGCCGGATTCATTATACTCCACAAAAAAGTTGCTTAAAGTATTTGATTTGGGGTATGAAAAAATTCACGCATGCATAAATGATTGTTGTTTGTTTAGAAAGGAGTTGGAGTATCATGAAGAATGTCCAAAATGTGGCACTTCTCGATGGAAAGTAAACAAAAGTACCAAACACATCTACAAAGGAGTGGCCGCAAAAGTACTTAGATACTTTCCAATTATACCAAGGTTTAGGAGAATGTTTAGATCACTTGAAATGGCGAACGACTTGACATGGCATAATACTCATAGAAGTCAAGATGGAAAGATGCGCCACCCTGTTGATTCGGAAGCATGGAAGACTATAGATGACACATGGCCATCTTTTTCATCAGATTCACACAACTTGAGGCTTGGTTTAGCTGCAGATGGATTTAATCCCTACAAAAACCTAAGCTCTACATATAGTTGTTGGCCGGTGGTGCTAGTTGCATACAATCTACCACCATGGAAATGTATGGCTAAAGATAATTTAATGCTAACATTATTGATTCCAGGAAAGAAGCAGCCTGGGAATGATATTGATGTGTACTTGCAGCCACTTATAGAAGATTTGAATAAGTTATGGCATGCAGAAGTAGAAGTTCATGATTCGTCTACTAACTCCTCCTTCAACTTAAAGGCTATTTTGATGTGGACCATAAATGACTTTCCTGCATATGGAAACCTAGCAGGATGTTGTGTGAAAGGTCAGTATGCTTGCCCCGTATGTGGGTTGAACATATCTTCAGAAAGGTTGAAATTCAGTAATAAGAATGTGTACATGGGCCATCGTCGATTTCTTCCAATGAATCATACATTTCGAAAAAATAAAATATGGTTCAATGGGAAAGAGGAAATGGATGAGCCGCCTACTATTCTTGATGGCAAACAAGTTCGAGTTGCATGTGCGGAAGTTGAAAATGATTGGGGAAAAGCAACAAACAAAAAAAGGAAGAGAAAGTGCCATCCTATTTGGAAGAAAAGTTCAATATTCTTTGAACTACCATACTGGGAGGTAACTTTTTAATTTCAACTTTATTCTAATTTCTATTCATATATATATATATATATATATATATACACACACACACACATATATATATATATTAAAATTAATTTCTATATTTAATATGCAGGATCTGTCATTGCGTCATAACTTAGATATGATGCATATTGAAAAGAATATCTGTGAAAGTCTTCTTGGAACGCTACTGAACATTAATGGAAAAACAAAAGATGGTGTTAACTCTCGTAAAGATTTACAAGATCTTGGGATTAGGCATGAGCTGCACATCAAAGAGTGTGGAGATAAACTTTACTTACCTGCGGCACCACACACTTTATCAAGGGCAGAAAAACAACTCTTTTGTCATCGGTTGTTAAATTTGAAGATGCCTGATGGTTATTGCTCAAACATTTCAAATTGTATCTCATTGAATGATACAAAGATTGTTGGCTTGAAGTCTCATGACTGTCATATTATGATGCAACAATTGTTATCAGTGGCGATACGTGGTCTCTTGCCTAAAGGTCCAAGAATTGCCATATTTCGGTTGTGCTCATTTTTTAATGACATCTGTCAAAGAGTGCTTGATAAAAGTAAGTTAGACTCATTAGAGGATGAAGTGGCAATTACCATGTGCATGCTTGAACGGTATTTCCCTCCTTCTTTCTTTGACATTATGGTACATCTGACAATTCATTTAACAAGGGAATCTCGAATGTGTGGACCAGTGCAATATCGTTGGATGTACCCTTTTGAAAGGTATTTTCACACACGATTTATGATATTCAAAATTAATTATAGTAAAGTTTTTTAAACTTTATTTTATATATTCATTTTATAGGTATATGAAGGTACTAAAAGGATATGTAAGAAATCGTGCACGACCCGAGGGATGCATAGCTGAATGCTATCTAGCAGACGAATGCATGCAATTTTGTAGTACGTATATACCACAAGCAGCAGATATAGGCGATAAGCATAATAGAAATGAGGATTTGGTGTATGGAAATGTAGTGGAAGGGCATCCTATTTCTGCAGGGACGGTTATGACGATGACTTCTGATATGCTATGCATTGCACATCAATATATATTGTTTAACAGTGCAGAGGTGGAACCGTACGTAATGTAAGTAGTGTTAATAAATTTATACATAATTTATAACTTACATAAAAATTTTAAATATGCACTTATTAGTGATTATATTGTGAATAACTATCCTATTAGCTTGCACCTTCAAGAACTTCAACATTTAGATGCAAGCTTTGGAAATCGACCCACTTTACTGCAAAAGAAGCATACAACTGGTTTTGCAACATGGTTTAAAGCTAAGGTGGGTGGATATACTCTAATTATACATCAATCGTATTCTTACTAGACATATTTTATTGTTAATGATCTTACTTACAATATCTTCAAAATAGGTCATTACTGAAGCAGGTCGGTTGACTACATCAGTTAACTTGAAATGGCTTGCATTTGGACCAACGATGCAAGCAATGTCATATACAAGCTATGTTGTGAATGGGAAACGATATCGCACAAAAGATAGTGAGAAATCTACTCAAGATAGTGGTGTTTCCATTGAAGCAGAAACTGTTTGCACTATTACTGGAAGAGACGGTTCACAAGTTACCAAAAAAATGGTTTACTATGGTGTTTTAAGGAAAATTCTTCTTGTAGACTATAATCAATTTCGTGTTCCGTTATTCAAATGTGATTGGGTGAGCGGAAATGATGTTAAAGTTGAAGATGGATTCACATTAGTTAATCTTCATCCACGTGTAAATAAATACGATAGAGATCCCTTTATTTTAGCTTCACAAGCAACACAAGTATTTTACTCTAGGGAAACAGATACATCTAATTGGTATGTTGTACTGAAAGCACCTCCAAGAGGTTTTCATGATCTAGAAAAATTTGATGAGCATGCTTACATGACATCAGCACCATTAGATGTATCTCAACTTGATTCTAGTATGGATGACAATGAAGATTATGCTCGAATTGATTGTGAGGACATGGTTGTACAAATCTAGTCTTACAGGTTGTTATATTATTGTAATTAGTAATCTTTGTTGTTTTTGTTATTCTATTTTAGAATATCGATATAGTCACATCCATCCAATATTTGTGGGTAGTTGTATTTGATTTCAAATTTATGTATTTATGTAAGTATGTATATACAAAGGTTTGTAAATGTTTGTAATAGTTAAATTATATGAATGATTTTCTACAAGTTTATATTGTTTAAAAATATGAAATTTTATTATGGATCGAATTGTTATTTACTTATTGAGTTTGATAAACTGATTTGGAAAGTCGCATCAAATGGAAGGATGCGCAAAATGATTGGGAATGATTTTTGAAGTGTGTACTTTTGTGGAATTTTGTGAATTTATTGAAAAAGGTTTGGAAAATCAGAAAAACAGAGGAAACCCTGCCAAAATTTTTGTAGCATTTGAATTAAACGTTTTCCAAATGTAAAATATAGTTTTAAAGTTTAAAATTTTAGTTAAAGTCAAGAAATTACAGTAAAGTGTAGTGCTCTCTAATTCGGTTCGAGAGAGTCGGGTTAAGGGGTGTTACAGATATGTTGCCTTATTATTTATAACCTTATTATATTATTACCTTATTATATTATTATCATATTTTAGATGTCAACTGAAGGTCCTAGTGATACCCCATCTTCAAGTAGTAAAAGAAAGGGAAGGGGACCGAACCAAATAATTTTTAATAAAATTGCAAAAGCCAAAGAAGTTGGTGTTACTTTTAATGAGTTAGGACAACCACTTGGAGACTCTTCTATAGCATTAAGTACGTGTATTGGAACAATTACTACTCAAATGATTCCAATAACGTACTCAAGTTGGCCAGAGGTACCAGATGTAGTGAAAGACAGTGTATGGGAGACCATGAAGGTATGAATACAATATTTTATTTTTATTTTTCCGTTGAAATTATATTTATATATGTTAATCAGGTTTTCTTTATATGAAATGTTTACATGTAGGCAAGGTTTGGTTTGGATGATGTTGGCAAAAGTAATGTATTTAATTCAATGAATACTTGTTGGAGACAATACAAAAGTCGTCTAACAAAACGAATTAGAGAACTTTCTTCCGGTCCTGAAGCTGGTAGAATGATCCAATTATTGAAGCCAACTAACATAACTGATGAAGATTGGAGCCAATTTGTCTCAAATCGCTTGTCCTCAGAGTTTGATGTAAGTGTACTTTAAGAATTCTAGTCAAACATATTATCATATATATGGTTCTGCTTTTACTTTCATATTATCGTAGATAATCAGTAGCAAATATTCCGACTTGGCGAAAAAGAATAAAGCTCCACATACAACTAGTCGTAAGGGATTGGCACGATTACGTGAAGATTTGGTAAGAATTTAACGTAACAGTCTTATTTTATTATTAAAACTATTTAGTTTGTTTAATCCATCTCAATTTAGCCCGTATTAATCGCGAACACTTTAAATATATTAATAATGTAATATATTAATGTAGCGGGCTAAAAAATCTGTTGAAAGTGGAGATTTAGAAGATACAGAGGTTGATAGGGTGGAAACTTGGATTGCTGGCCACAAACACAAAGATGGGACGCCAGTGACAGAAGATGCCGGAGAAATAATTGTATGTGACAGTAATTAATATATACATACATATATATATATATATATATATATATATATATAAAGATATATACACACACACATCAATTAATATATAAACAGATATTTTTTTTATGTGTTTTTAATTCTTAATTTTTTGCATGATGTATAGAAACAATTGGAGGAAATTTCTAGAAATCAAACAACATCAATTTCAGATGATGCTGTATCTCAAGTTTTAGGAAAAGAGCATCGAGGTCGAGTTAGAGGACTTGGTGGTGGTGTAACACCAACAAGAGTAAATGCATCTGTGGTTGGTAAACAAACTACAACACAACTTCGTGAAGAAATGAAAAAACAAAATAAAAGACATGAAGATGAGATGAAAAGACAACAAGATGAGATGAACGCTCTTAAGCAACAACTTAAAGACTTGCAAAGTTTTGTATTCAATATGCAGGTAACGTGTTATAAAAAATCTATAATATTAGATTAATTTATAATGATATTTCAATTAATTTTAATTACTTTTTACTTTCAGACAAATGATAGAGGACATAGTGCAGGAAGAGGTCCTTCTCATAGTATGCATAAGGTATATAACATAAAAATCTAATAATATATAGTATTTTTGTCTTCTTTAAAACTTTATAAGTTTATAAAGTTTCAATATCTATTGAAATTCAATGTGTATTGAAATTTTATATTTTATTTTTGAAGCAACAATATTCAAGTGCCTCAAATTTATCGGGAGGTAATAAATGTTTGAATATCACTGGAACTTCTGCAAAGGTAAATTTGAATAAACTTTATTAATTAATAAATTAAATATTGTATTGAGATTTATTGACCTTTAATCACTTTTAATTTTATATGCAAATGTTAGTCATTTTCTAAGGCATCTACAAGTCATATGGATGGTTCAAGTGAAAAGGAAAAAAAATGCAAATTATTACATTGGATGGGCAATGGAGAGGTAGTAGCCGAAGATGAAGTTGATTGCAGGGATCCACAGGCTGTGGTACATGTCATGATTCTTGGTTCAGATTGTTGGAGAGTTTCTGTGAAGAAAATTTTGGTGAGCAAGGTTCCTTTATATCGTGCTAGTACTGAGTTTATGACACTTAAAGATACACTAAACTCATTTATTGCTTGGCCAGCGAAATATGTTATATAGTATGTTTATTAGTACATTAAGATTATGTTTATTAGTACATTAAGATTTTAATGTTTTGTAATAAAAAAGATATGATTATGTGTTTTTATTTGTCAAATTAAGTATATTAGTTTTAATTGATTGTATTATTATTTATAAATTTTTGAATTATATGCTGTAATATTGCATAATATTTTGCAGGAAATTGAAAACAATATGAATGGTATAATAAATAAAACAGAATTTTTTTAAAAAAATTATCAGATTATCTACTACGGGCGGCGCCCGTAGTAGAAAATGTTATATTAAAAAAGCGACTACGGGCAATGCCCGTAGTGGAAACTATGTTCGACTACGGGCAAATATATGCCAAGTTCCATATTGTTCCCCCCTCACGTATGTTAACCATGAATCTGGACAAATATATGATTCTGATTTAAAATTTTCTACCTGACCACGTTTCACGAAATCCCGTTTCCAATAATGGCTTAATTCACCCTACACATTTACAAATAAAAAATTAATAAAATTAATAAAATAGAGATGTCATTTTTTATATAGCATATAACTAATGTCAACAACACTTACGAATAAGCTAGTTCCGTGATATATGATGAGAGAATCATAATTCGCAGGGCATGCAGTTTGCTTTTCTCGCAGTACTGTCAAGTACGTGTCTATATGCTGTAAAGTGAGCCACAAATATATGCTTGTCAAATAGAAATATAATTCAACTGTACAAATACTAAAGATACTATATTATAGACACTACCAATAACATACCACACCCTGTATGTTTTCATTTGGATCTATTATCTGCCTCAAATGCATTTGCGTCAAATGTTCGGTCCAACCCACCGATCGACTAAATCCATGAAAATGACAGTAAAATAATCATTATATTACATATACCACTAACCAATCAAGTACCAATATTATATAACTGAACTTACTAGAGCGGTCTTTTCACTGCCATGAAATTTAAGTAATCAGCAGGCTGTGTCAAACGGTCACCAAACTTCTTTTTTATCCTTACACCTGTTGCTGTGTAAGGAGTCCTAAGCGCTGCTGCAGTCTTCCGCTTGCGACCTTTCCTCATAAACTGATGCTTCTCAACCGCCTCAACACTTTTGTCACAATCCACCATTTCGATGTTTGGAGTTGGAGAGCCAACCTTAGGTAATTGCATATCTTTTTCAGCACTAAGTTCGATGATGGGATCCTGTATGTAGCAGTAACAGTTTTAGTAATGTTAAAAGCAAAGCATTCAATAACATTAACTTCATTGTAACCTAATAAAAAGACCACAAAAATAACCATTATAGAACTTCGAACAATCATATTGAGAGAGTCAGAAATTGAAAAACAATTTATTGAGGTTTAATATATTGCGGCCATGTCGTAGACTATAATTTAAGTAGAAAAACACAGATTTCTTTCATGCTATTTAAAGGTCTGAAATTGAGAAATAAACCTAGGTATATCTTCATTCTACCAAAGTATATCTTTATTCATTATTTTCTATGTTATTAGTCTATTAAAAGTATACATTTATTCCTTTATCTGTACCTAGGTTTAATAGACAGTTGCTCAACACAAGCAAACTGGAAACACAGAGAAGAAGATGAAAATCAGAGTATTCTGGGCTGACAGAAAATGGCAACAGTGATGTGTTTTCTCATTGATTAACAATCTGAAATCAATAGAGTATATATATACAACCTAAGCTCAAACGTACACAATAGAGATCACAGCCCTACAAATATACAACTCAGCAATCTCAGTGAATAGCAAACAATGCATCTGATTAGCTGATATAATCAACTAACAATATTAACAGTAAACTTACAATAATAAGATACAGAAAAAATGGATAATGAATGTATGACTTTTGTGAAAAGGGAACTTCCGTGTAAAGGATAAACATCTGATTTGTGTCAACATGCTATATTAAAAACTAGTTCTGATAATGAAACTTGCAGATTTTGGTTTAGCCAGAGAAGAATCAGTAACAGAGATGATGACTGCTAAAACAGGGACATATCGTTGGATGGCTCCAGAGGTGCTTTGCTACATTTTTCAGATCTTTAAGATTCTTTTCTTTTCTAATTTGTTTCAATTGAGGTGGAGAAAAAATGGAGCAGAAAACATGAAGAAAAAGAATCACATAACTCAATATATACATAGAATATTAGGTTTTATAAAATTAACTTCCTTTTAACCTAATAAGAAGTACATACATCACCAGGACGATCTTCAAATATTGCTCTCGCACGTGGCATGACCGATCCATCACCCACCTTTTCACATGATACAGCTGCCTCCCTCTGGGACTCCTGTGTTAACAACCTTTATATTTACGCACCAACAAAGTATAAAAAATGAATATAACATCAAAATGGACAACAGCAGAAACTTATGTTACCTCCCTTTGTGTGGACAATGGAGGAGAACGGATATCAGGTGCTGGAGGGAAATTAGGAAATAAAGTATGAAGGTCATCCCTGAGATCGTATATAAGCTTACGAGTCCGAGCTTCAGAAGCCAGTAATTGATCATGACTCCGAGCTTTAGAAGCCAATAATTGATCACGAGTTCGAGCTTCAGAAGCCAATAATTCATCACGACTCCGAGCTTCAGAAGCCAGTAATTGATCATGAGTTCGAGCTTCAGAAGCCATTAATTCATCACGACTCCGAGCCTCAGAAGCCAACAATTCATCACGTAATTCCTTAACCAAATCTGCAACAAACGACCTAGTACTGTCGTCCGAACGAACCTTTTTTAAACAAAAACACAAATTATTAATCATTTTAATAACACGTTCTTAAACACAAGTCTGTCAAAAACGATACCTGTTCATTATCCATTGTACGATGCATATTCTTTTTACCAGTAACCTTGACATTATTTTTACCCGGTCGATCGTGTTTTTCCTTTGACCGGTTCTCTCGCTGAAGTATGTCCTTAGACAGCTCATTTTCACTTACATTATCAATGTCTTCCTCGTCATTATCGGAGTGGCTGCCTAAACCCCCTTCCATATGAACTGTAGGACCCACTACTTGATCATGATCAAAGGATGAGTAATAATCCGTGGCCTTTTCTGCTTCCGACGGTGACAAGGTCCGTAGAGGACTATTCTGAATTGAAAATAACAAATGATAATCAAAATATAATTAGTTTGTTAATATAATACCGAATTAAGAAAGTTAAATCTGTAAACGTACTTCTTCATTCAAATCCTTTTCCAAAGTTGTCGGTTTCTTCCTGCTAAACCACCTTGTACAACGGGGTAATCCGTCACCGTCATAGATCCCAACAACGTCCCTCAAGCTAGGTATGGCCTCCAATGCCCAAATCTGCGAATACAGTACATAAACATAGTTTAATATTGAAATTTGTGAAGTGTAATGATGAAATATAACAGTTGTTATTTAAATTACAAACCTAAAGCGCCCAAGCAAATCCACGAACGTTGTACCCAAACAGTTGTGATTTGGCAACGTTCGTATTCTTCTTTTTCTTCTTCTTAGTATAACTTCGAGAATAAAGAGCTTTACGCAGCGAATACAGCGTTAAACTGTATACATACGTCCCCCAAGGGAAAGCCTCAAAAGCTGCAAGGTCATCCACCAAACCCCACAACCAAGGTGGAACAATCCGGCTCTTTTCACGTCCAAGCAAAATATGGGAAACGAAGAATACATAGCCTAACTTAATGGCATCATCGTCGGTCTTGAACCGCCCTTCGTTCAACCTGTCCAAAACGCTTTGTATGGGGGTCAGCAATCCATCAAATAGTCTAACATGAACACTATCATCCACTATCTTGCTTTCAAAAACCGTTGCAGCTGGGATGGGTCCAAACTTCAGACCGGTGCATAGCAGGAACTCCTCCTTCCCAAATCTTATAGCCTGCCCACCGACAGCAAACCATATCTCATCCTCTCTGGCTCCTGGGTAATGGATCTCGCGACATAATAATGAGTGGCACAACTTGCCACTAAACAATTGGTCACATCGCATCCTCGAAAACCTGCCAAATACATTTTTTTTCCATTTGTCGAGCATATTATCTCTGCTGAAGACATCCTGTAAGGTTTTTAATTCAGTGATACAACAATACATATTAACACGTGCAGGTAACCATTCTTTAGTTGCAAGCTTGTACTGCCATTTCTCAGGTGCCCCATCACCATCCGTGACCTGCGTGAAAAAAAAAAAAACATAAATGGTTATAGACACACATTTCGTTAATTTTTTTACTTTCTAAATTTCTTATATTTAAAAACAAAGACATATATTTGAATTATGAATAAAATACTTTTGACAAATTTTAAATTTAAAGCACAAGTAAAAGCTATATTTAAAGGGGAATATATTTCACTACCCTAACATTTCACTAACCAAACATTTCACAAATCAAACATTTCACTAATCAAACATTTCACAAATCAAACATTTCACTAATCAAACATTTCACAAACCACACATTTCACTACTCAAACATTTCACTAATCAAACATTTCACAAATCAAATATTTCACTAATCAAACATTTCACAAACCAAACATTTCACTAATCAAACATTTCACAAAACAAACATTTCACTAATCAAACATGTCACAAACCACACATTTCACTACTCAAACATTTCACTAATCAAACATTTCACAAACCAAACATTTCACTACTCAAACATTTCACAAATCAAGCATTTCACAAACTACACATTTCACTACTCAAACATTTCATTAATCAAACATTTCACAAACCACACATTTCACTACTCAAATATTTCACTAGCCAAATGTATTTACAAACCAAACATTTCAATAACAAAATATTTCACTAACAAAACATTTCAATAACAATTAGTAACCAAACATTTCAATAAGCCAAATATTTCACAACAACCGTTCACACATTTCACAAACCAAATATTTCACCAAATTTTATACAAAATTTAACAACTGACCGTTGTTTGCTCCTCGGCGGGATTCATATCCAAAGTTGGAATAGATAAATTCAGTTGAAATCACCTCAAGCAACAACGACCCATAGAAAACATTGCTAAATTTATAATTCAAGGATAAGCTATGTGTATTTGCTGACCTGTGAGCGAAGATTTTCAGTTTTATCTACCAGAAGCTCAATTTTCTCTCCACGGTCAAGAACCTGCATCAGAAATTGATTAGTAAACAACACAGGACATATTTCAATATTTTTAAGTAAATTCACAACAGGAACACTTATGCAAATGGAACACCCACACTTTCCCGCCTAAAAGTAATAAAATTAGGTTAACATGTAACATTGAGCTTCAAAAATAACAGAAAGTATGTTCATCAAAAATATTGCATCACTAACAAGCAGTAGAAAGTGATGACAACAATGCCTTACCTTCTCTATGTTTTCCATCATAACACCTTTGACTTCTGAAACCTGTGCTTTCACTTTAGCAAGCTTGCTGACCTCCTCTGGATGATCAACACAATACTGCATCTGCTCCTTCAATTTGGGCCTACATCATTATGAACAAATTGCATTAATGTATTTCATATAACATAGAAGGCATATTACATATTATAGTCAGTAAAGAGAGAGAGAGTACCCAAACTCCTTGTTTAAGCTGTTAGCAACTGCTGTTGCAGATTTTCCTCCAGCATATTTCTTGGTGAAATCATCCTTCTATGGGTAGATAAATTCAGTTGTTTGCTCCTCGGCGGGATTCATATCCAATGTTTTCTATGGGCAGAGCAACAAGAACCGAAATAAAGGCAGAGCATCAAGAACCGAAATAAAGGCAGAGCACTCAAAATAAGCTGAATTGTTTTGATAACATACCTCAATCGCGTATATGACCAAGAAGAATCCGAAATGGCGAGAAGCAACAACGACCGGGCAATGTGCGGCGAACGAGAGAGGGAGACCCAGGCGGCGTCGTGGAAAATAAAACGGCGAGGGAGTTCGAAACGGCCAGAGGAGACAAGGACCGGGTAATGTGCGGCAAACGAGAGAGGTAGACGCCGAAGTCCGAGTAACGGTGAAGGAAACCGAAACGGCGAAAAAGAGAGAGGCGACGAAGGAGAGAGAGGCGGCGATATGCGACAAGTCGAGGTAACGGTGAAGGAGAGAGAGAGGGAGACGCCCACCGCGGTGACGAAAATGGCACGACGAGATGGACGAAAACGGCACGGCAAGATGGCGGCGAGAGGGTAAGGGTGAGTGCTGCGTGCGGCCGAGAGAGATGACAACAATTGTTAGGGTTAACAATTCCAATTTAGGGTAAAATTAGGAAATAATAAATGAGATTAATAAAAAAATTAATTAGGAAATTAATAAAAAATTAGTTATTTTAATTAATAAATAAAATTTGAAAAAAAATATTTTGGGTTCGAATGAGATTTTACCCACCTATATATATAAGGACTAAATTATAATTTGCCAAGTTCAAAATGGTCAAAAACGATTGTTTCATTTTTTCAGGTTAAAAACAATTCTTTCCATAATCTTTTGGTCACTTTTGATTTTGTCCCAAGTATTAATGATACTTCTGAAAGAAATCCGGACGATTCCGGTAACATCCGAATATTTTTGGAATCGATCCGCAAACTATTATGGGAAACAAAATTCAAAATTGTTTCGAATGGTTAGTAAGGTTCCGTAAAGTGTATACGAAATCTAATTATAAGTTTCGGAGGTCGTAGAAAGGATTTCCCATAAATTCGGAGTATTAGTGATGTAATATACCCTCCCGATAAATTGTACTGTACACATACAGATATTGTAATATATTTTATAGAATTGATTGTACGGTACTATAATGGAATCTATTGGACGATGATGAACACTTAAATTTGTATAATAATAAAGGTTAAAACCATTATTTTATACTATTAGTGTCATCAAATTACCTAACTTATTTATAACTACACTTAATTGTTAAACTTTCTATTTTGATGCAGGTTTAGTGTAATGGGCATAACTTTGCACTCAAATATCCAATCACTATGTTCTTGATAGTGTTGGAAAGATAACTCATAGCCCTATAAGTTTGGTTTGTAAACTCTTATCAGATTTGGACTCCTTTGAAGACAAATATTGGATTATCTTGGGCTGGTTTGCATGGCCGCCTTAATTGGGTAGTCTTCACTCTTTGGGCCATAACTTTCTCCAGAAAATTCCAAATATTATGAGTTTTATCATTCTAGAAAGATAAGAGAATTATCTACAACTTGGATGTTTATCACGAGATCAAATTGTCAAAGGAACGGTGCTTAATTCGGTGGACAAGTCGGTGCATGTGTGGAAGACACCAAAGTTGGCAACTTTACCTTACTAAATTCAATCAACTTGCATTAATTTATTCCTACCATTTTTGACTTGTTTGCCTTTCAATGTGTCTATAAATAGAGGCCTTGTAAAAGCTTGAGGGTAGCTTGGGTTCCTTGCCAAGTTTACCTTACATTGTTGTATTGTTGAACTTTTATGATAATCTAATTTCTCTCTTGCTCATTTTATTTCTTCTACTTGTTTTCTTTCTTCTATCATAAGTAGCTAAATTCTCTTTTTGCTAAGGTGAAGGGTGAAGCTCTTGGTATGTGAATAAAGATTTATTTAACTTTTAACATGGTCTTAAATTTTATATTCATTTGTGTAAATTTATCTACATGTTTTATATTACTTTTCTTATTGAATTGAATTTTCATCTCTTACTCTTATGTGAAGTGGAGATCTTGACTTATTGTAGACAATTCTTGGCACAATGAATACTTGAATCCGTCTAGAACCGCATGGTTATGCCTGCACCTCTGACCAAGGATTCTTGATTCATTGTAGACAAACAACACCATAAATACTTGAATCCGTCTAGAACCGCATGGTTATACCTGCATCTGGCAAAGGAATCTTGATTTATGGTAGTTGATTGGCACAATAAGTACTTGAACCCATTTAACATAAGAAGTGTAGAGTATCCATTGTAATATAACTAAAAGAAATGAAATATAACTTGATAGATGTGTAAAGAACTTAAATGATCCAACTTCCGATTGGAACCTCCTTTATGTGTGGATTCCAATTGAGTGATAAAAAGGAGTTAAAGGTAGTTGATATAGCTACTGTTGACGGCTGCCAGGTAATTGTGGTTCTTTCTTCGGTTTCTTTACAAAATCATCTTATTTAATTCCTTTTTCCATTTCTCTTGAAACTACCACATTATAATTTTTAGTTTCTATAAACTGATGACATTTGATGATGTAAATATTTAACGATGTGTGCCAGACACTACGCACTTGTGGAGGAATATGATATAGTTCAACTTTTGGTTATTAGGCCTGGACTGTAACACCATACATGTTGAAATGTTCAAAACTTACCTTTTAGTTTCTTTACCTTCTAAAAACCAGTGACAATTAGACCTCCTGCTGACCTTTCTAATATTGATAATTGACTCACAAATTATTTAAGACTAATTATGAGACATCCTTATCCATGGTGCAATTTAAATGAGTGTTTTATATGTAGCTATGAGGTAGGATTTAAGAAAAGCTTCTTTTATCATTTTTTTTAAGATTATCGTCGGATGAATCGTGTTCACCATTGACTGTTCTGAGTTACTCTTTTCAATTCGCAGTCGATCACCACCTTGTGTCTGGATAGCCAATTCATGCCTAAAATAACATCAAACTCATGGAATGACAACTCCATCAAATCTCCTGAAAATTCATATTCCTAAATCCGAATGGGACAATTTCTGTACACATGATTCACAACTACACTTTGGCCTATCGGATTACTGACTAATACGTCATACTCAATAGGTTCAGTTTTCAAACTTCGTTATTTCAACAATACATCACATATATAAGAATGAGTAGAACCTGGATCTATCAATGCAATAGCTGTGGTGTCAAAGATAAAAATAGTACCAGCAATCACGTTTGGCACATCCTTATCTTCCTGAGCCCTAATACCATAGGCTCGTGCTGGAGTACGAGTCTCCTGTCTGCCGGTGGACTCCGATACTCCCCTGTGACTGTTCTCTTCGGCCCTAGACTGAGTGGGCCTCCTCCCTCGCGATGCAGCTGGAATTGATCTCTCAGATTGCTGAGCAGGTGTGGATGTGGTTCTGTTTTTCGGGCAATCTCTAAAAAAAGGTCACGGGACCCACATCTGTAACATGCTCCTGTGACTCGCCAGCATTCTTCTGAATGATTCTTTTGGCAATGTACACATGGAGATGAGGCTGGTTCCCTAACTGTGCTCCCACGGGAACTGGCCACTGAAGCAGCTGGCTGTTCTGATCTGACTCTTGATCCCTGCCTCTGCTGAGATGTGGCTGATAAGAACTAGACTGTCCGGGACCTCACCTCTGCTGGCTTCTGTCTTTCCTAACCTATTCATCTTTTTCGACCTTTTCTACATTAAGGGCTGCTGCCACCAGTCTGGTAAAAGTGTTTATCCTTAATGCTGCAAGATGGACTCATATGTAATTATTCAGACCATTTTCGAATCGTCTGCATTTTTCTACCTATGTGGCAACCATCTCCTGTGCATACTTACTCAGTCTGACAAACTCTCTCTCGTATTCTGTGACCGTCATCTGTCTCTGCCTTAAATTTATGAACTCTCTTTTCAAATTATTTGTATAGATTCGGCCAATATACTTCTCTCTGAACTCCCTCAGAAAGAATTCCCAAGTTCTGGCTTCTGGTAGAACTGTTCGCCTAACTGAGTTCCACCACTGGTATGCATCTCCCTGTAACAATGAAGCTCTTCGCATGTGTGCTATGCATCTGCTCAAATATTCTTTCTGTTCGCTCTAACTAATCCTCTGCAACGGACACATCTTCATATTTCTTGCCATAAAAGTATATGGGTCTGTACTTGGACAACCACTCTATGGCTGACCTCTGTAGCGCTGCTCTCGCCACATTATGTAAGAGTTCTGTCACCTGCTGTAGTACTGCAAGCTGACCCTGAATTTCTAGCCCCGCCACTCTGGGACCCACTGATTCTCCATAACTTCCCCCAGCCATGCTGGCAGGACTACCAGGTCTGCTTCTATTTCCACTTCCAGAAGGTTCCATATCTTCTTTCTTTCTTTCACCCTATATAAGATAGAAGAGACATTCTGCTGGTTAGAGTCACATCCTCCTATTTTTCTTTTCTACAATGCATGCATATACAAAATATTTTTCTCAGGTCTAGGAACGCCTAAACCATGCTCTGATACCACTAATTGTAACACCCCCTGACCCAATCCGCTCAGACCGAATTAGGGAGCGTTACCATATACTGAAATCTCTGCTTTACTTTTTATAAAACCACAACTTTAAAATTTTATTAAACCTTTTGAAAATGGTCCGAATAAATTTCTGAAAATCTCGCCAGAGTTTTCTCTGTTTTTCTGACTTTCCAAAACCTGTTTACAATTTAAAATTCATAAAAATCAACACTTCTAAATTCTCAAATCACTTTTGCGCACCCTTACAAATTTAGTGCGACTTTTCAAATTAGTTTACCACAATATAATTTATGATTATTCAAATAACATAAACTTATAAAAAAATATTTACACAACGGAAATTCTTTAAATATATACAAATATTTTCTGTATATGCATGCTATAGTAAAACAAATGGACTACCAAATATATAAAATCGATGTGACTCCGGATTCTGCTCCTGCAGTCTTTATTCTTCTCTGTCTTTGTCTCTTTTGGAACCTTCTATACCTACGTGTGAGAAAACTCAACACGCTAAGCATATTGCTTAGTGGGTATACAAATAATTGAATTTACAAATAGTATAACAATTTCTATCAATTTATCAGAAATATAAATAATAAATAAATATTCAACTATGGGGCTCAAATCAAGTCAAATACTTTTAAATAATATATAAATTTCATAGTTTCACTAATAATCTCAAAATTACTTTTCAATTTATTTCACGTTTCAATTCAAATCACATTTCTATTTTCATATCGAGCTCCTGACATACACAACATAATTTCAGGACTGGATTACGGGTTTATACAACCGGGTTTTCCATTTTAGCATGAAATGGTTTCCCTATACAGGTATCATTTCCGACATTGGACCCTACGGGGACTGCCTGACGGAAATGTTTTCACTCTAGGACCGTCCACAACGGTGGCTACACATAATCCAAAGAGTGGTATCATAATCATCAAAATCTCGGAAATCTCAATACAGTACTGCTAAGTGAACCCAATTGACATGTCAATCTCCTATATCCATATCTATGTTCATATATATCAGAGTCATTTCATAATATGATTTCTCAAATTCAATATCAACTTTTAATTAATCCAAATCGATATACATATTTACAAAGTCCAAATTTCACCAATATTCATATATACAAAATCATATTCAAATGTATTTCTGAAACTACTAATTGCATCAAATCAATTCAAAATCGTATTCGAATATATTTCGTAAATCTATATTAAATCTCATATCAATTCAAAATCGTATTCGAATATATTTCGTAAATCCATATTAAATTAAAATGCCCCAAAATCATATTTTTTTTATAAATTTCACAAAACAATATATTCCAAATCACTTTCAATGATATTTCACATCTCAATAATAAAATCATAACATATTAAAATTAATTCGTATATTATTCACAATCAATATAATTCAAATAATTCAAAATTAATAAAATTTAACTATTCCGAAATATTTTGGAAAATTAAAACTAGTGTACACCGAACCTGGATTTTTCCTAAAACCTTCTCTTTCCTCTTCCTTCTCCCGATCGATAAAATCTATACGATAATATAATTATTTAATTTTTATACAGCTACCATATCATAAAATTAACCTCAAAATAATATCCTACACTTTAAAACGAGTCTGTAGATGTGTTCGGAACCAAATTCTGAGTTCAGAAGGTCGGAACTTACCTCTGCCGTACGTGGCGGCCAGTGGCGATTTTTCGACGACCTCCAAAAATGGTCGGGTTTTGTTCGTCTCGTCTCTCTCGTCAAAGTTTATAACGGTGGCCGGAGTTGGAAACTGCTAGAATCGCCGGAATCGAAGGATTTCCGAACTTGGAAACTTACTCACTTCCTCCACCAAATCGGAGACTCAAACGACCACGAAAATCTTCAAAATTGGTATAAATTGATTCTATGTCGCAAGAGTTTTCTATTGATACCAAGATCGACTGAAACGGAGGTCTGAGTTGGCCGGAAATTGAAGTCGAAGTTGAGAAGAAAATGAGAGAAAAATGGAGAAAGAGAGAAAATGGTGACCGCTCGAGGATGAAGAAGACTATACGTAGGACTGCACAATTATCATTTGTCCCTCAACTTTTTTAAATTACAATTTTAATCGATAACTTTTAAAATATATCTTTTAAGTTCTCACAAATTCGTCAAAAGTTTTAAAAATATTTCAAATACGCCCTTAGTAATAAATTAAAAATAGATTTTAAAAAGTGAGATTTTACATTCTAGCAATTTAAATCGCATACTTAACTGTCGCATACTTAATAATAATTATTAATAATATTTTTCATAATTACGAAAAATTAGAGGTGTTACAAGACTCATAACAATTTTGTCATTCTACATTACTAATAACCAACCCCCACCCCCCCCTCCCCAACTCAAAAAAAAAAATTAGAGAATGGTATTGGACCCTCCTTCTCCTCCCCCCTTACCCCAACCCCCCCCCCCCCCCCCCCCCCAGCCCCGCCAGGTCCAAATCAAAAAAAATATTAGAGAATGGTATTGGACCCCCCCAAATATTAGAGAATGGTATTGGAGCGAGTCAAGACACTCTCTTCTTCCTCTCCTTATCCTTATAAAAAGGAGAAAGGCAAAGGAATTGGTCCTTATTCGAATAATCCTTTTAGCGCTCAAAATATTGGGATCCTAGGCACATGGCCGTAAGGTGCCAAGCTTATCTTTAAATAGTTTCTCTGACAGGACTATGTGTGTGGCATTTCTGATTTGTCAACATGGTTCTTTTGGTATTGGACCCCCCCCCCCCCCCCCCCAACTCAAAAAAAAAAATTAGAGAATGGTATTTGACACGCTCAAACGCGTGGGAATAAATCCCAAGTGCAGGATGTGTCGAAGTAATAAATTTCCGTGAGTACGGAGTCGAATCCACAAGGAAGTGGTGGAACTAATTCTATAAACTAGAGATTATAATAGTGCGATAAAATAAATCAAGGTTTTGGTTTTTTGGGTTTTTTAATTAAAATATAATTAATTACTAATGCAATAAAATAAAGCGAGACGGATTAAATGGAAGATGATGCTAGGTAGTCTCACGGTTCTAATTTCGAATAAGGAAATATATTGACTATTATGAAGCACGTTATTAACATGATAAGAATAATTCAACTAAGGCCACACCACATTATATTGCTCCCGCAATGGTATGGTATGTGAATTCGGTCAACCACACCTATTAGTCCTAGAGTGCAATTAATCGGAAACCATAGTTAATCTAATGCCTAGGTTAATTAAGTAATTTCTTATCAAAACTAACCCAGTATTGATTTTAGAGTCAATTAAGCTCGATTGCAATCTCAATGATTTCTCATATAATATTACAATAAATATTAAATCGATTCTCATCACGGGGCATGCAATCTACTTTCGCAATCGCAAAACACCATAAATCAAACACAAAGTAATAATATAATACACTCAAAATCAATATAATCTCTGACAGTAAATATCAAATCGATCCTCATCACGGGGCATGCAATCTACGTTCGTAATCGCAAAACACCATAAATCAAACGCAATAAGATAATGCTCAAATAATCTCATTCACAATATCATGAAATAATATACAAAATATATTCGTAGTCAATAAATCCGAATCCGTTCATAGTTCCGAAAACTACCTAACAACAAATCTAATCACTCATACAATCGATTAAACATAAAGATAGGAAAAGGGAAGTGATACAACCCATTCGATGAAGTCGAGAATCGAAACCCGCTTGTTTCCCGCATAGATTCGTCCTCCCTCATTCTTCGTCTTCTCTCCGACGAATCTTCGATGGAATCGCAACTAGAGATGTGTTGGTGTTGTGTGATGTTTGGGATGAGCAAAATGGATGGAGGTCACCCTTGGAGGCACTGCCCGAGCTCGCCTCCTTGCTGTCCTAGGCGAGAGGGACTGCTGCCACATGCAGCTTTCTGCAATTTTCTTTTTATAGTAGCCCGTTAGGGCTGCCATTTTTCTTCACCGCGACCAGTGGTCGCGATGGCTTGGTCGCGGCCTTCACTGGGCGCTGGGAATGGCTGGACGCGAACGGCATCGCGAGGAAGACCTGGTCGCCACCTTCTCGCCATGCCCACTGCTGCCATGTTCTTCTTTCATCGCGAGCTTCTCGCGAGCTGCTGCTGTGGTCGCGGTCTCCCTCGCGCTGCTCACTGGTGGACTGGTCACCATCGTCGCGAGGTGGAGGTCGCGAGCTAGGAATGGTCGCGCGAGGCTCGCGCAACTCGCTGGTTTGCCTGGGCGACTTCATCGCGAGCGAGGGTGCGAGGTGGTGCTGGTCGCGGTCTGCATGAGATTTATTTTTTTGTTTTCTTTCTCTCGCCAAAACGACGTCGTTTTGGACCAAAGCATTGGTCCAAAACGGCGCCGTTTCACTTAAGACACAGCTGCCCTTCCCCAAAACGCACCGTTTCACTTAAATTGCTGGGGAACTTTTCGAAATTGCACTTTTGCCCCAGAACTTTGCTATGTTTTTATCGATGCTCTTCCCCAAAGTTACTGAATTTACACGTTTTCCCCATAAATATTCAAAATCATCACTGAGGTCCCTAAACCTGCAAACTCAAGGAAAACACATCAAAAGCACCAAAAATACTTGAGAATACAATTAAAAGATACGGTTTAAGGGTCGTAAATATGTAACAAATATTGGTCGATCAGTATTGGACCCTCCTTCTCCTCCCCCCTTACCCCAACCCCCCCCCCCCAGCCCCGCCAGGTCCAAATCAAAAAAAATATTAGAGAATGGTATTGGACCCCCCCAAATATTAGAGAATGGTATTGGAGCGAGTCAAGACACTCTCTTCTTCCTCTCCTTATCCTTATAAAAAGGAGAAAGGCAAAGGAATTGGTCCTTATTCGAATAATCCTTTTAGCGCTCAAAATATTGGGATCCTAGGCACATGGCCGTAAGGTGCCAAGCTTATCTTTAAATAGTTTCTCTGACAGGACTATGTGTGTGGCATTTCTGATTTGTCAACATGGTTCTTTTGGTATTGGACCAAACCCCCCCCAGGATCGAAGCGCGCTCTAATACCATTACTCCTCCTCCTCCTCCCCCAAACTAAAAAAAAATATTACTCCTCCTCCTCCTCCTCCCAAACCAAAAAAAATATTAGAGAATGGTATTGTTCATTGAAACTAGACTCCTAACAATTTTGTCATTCTTCATTACGGAACTCAGTATTCCTCCTCCTCCTCCTCCCCCCAAACCAAAAAAAATATCTCCGCACCCCCCCCCCCCCCAAACCAAAAAAAAATATTACTCCTCCTCCTCCTCTCCCCCCCCCCCCCCCCCCCCCCCCCCCCAAAAAAAATATTACTCCTCCTCCTCTTCCCCCCAAACCAAAAAAAATATTAGAGAATGGTATTGTTCATTGAAACTAGACTCATAACAATTTTGTCATTCTTCATTACAGAACTCAGTATTACTTTTGCTTCGGGTGTTCATAGGATCGAAGCGCGCTCTAATACCATTAGTAATAGAGAACTTTCATCCTCCTCCTCCTCCTCCTCCTCCCCCCAAACCAAAAAAAATATTAGAGAATGGTATTGTTCATTGAAACTAGACTCATAACAATTTTGTCATTCTTCATTACGGAACTCAGTATTACTTTTGCTTCGGGTGTTCATAGGATCGAAGCGCGCTCTAATACCATTAGTAATAGAGAACTCGAAAGAGTTAGGAGAGAAAACGTTAAGCTCCCCCCAAACCAAAAAAAATATTAGAGAATGGTATTGTTCATTGAAACTAGACTCATAACAATTTTGTCATTCTTCATTACGGAACTCAGTATTACTTTTGCTTCGGGTGTTCATAGGATCGAAGCGCGCTCTAATACCATTAGTAATAGAGAACTCAAAAGAGTTAGGAGAGAAAAAGTTAAGAAAATATTTGTGAGGTGTAATATCCTTTGTATTTCTTCTCATGCATATTTATAGATAAACAAACTAACAGTACATATAAAAATGAGACACTATCCACTAAGTACATAAAATAAGGAAGTTCCACTTAATGGAGTAGAGAACGTGAATGTGGAACCTAAACTTAAGCTAACAACAATTAGTCAATTGTGCATGCTAATTAATTGGAAACTAGTGGGATGGTGGGATTTGAAGGCAGTGTAATTCACGTATCATTTGTTTGGTATGATTTATTTACCGGTCAAAATATGTTTTTTTTCCCTCTAATGTCAAAAGCTATTTTGAAATATTTTTAGTGGTTTGATATCAATTGAAAATTAAATTTTCTAATATTATCTTTTAAGGTGAAATAAAAAATTCAAAAATTTTTTTTTAATGGTATAATTACAAGTTCAATAATAAGATTACTAGGATCTGCCAAAATCAATCACCAAACGTACAACTTGAATATCAACTCCCATAACGAAAGATATTTACTCCTATAATAAATGGAAAAAACTATCTGCACATTCTAACCACTTGAACTATGAGTGGATATACAAATTCAAATTTTTTTAATAAGCACTTTTTTAAAAAAAATTTAAAAAATAATTGAAAATATCCACACAATATTTTAGATCTTTCATTACATCCTTTTCTTTTCTTTTCTTTTATTAAGAAACTTTATTTTATTCATTATTTGTAGTTTATCACTCTCAAAACTCTTTTACAGACTTATTATAAAACAATATACATATTAACCTAAAAAAGACCGCTTTTAATTGAATACCAAACATTAAAGAACTTTTTGTAAAAAGTTTCGGTTTATTAAAGTTCTACAAGTGGAAGATATATTTTTAAAAACTCTACTTATAAAATCAATCCTAACACACCCTGAATAGTAGAGTAATGTCGTGTTTTGGTATAAATTATGAGTTCAAATAAATAACAAGATTTTTGGCCGAAACTTTACTTAATAATACATATCGAAAAATTTACCTTTTGGACGAGATGAGGTTAGTAATAAACCACTCTTATCCACGTCAATAAAGTTAGGGATATGTTGGAATTTATTTTTCGTATTTTTTTTTTTTAATCAATTGAATTTCATGCCAAATAGAGTTGACTTAAAAGAAATATTTTGTTTGTACTCCTCTATGCACGTTAAAAGGAAAAAAAAAAAAAAATCTTTTCAAAAAGCATACAAGAATTTTGTTTATTTACATCATCAAATCATGGTTTTCAACTCCTCATTTGTCTTACTAGTTTTGCTTTAGAAAATGGAACAGAGTAATTGTCTCCTCTGTTTTTCTTTATCTTTTCCTCGAACGAGGGTGTGTCCTTCTCTGCTATCAGAAAGTGATTGGAAGATTCAAGCAAGTTATACTACATCAGGCCCTATGGACACAGTACCACAACTATTTAATTTTTTTTAATACGGTATCTGTATCTATAATTTTTTTTTAAATACAGTATCCGTAGCATTTAAAATTTCGGTCTCATAGTATTGGAATCCACGACATTAAAGTCTACTGAAATTTGACATAGCGTACACATGTTCAATTTAAAACAAGCGACCATACATAAAATCATGTCATTTATTTCATGCTAGTTTGGATTTATTAATAGGGTAATGTTAGATTGTTTAGAAAAATTATCAAAATTCATATTTAATAATGTGGTATATGAGTTGTTAATACCACATCACTTATTACATTATTTAATAATTTATATGGTATTAACAACTTATATATCACGTTATTTAGGTATGAATTTGAATAAATTTTTTAGATAACATTGTATTACCTGTATATATTACAATGAGTGTGATATGATTTGCCTTTTGACCCAAAACTTACATGGTTTTGTTTTAAATTCTTCACTGAGGTCACTTTCTAAATAGATAATGTGGAAAATTCCTACACCTCAATCGCACACCACAATGATATACAAAATTACGTATCCACATTGAAAGAAACTTCTTTGGTAACCTTTTGGCAACTTCAAAAAAACCGACTTTTGTAAAAAAGGTCTTGGATTTTGAACATTTTTCATAAAAAGCAACTTTGTAAAATTTTTCTTGTTTTCACACCATCATATCATTTCAACAAATAATCTCTAATGTTTCTTTTTAACAGACATTTATATTACTAATAATTATTATAATAAAACAAAATTTTGTGAAGTAAATATTCTTTTTGGGTCATTTTAAGGTAACATTGTTATTTCCTGTATAATTTTTATTGAGTCGTCGACTCTATATGTTACATATTAATGGTTGGTGTAAAATTTTAATAAAATGATATATATTTCTCAAAAGGATTTTGTACACTAAAGGAATCATGACCTCTCCGATTTTAATATGTTTGTACTTTGGCTTAACGCGTGATGTGTTTAGTTCAAATATAATTTTGTATACACATTAATATATGAAGTTAAAATACAAAACGTGTAAAGTTGAATGTTAAAATTATATTAGAAAAAAAAAAATACACAACAAAGGACAGTACCGCATGTTCTTGGCTGGCCATTAAAAGTGCTTCGAGGACCAGAAAAATTTTAGTGTATATTCTGCTTCTCAGTCTTTCACAAACTTGACATTAAAAATTATAAACACAAAATATTACTGCTGCTGTCACGCGTATTATGTCTCTCTCCAACCCATGTGAGAACTCCATAGCCACACAGAGTGAGAAATAATCTGTAAATAATTTTCTCTGCTCATGAATTTTTTATTTTATTTTATATTTTTTTTCACTTTTCTTCCATTGACTAGATCTCATGCTAGCACGTGATTGAAAAAGAAAGAAACCAAAAGCAATCACTAGATAGAAAAGAAAATAAAAAGAGTAGATTTGTTAATTAATTTCCGAGTTTTGGTTCACTTCAAAATAATTAAAATCTTGACCTTACACGGAGAAGACGAAGACTACTCCTAGATTTGGTCCACAGATCATTTTAATGACTTGAATGAGGTAGCTTCCTGGGAAGTGCTTATCAACTTTTTCAGGAAGCAATTACAATAATTGCAAACGTAAGGCTTCTTCCACGTTCCCACAAAAAAAAAAAAACTGGGTCCCACACTTGCGTTTGCTGACCATAGACTTGCTTGACTTGGGTTGACTCTCAACTCTTCTTGAGTACTCTAATTCAATATAAATTCTAGCAAGTGATGGCTGATTTCAATGCAAAGCAACCCCCACCACTACCACCACTCCCAAACAAGTCCAGTGCATTTCTCTAGACTCTCTCTCTCTCTCTCTCTCTTCAACTTCCTCTTCCTCTATCTCTCATATTCTGATTTCAAAAACTTGTTTGGTTTCTGATCTGCAAACTTGACTCAGATCTCTCAAGCCTGCAAAAATGAAGGTGGGATTTTTCTCTATGCTCCAAAATTTTCAATTTTTATAGGCTCTAATGATGTATTTATTTACTTTTCATTGATTGCATATTTTTTGATAAAGATCTCAACTGTATCTTCTCTTTGTTGTCAACAGAAAGCAGTGATGAAATTGGAACTATACGATGATAAATCCAAGAAAAAAGCCATGAAAACTGTCTCTGGCATGTCAGGTATGTATATAAATATATTTTCATGGATTCAAACTTTTCAATTCTTCCATGATCTCACTCTGTTTTAGCAGATTTTAATATTTGTGTTTTTTGGGTTGTTTTAATATTTTTTAATTCAACAGGGGTTGATTCAATTCAAATGGACATGAAGGACAAGAAACTGACAGTGGTAGGAGACATTGACCCAGTAGACATAGTGAGCAAATTGAGGAAGCTATGTCACACAGAGATTGTATCAGTTGGACCAGCAAAAGAGCCAGAGAAGAAGAAGGATGAGCAACCCAAGAAAGCAGATGACAATAAAAAGAAAGATGACCCCAAAAAGGAAGATGCCGAAAAGCTTCTCAAGCTCTACCAGGCCTATAATTACCTTCCTTGCGTGACTGCACAAGCACATCCTTATTATTATCACAGAAGCACTGTGGAGGAAGATCCAAATGCTTGTGTCATCTGCTAGATTTTTTTTTTCTTTGTTGTTTTGGGAGAAGGAAAATAAAATGGAAAACCAAAAGGTTGAAATTTGATAAAAATTTATTTATATCTATATTGGTCATATAATCATATATGTACAGTTTGGTAATGATGGGTTGATTCATGTTTAATATTTGTATGTTTGTTTGGTTGGTTGTGTGTTCATGTATCAAAAATTTTGTAGTGGAAATTTCATGCTAATGAAGCTTCTTATCAGATGTTTAATTTTGGTATGTGTTTTATTATTATTATTAACAGTGTTCATTTTAAAAAGGGAATTTTCATGTTTTGCATTTCACTAAATTGAAGAAAAATTGACAGGAGAAAAATCCCAACCACCACTGCGGCGCAATGACCTCATAACAAACCACGAAGCGCGTTTACGTCATGTGACATTGTGAGCGAGGAGAAAATTTTGGGTGCATCCGGTGCACTAATTAGTACCAGATTTTTCAGGTGTTAATACACGATGAAATTAACATAAAAAGAATATTTATTTACCGGTTTTTTTTTCTCTTGGCCGATTCACCGGTTGTATCTCAAATTTTCTTATCATCTACAACATTTTTTATCTCTCCTTCTTTAAAATATTTTTTTATATTAATTTTATTACGTATTAATATTTAAGTGGTCCGGGGGTGGGGGGGTCGGGGGGCGGGGCAACAAAAATTGATTGATTGGTGTTAGTGTATCTGTTTTTTTTTTTTGAAATCGATTGGTGATAGTGCTACTTTCTTTAAAGAAGTACTTTTATTGATGATCTTTTTTAGAAATTGATTTTTCTTTGTGGAAATCAAATTCTATTAGAACACTCAAATGCCACTAAGCTTTAGTGATTGATGATGACGCATAGTTTGTTTGCCATTGCATTATTGTCCGCAGGTATCTTTCTTCAAATGTGACAAAATTTTGGATAATTTCAAAGTATATATGGTATTCAATAATTTAATTTAATTGAATAAGATGGTTTTTAAAAGCACTTCTTAGTAATCATAATTCTTTTTTTTTTATATATATTTGAGTTTCTTGTTTTCAGCTCCCAAGAGCATTCTAGTTTTCTTAAATCTTAAATCTTGTCCTCTTTCTTATATTTGAGAGTTAAATTTAGCCGGCAAATTTATTTACATCGTATGAATGTTTGTGCTATCGTACAATGTTATCGTTCAGTTATTCTTCAATGTAGACGTTCAATTTTAATAAAATAAAAGTTGAATCTATTTGTTCTTTTTAATTGTTTTATACATAACAAACGTAACAGAAAAAAATAGAATTACGTATAAATTTTATATTATCTCCTCTTCTTATCTCTTATGCCGAATTTTGATATTAAAAATTGTTTCTTCATTATTTTTTTCTCCCTCAATTTTGACTCTTATTAATGTACGGATATTGTGAGCTTAAAGGAAAATGCCAAAAAATAGAAATATGATAGAATATGACATTAAGGACAAGTTGATTAAAAATAATTTAAAGGAATGGCCGACTATTTTGAAATGAACCTAGAATTGTTGTTTTTCTTGGAGGTTTTTGGATGCATTTGTGTTTTATAAAATTGATGATTTAGGCTTAATTTATTAATTTGAAGCAGGCGGCTAATCTTATGACAAATGTAATCATGTAATCGGAGCATGTTTGAGACATGTCTGGAAACATATATTTTGGTATATTAGACTAGACTGAATTAAATAATTTTTAATTTAATTTTATATTTGTTGGTTGTAATCTAGAATTATTTTTTAGAATAAATTACAGCGCATCTACTTGAGGTATCAATAATTATTTGGGTCTACAGTTAATTTTCTAAAAGTTGATTCTGTCTATAATTAGAGATATATCAGGTAGGTAGACTATAATTTATTTAATATTTTATATGTTTTTAACGGTTAACTATCTTTTTTGACCGTCAACACTATCGGTAGGGGAATCTGCAGTCAACTTTGCTAAAAGTTGATTTCACCCGTAATTAGAGAAATTTCAGATAGGTGGGCTGTAATTTGTCATATTCTTTATCTAATTTTGTATTACACCAAAGAGATTATATTATTTTTAGTCCAATCCATACGCTATACTGCACTAAATAAATCACAGTACTAAGTTAATCCTATACAATTTAATGCAATCCAATCATATCTTATTTCATAAAAATAATACAATTTAATCTTACGCACTAATCGTATCATGATTCATTTACTTATATTATATTATATTTTTATATTAAGTACGAACCATCTTAATAGAATGTTAGTATATAACTTTAGTTTAGTATTAGCCCATTGGGCATAGTCCTGTATTAGCCCATTGGGCTTAGTCCATTTCCTGTACATCGCCTATATATGGTCACCTCTATTGTACATTGTTCAAACAATCAATATACAGAATTTACATTCTTAACATGGTATCAGAGCAAAAGTTTCCTCATAGTGGGCGCCACCTCTCTTCGGGTTTTTGGTTGTGTTTGCTTTGTCTCTCTTCCTCCACAGCCCACTGCTACTCCTATTTATTGTGACAATCGTAGTGCTATCTACATTGCTCATAATGATGTCTTCCATGAACGCACCAAACACATTGAGATCGACTGCCACATCACTCGTCAGCATCTCAAGAAAGGCATTCTAAAGTTGTTTTCCATCTCCTCTGCTGACCAGCCTGCTGATACTTTCACCAAGTCTCACCCGCCTGGTCGTCTTCGAGATCTTATATCCAAACTCCAGTTGGCTTCCTCATTGCCACCTCGAGTTTGAGGGGGGATGTTAGTATATAACTTTAGTTTAGTATTAGCCCATTGGGCTTAGTCCTGTATTAGCCCATTGGGCTTAGTCTATTTCCTGTACATCGCCTATATATGGTCACCTCTATTGTACATTGTTCAAACAATCAATATACAGAATTTACATTCTTAATATAGAATAATAGTGATTTTTGTCGTTTAATCATATATATATTTTTTTAAATCAAGTATGGACCGTCTTGACATAGACTTTTGCTATTTACTTATATAATATAAATTTTATTTTTCAAATATGAGCCATCATAATACTATTTTTGCCATTTAGTGAATTATCAGAATACATTATAAATAAAAATTTAATAAACAATGAAACTTCACATCAACTTATACTATGTATAATTAAAAAATAATTCAATTGCTAATGAGATTCTTTAATTAACACAAATTGACATTTATTTAATAAGACAAACTAAATTGAGACCATTTTTAAATTAACTCGGGCTGGAATCAGCTCAAGTTGCACATGTGATCCGCCTTTGTTCATTATTTCAATACATATTTATTGATATATTTGGGTAATTTTTTCCCCTTTAATGGAAGTAGACATTTTCTATCATAGAAGTTGTTATGGGTAATTTCCAACTACACACCGCTAAACACGATCGTTTAAACCATTGAATAACCTTTTGGATAAAAGAGATTGCTTCGATGTCGTTTGGGAATAAGCCGTCGAGGACGTTGTCAGCTAAAAAGGTAATAACCCGAGCATCATCAATATTCTCACATAACGTTAATTGATTGTCAGCGACAAATAATACGGGCTTTGTTAGCGCAGAGTCTGACAACCTGCGATACATCTGACAACGTTTATGATAAACCTGACCAAGTTCAGAACCTTGTCATTAGAGAAATCAGATATATTAAATATCCTAGTTCTGCAGGTTACCGTTCAACCACACATCTTGTCCCATCCTTGGACAGGCTCTCCGAGAAGTCAGACGTTTCACGTTTAAGGTAACATGTAGCTAACCACGTTTGCAGACAACCTGAGCATTCCTAAAATAGAAGAAGACAATGAGAATATCTAATTGACTATAAATATTGTCATTGAAGAATGAGGAATGTATACTATTTATTATATTCACCAACCCTATAAACACTTTGAATTAACTCATTAATTCTTCAATTACATCTGAACTGACTTGATCATAAGAGGTTAGTTGCCGGCTAAAGTTCGGCACCCCTCACCGGTCTTTCTTTTCCTTTTCAGTTACCTATTCCACAACTTATGTTCGCAAGGTTCTTACCACAGCCGAGAACCTTTTCGCAGACTTCAAAAAGTGAGATTAGAGACCATCAGCTCAACTGATCATTAAACCCTCTTACGTGGCACAATTGACTATTGTTGACTACCTAACCATTTTTTAGCATCAACAGAAGTAAATATTCGAACCGCACGTTTAATGATTGATATCAACAGGTCCCAACAAATTTATAATTCAATTAAAAAAAATCTAAAAATTTAATCATTACTCTAAATAAGCATTTAAGAAGTTCTACTTTGATTTGGGGTTTGGTTAATTGTTAATATTAATTTTTTCTATAAGTGACTCGTTGGTTTATCTTTTTTATTGATTATATATTTAACGCAATAAAAATCTGTAACACGATTTTAATATTATTTGTCCGTGGCTATTTGTAAATTCAAATAAAAATATATTTGAAATCCAATAATTAAAAATTCTATCAATTTCTTTTTCTAAAAATCAAAGTTTCCAAAATCCAAAAAGGGTTTTAAAAAAAAAAAAAAAATCTTTCAATTGACATTCACTTATTGTTTTATTTTTCAATTTAGGACAATTATCAATTTGGTCTTTAACTTTTAGGCAATTATTAATTTTTTAATTTAGTTTTGTTTATTAGTATTCTTAGGCCCTAACTTTCTAAAAATATATGATTTTGGTCCCTTTAACTAATTTTCTAACAGTCAAACCTAACAGAATTGGCGAAACGACTGATTTGTCATTGACTCTATTTAAATGAGTTAAAATTACAATTTTAACCTTAATTTTTTAAAAGATTATAAATAATTAGAAAGATAATATGATCATTTTATATTAATATTTAAAAAATAATATTTAAAATATTTAAAATATTTTTTTAAAAGGATCTCCACCATCTGTCAAGATTGATGGATGGTGGAGATTATATTGAAATTTAAAAAAAAAATTGAGTGAAAATCAAATATTTTTTTACATTTATTTTTTGCTGTTCAGCCACAAAATAAAAATAAAAATTGAAATTGATATATGGACGGTGGAGATCCAATCTGGATATATTAGATATCCACCAAGAGCACCAAAAAAAAAAAACAAAGAAAAAAAAACCTTGAATCTTTGAAGACAAACCCAGAAATCTGGGTTCGTCAACGCTGACGAACCTAGAAATTCGAAGATTCGAGGTCTTTTTTTTTTTTTGTGTTTTTGATAGAGCAAAAACAAATTTTTTTTTTTCAATTTTCAATTTAAAAAATTTCAATATAATCTTCATCGTCCATTAATGTTGACGAGCGGTAGAGATCTAACTAAATTTTTTTTAATTTTTTAAATTTTAACTTGGGATAGATATGTCATTTCACCAAAAAATTTATTGTTCACCCATTGATAGGTTTAAAGACAAAAATACCCCTGAAACCGTTAAGTTTGACTAACAGTTGACTTACAGAAGGGCCAAATTGATACATTTCCAGAAAGTTAGGGCCCAAAGATACCAATAAAGAAAACTGTATTAAAACATTATTAATTCTCCAAAAGTTAGGGACCAAATTGATAATTGCCCTTCAATTTATTCAATTTTTATACCAACTATCTAAGGGAGGTGTATTCAATTTATAGAGTTCATGGATTTCTAATGATTTTTATAAACTTTGCAAGATTTATGAATGACTTTCGTAGACTTTTATTTAAATGACTTTAATAGATTTTGATAGACTTTTAATAAAGATTCTTTTATAAACTTTATAGATTTTTATAGACTTTTGTAGATTTTTATTAACTTTTAAAATTACAAATAAACTAATAGTTAATTTTACCAGTCCATTCAATTTTTATTTTGCAATAATTATTTATGGGTATTGTTAGGAATTTGACTACACAAGTATGATAAAATAGATAACCAAAATACCAAGTTTTTTTTAAAACATTTATTACTCATCATATACTTGATGTCTTTAATGAAAAAAAAAATCACTTATCTCCATTATTATCAATAAAAGAATGTCTGAACATGAAAATATGAAAAGAAATAAATAAATATATTATATCAATTTATGATCAAATTGATCTCTTATATCATAATATAATTAAATTATTTTACATAATTTTTGATCTAATTTTTATCCGTCTATTATTAATGCATTTCAGATTTAAAAAAAAAAAATATTTTTAACTTATTCTTTAATCTTAAAAATATCAATATTGAATTTTATCTTAGTAGCTTTATTAAGTGTTAACAAAATACTTTAAAGTCTCAAATATCGAACATATATAGTATATATTCATAAATAATTATTCCATACTTTTTTTCAAATTAAGCACTCTTTTTTTTATCTTGTAAAAAAAAATATTCATTGTTTTTTAAATTATTTTTCGTCTGCATAATATGTTGCAGGGTGATAACAATTTCTTTTGAATTATTCTTTTCGAATAATATGCTTAATAACAAATGATAATAAAAGTTGTCAATAATTATTTATTAGGAAGTCTTCAACAGTCTTTTAGAGAAATGGAAGAGAAATTTTGAACATTTTTATGAAAAATTGTCTAAAAAAATCTAACATTTTTAAAAGTTTATGAAAGTTATTGACATTTTAAATACTCTTTGACTTTTGTAGATTTTTAAAAATTTTAGATTGAATATCTCATAACTTTTATAAATTTTTATAAAGTTATTAAAATTCTACATTGAATACACCATGAATCTTATAGACATGTTAAAAGTCTAGATTAAATATTCTATGACTTTTACATACTTTTTAAAAACTTATAAAAGACTATATTGAATACGATATAGCTTTTATAAACTATTCAAAAGTCTTTATTGAATATATCTAAAATTTTTAATTTTATAAAAATCATTAAAAGTCTTTCAAAATCTAAATTGAATACACTTCCTAAATACGTCCTAAATACGTGAGTGCTTCTAAAAAAAAAAAAAAAACACGTGAGAGTCACGTGACTGATCATCCACCCACCCTGCGCGCACGCACCACATGATAATTCAATCATCGTCGTCTTCTTCTTCTTCTTCCCAGATCTCAACCCAATTCTTCTGAAATTCTTCAAGTCCAAGCAACGAGCCCTTCCTATCCTCATCCCAGCTCGCCGAAATCGGCCCGTAAGCGAGCCCCATCGCGGAGGCGCTGAAGGTCACGAACGTCGACAGCGACGGAACCCACACGGGCACGTCCCACAGCTGTTGCTCCTTCACCAACCCAAATAAGTACATCAAAAATAGGCCGGTAGCCAGCGGCAGCCCGACAGAGACCACGATTCTCACTATTATCCTGTCCAACACCGCCTGTGGAAGCTGGTCCCCATCAATATTATTTTCGTCGTTGTAGCTGTACTTCGCGGTGGTGACACTCTTTTTTGCGGTGGCGCCGCCGCCGCCGAAGCCTTTGGAGTTGGCATGGAGCTTCCAGGCGGTTGTGGTGGTGGGGTGGAGAAGTATGGTTTGTGTTGGGTTGTGCAGAGATAGAGAACGTTTTGGGAAGTGGAAAAGTAGTGGTGGTTTTTGTGAACAGAGTAGGGTTTTCATGGTTCCTTGATGAGCTTTATCTTGATTTTTTGTTTTTCTATTGAAATCTATGTGTTTTTTATTGTTTGTATCTTATCCAGAAGAAGAAATGAATGGTGCTGCCTCAAGCTTTTGTTCACGAGATAATAATAATAATGAGTTAATTACACTCAACCTCCCTGAGGTTTGGCTAATTACATTCGGAATCAAAGTTTGCATTAATGAACACTAACCTCCCCTCACGTTAACGTTGACCGTTAAAATGACCGTTGACTTTTTCCAAATTTTTTAAATGACCAAAATACCCCTCTAACAATGTTTTTTACTGTTCATCTAAAAAATTTTACTGTTCATTTTCACAAAATTAATGGTGGAGATCCAGATTGGATCTCCACCGTCCATCATTGTTAATGGACGGTGGAGATCCAATCTGGATCTCCACCAAGAAAAAAAAAAAAAAAAAAAAAAAATTTTTTTGAAGTTCGAAGATGAACTTCATCTTCGTTCTTCGAAGATGAACTTCATCTTCGAAGTTCATCTTCGAAGAACGACGAACCCTCTGGGTTCGAGATCGAACCCAGAGGGTTCGAAGATCGAACCCTTCTTGGTTCGATCTCGAACCCAGAAGGGTTCGAAGATCGAACCCCTCTGGGTTCGATCTCGAACCCAGAAGGGTTCGAAGAATGACGAACCCTCTAGGTTCGATGTTCGAAGATCGAACCCCTCTGGGTTCGATCTCGAACCCAGAAGGGTTCGAAGATCGAACCCTTCTGGGTTCGTGTCTTCGAACCCAGAAGGGTTCATGTCTTCGAACCCTTCTGGGTTCGATCTCGAACCCAGAAGGGTTCGAAGATCGAACCCTTCTGGGTTCGAGATCGAACCCAGAGGGTTCGATCTTCGAACCCTCTGGGTTCCACGAACCCAGAGGGTTCGTTCTTCGAACCCTCTGGGTTCCACGAACCCAGAAGGGTTCGTATCTTCGAACCCTCCTGGGTTCGAGATCGAACCCAGCAGGGTTCGAAGATCGAACCCTTCTGGGTTCGAACCCTCTGGGTCTCGAACCCAGAGGGTTCGAAGATCGAACCCTGCTGGGTTCGATCTCGAACCCAGGAGGGTTCGATCTTCGAACCCTCCTGGGTTCGAGATCGAACCCAGGAGGGTTCGATCTTCGAACCCTCTGGGTTCGATCTCGAACCCAGGGGGTTCGTGGTTCTTCGAAGATGAACTTCGAAGATGAAGTTCATCTTCGAAGAACGAAGATGAACTTCAAAAAAAAATTTTTTTTTTTTTTTTTTTCTTGGTGGAGATCCAGATTGGATCTCCACCGTCCATCAACAATGATGGACGGTGGAGATCCAATCTGGATCTCCACCATTAATTTTATGAAAATGAACAGTAAAAAACTTTGTTAGAGGGGTATTTTGGTCATTTAAAAAATTTGGAAAAAGTCAACGGTCATTTTAACGGTCAACGTTAACGTGAGGGGAGGTTAGTGTTCATTAATGCAAACTTTGATTCCGAATGTAATTAGCCAAACCTCAGGGAGGTTGAGTGTAATTAACTCTAATAATAATAATAATTTTTTTTTGGAGAAATTACGCTGAACCTACCTGGGGTTTGCAATTCTACAGTTAGAAATAACTTTACCAAAAATTGACAGTAAACCCCCCTCCAATTATCTTTGACCGTTAAATATTGACAGTTGACAAACTTAAACAGTGAAAAGACGAAAATACCCCTAGAAAAAGACAAGGTCAGGGGTATTTTTGTCTTTTTGGACTTTTTAAATTTAATTTTATTAAATAAAAATTAAAAAAATTAAGAAAAAATTTCATCCCTCCATCTTTAAAATAACGGACGGTTAAGATTTATTTAAAAAATTAAAATAATAATAATAAAAAAATTAATTAAAAATAAAAAATTAATTATAATTATATAAATCCATTTTTCAGATTGAATCTGAATCGTCCATCAAGATTAGTGGACGGTGGAGATCCAATATGAAAAATAGATCTCCAACAAAAAAAAAAAAAAAAAAAATTTTTTTTTTGGGGGAATCGAAGAACCCAAGGGTTCGAACGAATCGAACCCAGAAGGGTTCGATTCGTTCGAACCTAGAAGGGTTCGAATGATTCGAACCCTTCTGGGTTCTTCGAATAACCCATTTTCTGGGTTCTTCAAAATTTTTTTTTTTTTTTTTTTTACTAATTCGAACCCTTCTGGGTTCGTCGAACGAACCCAGAAGGGTTCTTCGAAGAACCCAGAAACTGGGTTCTTCGAACGAACCCAGAAGGGTTCGATTCGAATCGATCCCTTCTGGATTCGTTCGACGAACCCAGAAAATGGGTTCTTCGAAGAACCCTTCGATGAACCAGTTCTGGGTTCTTCGAAGAACCCTTCGACGAACCCAGAAGGGTTCAAATCATTCGAACCCTTCTGGGTTCGATTCGTTCGAACCCTTGGGTTCTCCGAAGAACCCTGTGAGGGTTCTTCCCAAAAAAAAATATATATATATATTTTTTATTTTTTGGTGGAGATCCATTTTTCAGATTGGATCTCCACCGTCCACTAATCTTGATGGACGATTCAGATTCAATCTGAAAAATGGATTTATATAATTATAATTAATTTTTTATTTTAATTAATTTTTTTTTATTATTATTTTAATTTTTAAATAAATCTTAACCGTCCGTTATTTTAAAGATGGAGGGATGAGATTTTTTCTTAATTTTTTTAATTTTTATTTAATAAAATTAAATTTAAAAAGTTCAAAAAGATAAAAATACCCCTGACCTTGTCTTTTTCTAGGGGTATTTTTGTCTTTTCACTGTTTAAGTTGGTCAACTGTCAATATTTAACGATCAAAGATAGATGGAGGGGGGTTTGCTGTCAATTTTTGGTAAAGTTATTTCTATCTGTAGAATTGCAAACCCCAGGTAGGTTCAGCGTAATTTCTCCTTTTTTTTTTTTCATAAATCATTTTCATCCCTAATTTTTTTTTAATTATTACTTTTTAACTAATATTTTTTTGAACTCGTGTATTCCCTAATTTTTTACAAATCCATCAATTTAATCATTCTGTTAGTTAATTATTAGTCAAATTTAATGGTATTAGGGGTATTTTAGTCTTTAGGTACAAAAATAAAAATTAAAGTTAAAAATAAATAAAATTTTATAAAATTAGAATTAAATTTAAAAAATAAAATAATAATAATTAAAAAAATAAAAAATAGAAAAAATAATTTTTAAAAATAGTTAAAAATGACTTTAATTATTTTTAAAAATAATAATTTTTAATTTTTAAATAATAATGCCTCATGTTTTGATATTTTTAAAAATATTTTTTTATTTTTTTTATTATTTTAATAATTTTTTTTATTTTTAATTTTTAACCTATTATAATTTATTTTCATATATAAAATTTATTTTTATATTTTAATATTAATTTGAAGTGTTATTTGAATTATTAAATTTTTTATAAATTAGTTATTATTGTATTAATTTTTTAATTTTTTAAAGATTTTTAATTTTAGTGTTAATTAATTAATTTAATTTTTTTAATATTTAAGGACTTTTTTTTATAAATTTTGTGTATTTTATAATTTTAATTTTTCTGCTGACACATGTTAGATTCTTATTGGATATACAAGTTAAAGTTAATTAATTAAATTTTTAAAAAATAAAAGGTAAAATTGTATTTTAAATTTAATTATTTAAAATTAAGGGTAAAATTGTCAATATGCATATTCAGTCATGTTTGACTGTAAAAAATTTGGTCAGAATGACTAAAATGATTAATTTTTAAAAGATTAGGGACCATACGAGTGAAATAAAAAAATATCGGTCAAAAAGTAATATTTTAAAAAAAGATGGGACCAAAATAAATTTTGTCCTTTTTTTTCCTCTATGTTTGGACTTTTGTGGAAGACTTTTTGAAATTCTATAGATGGATAATATTGTCCCTCCATATATTTTATTTTTTTAACATACCAGTTGCGGTGGTGGTGACTTAATCTTGAAACGTTATCAGACTGAATAAGCATTTTTACCACCAACCCAATTCAACCGTGTCGACTCCATATTCCTTGCTTATTATCTTTTGTTTTTATTTGTTCATAGACACAAGCATTTATCTAGTTAGCATGGTCCTTATTTTTAAAATATGGATCAAGTCTCTGTTATATACTATTCTTTGCGTGTATATATATTTTTTAACATCGATAATACAAGATTTTTTTTTAAATAGTACGATTACAAGATTAATTATAAATTTACCAGAACTTATCGAGATTAATCACTAAACATGTGACCTAAATATTTACTCCAATGACATGAGATATCTACTTCCATAATAGATTAAAAACTACCCACACATGTTACTAAACAAGTATGGTAGAACTTGAACCTTCACCACTAAGATAAAAAGTACGTGCACTAATCACTTGACTTATACGTGGTGTGCATAATATAAGAAAAAATATTGAAAAAATGAGACATAATAAGTCTACAAACAAATAAAATTATTTTAAAATTTTGGTTAAAAAGACTAAATTAATATATTTATAATAATTTAAGAGTCATGTAAACTAAAAATATAAATATTATTAAAAAAGAATGGAAAGTTAATAACTTGGTGACCAAAATAAAATTTTCTCTTTTTTTTTGTTGATGGTTGTTGACTAATGCTTCAAGTTTGAATATCTTTCTCAAACTTGAAGGATGACCATACTTGGTCAAATATGGAGAAAAAAAAAAGAATGAAAAGAGTTTCAATACCTTGGCCACCAAGCTAACATTACATTTCAACGATAAGGACCACCTTATGACATAACATACCCCCCTTTTCCAGGTCTGAAATACTTGGCGAAAACCTGTCAAACTTGCTTGCTCCTCAAGTAAAATCTCCTATAAATTATTCCCTGAAACTTGTGTGATTTACACAATTCACATAACTTAGTTTATTTCTGAGGCCATGGCAACCCCTGGTTACTATCTCGCAGAGGCATATGTGTTACGAAAGATGCATAAGGAGAAAATGAAGATAATCGAAGAAGACAAACCCAAGATTGAAGGGATTGATTTAGAAGACAAAACATCTACTAGTAGTAGTACTGGTTGTTTCTTATGGAAAGTTAAGAAGATACATCTGAAACGCGTTTCGCCTACGAAAGAGATGCAATAATAAGGGTTTAAGTTTGATGGATTTGAATGTTAGCTGCCTGTATCATGTAATTGTTGTTATACATAGTTAGTTGTGATAACTTATTGTATTTAATAAAACAGTTATTTATATTCAATAATGGTATCTAGCAAATCTTGTATGTAATTAATTTGACAAAATTATTTTTAATTTGTGCATATATAGAGCTGAAATAGTGGACAGTTTGACTTGTCCGAAAAGGAATCGCATTCAGGGAAGGCTGCTAAGTTATTGTTGGTAAGACGAAGCCACCGTTGAGTAGTTTTTACGCAGACTTTTACACAACCTCTATTAGAGTCAACTTAACTGTTTTATATAGTTTTCTTTTTTTTGGAAATCAACTAAATTAACTATAGTTAGTCTTTTAGTTGACTGGTTAGCTGTATTAGTCTCTTTTCTTCAGCTACTGTATAAAGCACTATTGCTCTCTGTTTTGTAAAATAGTTTTGATTAATCAAAGGAGAAATATATCTCTCATCTTCTTCCACTCATATTTTCTCTCGTTTCCAACTCAATATGGTATTAGAGCGGAATTGATCCAATTCGCTGTAAGCTCGATCATTTGTTTCAATCGAACTTCGTCTTCTTCAAGATCAGTCACAGCAAGTATTTTTCTTGTTTCAATTGCCATGGAAGCTTCGTCAACTAGAAATGGAAGTGATTCTAGGTCTTTGGCGAATAGGTCCAACCTTGATGATTCTTCAAGTCCGTTCTTCTTGCATCATTCGGATAATCCCGGACTCATGCTTGTTTCTCATACGCTAACAAGAGATAACTATGCATCTTGGAGCAGAGCAATGTTGATTGCATTACTAGTCAAAAACAAGCTCGGGTTTGTCAATGGAACTATAAACAAACTAGAAGGTACTGATCCCAGCCTTCTCAATTCTTGGACACGAAATAATAATGTTGTTATTTCTTGGATTCTAAATTCAGTTTCTAAGGAAATATCTGCTAGTGTAATTTTTGTTGATTTAGCTAGTGAAATATGGAATGATCTAAGTGATAGGTTTCAACAGAGAAATGGACCTAGGATTTTTCAATTGAGACGTGGATTGATGAATTTGTCTCAAGAACAAAACTCTGTTAGCATATATTTCACTAAGCTAAAACTATTTGGAAAGAATTGAACAATTATAGGCATGTATGTACTTGTGGAAAGTGTTCTTGTGGTGGAATGAAGGATCTAAATGCTTACTATCAAATGGAATATGTTATGTCCTTTCTCATGGGACTTAATGATTCTTTTACTCAAGTTAGGGGTCAATTGTTACTCATGCATCCTTTACCTCCCATAAATAGAGTTTTTTCATTAGTTTCACAAGAAGAACATCAAAGGAAAATCAGTGCTTTGACTGTACCTAATGTAGACTCTTAATCCAGCAATGTTGCCTTTGTTGTTAAAACTGATTATGGTAGGAGATCTGGTAATTTTAAGAACAACTATATTGCTAGTAATCAAAATCAAAAAGGGCAGAAAAGGGAAAGGCCATTTTGCACTCATTGCAATTACCATGGTCGTGCTGTAGAAAGGTGTTTTAAGCTGCATGGTTATCCACCTGGTTATAAACCAAAAAATAGGGTCAATCTTGCTGCTACTTCAGCTGTTAATCCAATAGCTGCAACGGTTAAGCATGACCATCAAGTTGGTGTTGGGAACCTTATTCAGACCCTCAATCATGACCAATATCAAAGTCTTCTCTCTATGTTCACAAATCATTTGATAACCACTTCTAAGGCAGAAAATGATCAACATCACAGTGTTCAATCTACCTCAAACACTCCATCCATTTCATATGCAGCAGCTGCTTCATTCGTTGCAGGTATACCGAACACTCGGTCCTAGGGTAGGGAGTTATATATACCACCCTAAGGATTCGTCTTAGGGTTGAGAGTTATGTTCGACTGACAGCCACTGATAGGTCGAACGACCCATATTCCAGTCCTGAAATTATGTTGAGTATATCAAAGGGCCAGAATTGAAAGAAATGAATGAAGTTCATAGAAACGAATTTTGAATATTTTTATAAGATTTACTGAAATTAGTTGAATATTATGGGATTTTGATATATAGTTGATCTGAAATTTTACTTATGAAATATATATATATATATATATATATATATATATATAAATCGATTTCTGTTGATATTTAAATTTGAATAGTTTATTTATTGTTCTTATTGGATAGTATATTACTGATTTTATATGATAAAGGTTTTGTTTAATTATACGTTTTGTTAATATGATTATTTGATTTCTATTGAAAGGTATAGTTGATATATTATAATTTGTATTTGTTTATATACATTATAAATGAAATTATGTGAAAGTTATAAATTCGATTAGTGTACACCCACTAAGCATTATTGCTTAGCGTGTTGATTTTATCACGCGTAGGTACCAAGAATATCAGTGGAGATAAAGGAAAAGATTAAAGAGGTAATACCTGCAGACAGAGATTTAGAGTCACTATACTGCTGGGTAATTATATTTGAATTTTGTTTGTATATTGTATTTAGTTAAACATGCATATACAGAAGTTTATAAAGTTAGAAAATTTTGTGTTTTGTAAATGTTGTAAATATTTATTTTTTGATTTAAATGTTTGTTTTCAAAGGTTTGTAAATATTAATTATGAATTGATTTCATTTGAAAATGATTGGAAAGTTGCACTAAACGGCAGAGTGTGCACATGTTTGAGAAATTGATTTTGAAGTGTTGAAAATTATGTTGTTTGAGTTTTGTGGTAAAACAGGATTTTTGAAAAATCAGAAAAACAGAGGGAACTCTGCCGAAATTTTTAAAAACTGATTTTGATGGGCTCACTAGAGATGATTTTAAATTTTAAATTATTTGATTTCCAAATTGTAAACAGAATTAAGAAACGTTTTGAAAAATCCGGTAGCGCTCCCTGGGTCGATTCAGACGGGTCGGGTCAGGGGGTGTTATATTTAAGTGGTATCAGAGCGAGGTTTAGGCATTTCTGGACTAAAAGCGTAATAGTCTGTATATGCATGCATTGTATGAAGACACCTATAGACGAATGTGACTCTAATATGCAGATTCCTCTTCTGTCTTAGAGAGATAAAGGAAGAAAGAAAATGGAACTCTTTGAAGATGAAGTCAGAAGTAGACCTGGTAGTTTCGCTAGAGTAAATGGGGAAGCTTCTGTTGCATCTGGCACAGTTAGATCTGGATTAGAGAGTCAGAGACATCAACAGAGACCCTTAGCCACAGTTAGGTCTGAACAGTTAGTCATAGCAGTAGCAAGTATTTCTGGGAATACAGCTAGGGGATCAGCTCCAGCACTATGTGAACACTGTGGAAGAAAACATTCTGGGCAATGCTGGAGGATCACAGGAGCTTGTTTGAGATGTGGATCCCATGATCATTTTCAGAAGGATTGCCCAACGCTTAAAATTACTGTTGTCCAGCAATCAGAACGGTCAGCTCCCACTCTTTCTCAAAAGAGAAAATCTAGTCAGATAGGGGCTGACGTTAGTAGGCTTACAGGGGCAGCAGAGTCTTCAGGGAGACAAGATAGTTGTGCCCCAGCATCATGTAAGCATTGTAAAAGGAGACATCTCGGGGAATGTTGGAGAGTAACCGGAGCTTGTTTTAATTATGGATCTCCTGATCATAAAAGGAAAGAATGTCCAAAGAGAAAGAATAATCCTGTTCTGTAGACAGAGAGATCAGCTTCCGCAGGGTCGTCGAATGTAAGAACTGGTATGATATTTATTTTTGAAATTAATGTTATTGTATTGAGACATATAGATATTAATATATTTGTACTGTTTATATTTAAAAAAAAAATTTTGAATCAACTGAGTATGAAGTAGTAGTTAGTCATGTTTTCGAAGTACAATATGATTCCGAATAGAGTATATATATAAAGATTGTCTAATTAAGATTTAGAGATATGAATTGTCAGATGATTTGATGAAAAACATAATTATGAGAATTTGAAATGAATTGAGGTATAATTGTGGGTTATCAAGATATTGGATTAGAATTGATTATTGTTTAAGAATGGATCGTTCAGATTATGTGCAGACTATGGATAACTGAATAAATTTACAATCGAGGATAAGTATATTTATATATATTGTTTAGAATCTATAATTTATCTGATCAGCTAAGAGAAGCCAAAGTCTGATAAAGATTTTGTGGGTAAAACGAAGAATTATTTCTTCAATGTTATTTCAGTCACTGCTGTTCAGACATTGATCAGAAAACGTTGTGAAGCATATCTGGCATATGTGGTTAATTTACCGAGGATTGATTCTAGTTTGCATAATATATCAACTGTATGTGATTTTCTGGACGTGTTTCTGAAAGAACTCTCTGAAGTATCCTCAGAGAGAGAGAAATGGAATTTGTGATTGATGTGATACATGTACCATTCCAATGTCGATTATTCCGTACAGGATGACACTTGTGGAATTGAAAGAATTGAAAATACAATTATAAGAATTGTTAGATAAGGGATTCATTTGATCTAGTGTTTCTTTTTGGGAAGCACCAGTATTGTTTGTAAAGAAGAAAGATGGGTCGATGAGATTGTGTATTGATTATAGACAACTGAATAAGCTTACCAGTAAGGATAATACTCCGTTGCTTAGAATTGATAGTTTATTGGAATAGTTGAGAGAAATCAATGTCTTTTAGAAAATTGATCTCAGATCGTGTTCTCCTCAATTGAGGGCAAGAGATTCTGATGATCGGAAAACAACTTTCCAAAAACAGTACGGACAGTATGAATTCGTAGTGATGCAATTTGGGTTGACGAATATACCAGCAGTCTTTATGGATGTAATGAATCATATTTTTGTCGGTATTTAGATCAATTTGTAGTAGTATTCATTGATGGTATTCTGATCCAGTCTCAGAGCTTGGAAAAACATGATCGATATCTCTGAATAGTGCTACCGATTTTAAGAGAAAAGAAGTGTATACCAAGTTCAGTAAATTTGAATTTTGGTTAAATGAAATTGTTTTTCTGAGATATGTAGTATCAGTTAATGGTATTACAGCAAATCCCATGAAAATTTAAGTAATTATAGGTATTGACTGTTCTCTAGAACACCAAGTCCCATACTTGAATGGAAATGAAACCGTATTACTATGGATTTAGTCTTAGGATTATCCTTTATACGGAGTAAACATGATGCGATTGGAGTGATAAGAGATAGACTGACAAAGTCAGCACATTTCCTATTTGTCGGAATAGATTCTTCATTGGACAGAATTGAATGAAAATAAGTTAGTAGGACTTAATTTGATTAGGTAGATCGAAGAAAAGGTGAAGATCATAAGGGAAAGATTGGAAACTGCGTCTGAACATCAGAAGTCATATACACATGTGAAAAGAAAAGACATTACATAAAAGGTTAGTGACACCGTAATTTTTGAAAGTATCTCCATGAAAGAAAGAAGTAAGGAGATTCGGAAAGGAAGAGAAGTTAAGTCCTAGGTTTATTGGTACGTACGAAATGCTTGAGTGTGTGAGACCGGTAGCCATGGACTAACTTTACCATTGGAATTAGAAAAGATACATAATATATGTCATGTAACTATGTGAAGAAGATACAGATCTGACTCATTTCATAGAGTTCAGATTGAAACTATGGAAATATAAATCTAAGGAAGAACCAATGGAAATTCTGGACAGAGAGATTAAGGAACTCCGATTTAAGGCAGTACCATTCGTAAAGATTCTCTAGAGCAACCTTAATGTGGAAGAAGACCATGGGAAAATGAAGAGATTATAAGGCAGCAATCTTCACAATTATTCGAAAAAAATTAAATTTTGAGGACGAAATTTCTTAAGAGGGGAAGAATTGTAACATCCCCAATTTCGTATAAATATGAAAATGTAGTTTAATTGATATAGAGTATGGGAATGTGAAATTTATGACTTGAGGGGTGAAAAATGTAATTAAACGTATGTATATTTTTAAGGTTTCCAAATGGACCAGGTGGAGCGGTCCAGAAAGAATATATGAAAGAGAAGGAAAATATTGGCAGTAAATACCACGATCACTCACCGCGACCAGGGATCGCGATGAGCAGCTCGCGGTGAAAATGATGAATTGAAGCAGTGAGCACCACGACCAGGGGTCACGATGAAAATATTGATTTGGGGGCAGTGAGCATCGCGACCAACATCGCGACTAGGTACCGCGATGGTTGATTGCGATGAAGGTGGTGAAATCATTCCACAGGTAGCGACGAGCGGTCGCGGTGACCGAAATTTTATAAAAAAAAATAAGAGGCAGTGAGAAGCTTCAAGAAAAAGCCAGAGAGAAAAAGGAGAGAGGAGAGACCGGGGAAAGAAAAAAAAAGAGAGAGAAGAAAGAAGAGAGGAAAAGGAAGAAAGGAAAAAGAAAAGAAGAAGAAGAAGAAGAAGAAGAGAAGATGAAGAAGAAGAAAGGAAGAAAAAAGGAGAAAGAAAAAGGAAAAGAGAAGGAGAAAGAGAAAGGAAAAGAGAAGGAGAAAGAAAAAGAAAAAAGAAGGAGAAAAAGAGGAAAACCCAAAAGAGAAAAGGTGAAAAAACGATATCCAGGTTGGTGTACACTGATTTTTAAATTCGTTATAATCTTCGTTACATATTTTCAGTTGAATTTCCATATTTTGTCAAATTGAGTTTGAAAATTTATTTAGGAATTTTGTATAATTATGTTTTCGTTTATGAATATTGTTAGAAATTGTTTGAAAATAATTAGGGAATACGATAATATAATGGAATATCTATACTTTCGAATAAATCGTTTTGCGAATAATGTTTGGAAACGATTTTGGAATAATTTAATATAATTATTGTTTTTCAAATGATATTTGAAATAATTTTAGAATATATTGATAATAGTATTGATAAATGTTTTGGTTTTGAGAATGATTTTGACAATAACGTCGGATTATTTTAGTATTCTCGAATTTCTGTAATATCGTATGTTTTCAAATACACTTGTTTTATGATATTGTTTGAAATAAAGGTTACAACTGATTGAGATTTGTTAAATTCAAGTTGTTGATTTCGAAATGAATAAAGTGATTTGATATGAAATTTATAAAATTGTGTATTGTGAAACGGTCCTAGAATACTTGGACATATATACGGATATAGGAGGTTGGTATACCAGCTGGGTTATTTTAGCAGTACTGCACATTGCACCGATATTGATCTTGATGTTGATATTATGTACCTCCCCAAGGATTCGTCCTGGGGTAGGGAGCTATGTACCTTCCTAAGGATTCATCCTAGGATAGGGAGATACGTACCTCTCTAGGATACCGAACACTCGGTCCTAGGGTCAGGAGTTATATGTACCACCCTAAGGATTCGTCCTACGGTTGGGAGTTATGTTCGACTGACAGCCACTGACAGGTCGAACGACCCATATTCCAGTCCTGAAATTATGTTGAGTATACCAAAGGGCTAGAATTGAAAGAAATGAATGAAGTTTATAGAAACAAATTTTAATATTTTTATAAGATTTACTGAAATTAGTTGAATATTATGGAATTTTGATATATAGTTGATCTGAAATTTTACTTATGAAATATATATATATATATATAAATCGATTCCTGTTGATATTTTAATTTGAATAGTTTATTTATTGTTCTTATTGGATAGTATATTACTGATTTTATATTATAAAGGTTTTGTTTAATTATACGTTTTGGTAATATGATTATTTGATTTGCATTGAAAGGTATAGTTGATATATTATAATTTGTATTTGTTTATATACATTATAAATGAAATTATGTGAAAGTTGTAAATTCGATTAGTGTACATCCACTAAGCATTATTGCTTAGCGTGTTGATTTTATCATGCGTAGGTACCAAGAATATCAATGGAGATCAAGGAAAAGATTAAAGAGGTAATACCTGCAGACAGAGATTTAGAGTCACCATATTGTTGGGTAATTATATTTGAATTTTGTTTGTATATTGTATTTAGTTAAGCATGCATATACAGAAGTTTGTAAAGTTAGAAAATTTTGTGTTTTGTAAATGTTGTAAATATTTGTTTTATGATTTAAATGTTTGTTTTCAAAGGTTTGTAAATATTAATTATGAATTGATTTCATTTAAAAATGATTGGAAAGTCGCACTAAACGGCAGAGTGCGCACATGTTTGAGAAATTGATTTTGAAGTGTTGAAAATTATGTTGTTTGAGTTTTGTGGTAAAACAGGATTTTTAGAAAATCAGAAAAACAGAGGGAATTCTGCCGAAAGTTTTTAAAAAAGATTTTGATGGGCTCACTAGAGATGATTTTAAATTATAAATTATTTTATTTCCAAATTGTAAACAGAATTAAGAAACGTTTTGAAAAACCCAGTAGCGCTCCCTGGGTCGATTCAGACGAGTCGGGTCAGGAGGTGTTACATATAAGAACAGAGTTGGATATCAATGGAGGACCCGCTGCGTATCCCAGATCAGATTTCCCAACCCGCAAAGGGTGGTACCTCAAACATAACATATAGGCGTAGTACTACTCAGAGCACCCAATTGACATGTCAATCTCCTATATCCATATCTATGTTTACATATATCAGAGCCAAATCACTTTTCGAAAATCATATAATTCATTCCGAACAGAATCGTTAATTTAAATTTTGAAATAATATCCAAATCAGTATACACATTTTCGGAATTCGAATCGCATCAATGTACATATACAAGCAAATTACAAAATCGTTTCGGAAAATATTTGTGAATCCAGAAATCGCTTCAAATCACATTTAAACTCATATGCAATTATATATCGTAAATCCATAGTAAATCCAAATGCCCCGAATCACTTTTCGAAACAAATGGCAAAACAATATATACGAAATCGCTTTTAATAATATTCTCCGTAATATTACTATAATCAAAACATATCGAAAATCAATTTAGAATATTTTTAGTAAACAATATTACGGGTCCAAATTATATTTCAAATAAACGTAATCCAAATCACTAACAATATATATATATATATATATATATATATATATATATATATTCAAAATCAATTTATTACAAATAATATACACCAAATCATCCCAAAATCAATTTCAAACAACATATTATAATCAATAGAGCTCAAATAAACTAAAAACAATATAATATAACGATTCTGAAATATTCTGGAAAATCTGAAAAATACGAAAATGGTATCACCAAACCTGAAATGCTATTCTCCACCTAGACTTCTTCTTCTCCAACTTCTCTATCACTCTCCTTCTTCTTCTATCACCTTCTCTCTCTAAACTCTCTCTTTCTCTCTCTATAACTCACTCTCTAACTCTCACGTTGACACATTCAAATTCATATAGTCAAACTAATTTGCATGTAATGCTTTGGTATCATGTTAGGTGTAATGCTTTGGTATCATGCTTTTTAGGTGTCAAATGCAACTTTTTTTTTATTCTTCTTGATTCCTCCGTCTCTCTCTCTTATCTATTCAACTCATTTTTCAATTTTTTTTTCTTCCAAGACATGCAATTATATTGTTCTCCACCATCATCCACTAACATATATATTATATATAAATATCTCACAATTGCAATTTGCTCCCTTAAACTTCTTAAAATCTTAAAATGACAACAACTTCATAATTAATTACATATGATTTACCAATCATTCTTGAATTATCAAACTGACCCACTAATCACATTCCATCTTAATAATATTCCAAAAATATTTCACATTTATCCAATCATCAGATTGACTTCACCAATATAAATCACATACTTGACTGTTGCATGCTTAATAATAATTAATAATAATATTTTTCATACTTACGGAAAATTAGGGGCGTTACAATGCTTCTCAGTTTCTTTGAATCCCATATTTTCCTCTCCTTAATATTGGATAGTGGATTCAGGAGCTTTTCGACATATATGTTCCAATGCTACTGTTTTTGATTCTATGAAGCCTATGTTGCGTGCAACAGTAACTTTGCCTAATCACACTCAAATATCAGTTGGGTTTTGTGGTGATGTTAGACTAAATTCTGATCTCATTCTCAAGGATGTTTTATTTGTTCATCAATTCAAGTTTAACTTGATTTCAGTGAATGCACTTACCACTGACTCTCAGTTTACTGTCCATTTTTCGCAACACTGTTTTATGGTTCAGGACATTCATTCTAAGAGGATGATTGGCAAGGGTAAGAAGATGGATGAACTTTATGTCCTTAATACTAAGGAGTTGGATGCTGCAGTTACTTCAGCCATTGTGAATAATATTTCTGCGAATAATGTTTCTGCCCATAAGATGGTCCTTGTTGTATTTGTCCTTTGGCAAAACAAAGGAAATTGAGTTTTGTTTCTAATAATCATATGTCAAAAGTTCCTTTTGAATTCGTGCATTGTGACATATGGGGACCTTATCATATTTCATCTCATAATGATTTTCGATTTTTCTTGACTTTGGTGGATGATTGCACACGGTTTACATGGGTATATCTTCTCAAACATAAGTCCGAAGCTACTGCTATCATTACTAGATTTTTTTCAATTGGTAGCAACTCTGTTTGATGCTCACATTAAGGTGTTCAGGTCTGATAATGCCCTTGAGTTGCCATTTACTAAGTTTTTTCACTCCAAAGGGGTGTTGCATCAGTTTGCTTGTGTAGAAAGACCTCAACAAAATTCAGTTGTTGAACAGAAGCATCAACACTTACTCAATGTAGCTCGAGCTCTATTTTTTCAGTCCAGAGTTCCTATTCATTTTTTGTTTGAATGGATACTGATAGCCACCTTTCTTATTAATCGGACTCCTTCTCCACAAACTATACAATGTCTTACATGATTACTTTCATTTCAAGGTTTTTGGCTATCTTGCTTTTGCTTTTACTCTATCAGCTCATAGAACCAAGTTTCAGCCTCGGTCTCAGATGCCTATTTTTATGAGTTATCCTCTAGGCATGACGGGTTACAGGTTATATGATCTTATCACTAAACAGTTTTTTGTTTCTCGGGATGTTATTTTTCATGAAGTAATATTTCCTTTTCACACTATCAATACTTCTTCTACTACTGTGTTAGTTTATCCATTTCCAGACTTAGTATTACTTATTGCTTCTTTGGATACTGTCACTCCTGGTGCTACAATTTTGGGCTTTAGTCATCATCAACCTGATTCTGATGTTGCTCCTGCTTCAGTCTTGGCTAATAGTATTAGTCATGGTTGTGGTTCTCTTGGCAATGCAGTATTGGCTGATCCTAACAGTGATGATGTCCCTCTTCGACGATCTGCTAGAGTGACTAAGCCTTCCAATTATCTCCAAGATTTTCATTGCAATTTGTTACATCAACCTCATTTGCCATCTGCTACAGAACACATATTAGACACTCCATATCCATTGTCTGATTATATGTCTTATGCAAGTTTATCTTCTTTATATAAATTTTTTGCGTTGAATGTTACTTCTCATAGTGAGACCCAGTTTTATCATCAAGCTGTTAAATTTCCTTAATGGCAAGCGACGATGAAGGCTGAGTTAGAAGCTATGGAGCAAAATCACACTTAAACAGTTGTGCCTTTACCTCCAGGTAAGCATTCTATTGGCTACAAGTGGATTTTTAAAATTAAATATTGGTCAGATGGTTCAGTGATAGACATAAGGGCTGTTTAGTTGCTAACGGCTATATTCAGTAGAAAGGACTAGATTTTTTTGAGACTTTTTCTTCTGTGGGATTTTTTGAGACTTTTTCTTCTGTGGCTAAGTTAGTGACTGTTAAGGTGTTGTTAGCTCTTGCCACTAGTCATAGGTGGAATTTGGTTAAACTTGATATTAACAACGCTTTTCTAAATGTCCATTTGTTTGTAAACAGGGGGAGCGTGTTGCTCCTGAGGACAAATTGGTATGTAAATTGCATAAGTCCATCTATAGCCTTAAACAAGCCTCACGACAGTGGTACTCTAAGTTTTCTCATGTTCTTGTGCAGTTTGGCTTTGCCCAATCCAAATCCGATTATTCTTTGTTTACTAAAGGATCCAGTAATGATTTTGTGGCTCTCTTAGTCTATGTTGATGATATTATCATCACTAGTCCTAATGTTCAGCTTATTGACTCATTAAAAAGTTTCTTGCATTCTCGGTTCAAACTCAAGGATTTGAGATCTCTAAAATATTTTCTGGTTTTAGAAATTGCATATCCTTCTAAGGGTATTGTTATCTCTCATCGCCATTACACTATTCAACTACTTGAAGACGCTAGTTTTTTAGCTTGTAAACCTGCCTCTACTCCTATGGACTCTAAAATTAATTTGTCCACTTCTGATGGTGACTTGTTAGATGATGCTTCGCAGTATCGATGACTTATTGGCCGTCTTCTTTATTTGACATTGTCTAGGCCTGATATCACATTTACTATGCATAAACTCAGTCAGCTTTTGGCACACCCTAGGCTTTTACACCCGCAGGCTGCTCATATTTGCTGCATTATTTCAAGCATTGTCCTAGTCAAGGTTTATTTTTTTCTGCATCTTTTTCAGTTCAGCTGCGTGCTTTCAGTGATGCTAATTGTAGTTCTTGTCCAGATTCTCGTGCCTCTGTTACTGGTTTTTATGTCTTCATTGGTAACTCCTTAGTTTCATGGAAAGCGAAGAAACAGACAACTGTTTCTCGGTCCTCAGCTGAAGTTGAATATCACACATTAGCTTCTACAGCCAGTGAATTAATTTGGTTACAATAGCTTCTCAAGGATTTTCATATTGTTCCTACCTCTTCTCCACTATTATTTTGTGATAATTAGGCTGCAGTTCACATTGCTACCAATCCTATTTTTCATGAGTGAACTAAGCATATTGAAGTTGATTGTCACTTTGTTCGTGACAAGGTTTCTGCTGGTGTTATCAAACTTCTTCTTATTCGTACTCATCATCAGTTGGCGAATATGTTTATTAAAGCCTTGTCTTCTACTTTACTTATTCCTCTACTGCCCAAGATGAATGTCCAAGATATTTATCATCCTCCACATCCATCTTGAGGGGGAGTATTAGAGTCAACTTAACTGTTTTATATAGTTGGTTAGCTGGTTAAGTTAAATTAACTATAGTTAGTCTTTTAGTTGACTAGTTAGTTGTATTACTCTCTTTTCTTCAGTTACTGTATAAAGCACTATTGCTCTCTATTTTGTAAAATAGTTTTGATTAATCAAAGGAGAAATATATCTCTCATCTTCTTCCACTCATATTTTCTCTCATTTCCAACTCAATAACCTCCACCAACCACCGACCTGTGAAATCTAGCTAACACAAGTTTCACAAAAACTTTTGATTGGGAAGATGACAAATTAATGCCACTTCTTTGCTTACAAACTTGAATATTTGTTGATGGGTTACTTATAGCTACAATATTTGTACTTATTGATCTTGTGCGCACACTACAAGAAAAATAATTTACTATAACAGCCTATCTACCACGGGCATGGATGGCCCGCTGTAGAAGACACTTATCCACCACAGGCCTTTAAAAGCTTGTGATCATCAATGATATCCACAACGGGCCACTAGTGACTGTGATGGATAACAGTTATTTATTACGGGTATTTAGTGGCCCGTTGTGGATAAGATATATCTATCTGCCACGGGCATGCATAGCCCGATGTAGAAGACATTTATCCACCATAGGCCTTTAAAAGCCCGTGGTCCTCAATGATATTCACAACGGGCCACCAGTGACAGTGATGGATATCCGTTATTTATTACGGGCATTTAGTGGCTCGTTGTGGATAAAATATGACCCAACATACAATTGGGTCAATTACGGGTCGGGTCGTATTAACCTGAATCCAATTCAATATATATATATATATATATATATATATATATATATATATAAACCCTAACTTTCCCTCATTTTTCTCCCCCAACCAGCAGCAGCCCACCCCTCTCATCATTCTTTGCTTTCTGTTGCCGCTCCGTCGTTCACCGTCTCAAGTCCGGCACTTACCGCCTCTCTCATCCTTTGTTGCTTTCATCTTGGTGTTACTTCTTGGCCCAAGTATGTTTTCTGTTGCTTTAGCTTCATCAATTTGGGTTTTTTTTTTTGTATATTTCTGGGTTCCTGCCTTTTCGATTGAAGATAGGGAAGATCTTGGTCTTTTATTGTAAACTATTGTATGATAAAAACAATTAACTATTAGAAACTATTATATGATAACATGGGTAACCAATCACAAACTTTGTGAGGCGGCTTGAGCCCACTGAGTCGAAACTTCCTCCGCCATTGCATGAAGTGTACATGCAAAAATTGTCTTTATGTAGGGATTTTCACTAGATGAGCTATTACCTTTTATTGGACTATTAAACAATTTTTGACTACATTATACAATGGACAGAATTGTTTTAGTAATTATGTTGATTCTGTTTTGTGTAATTTTGTTAGAGGACTAGGAATTCTTTATGATGATAAAGGAACAATTTCATTTTTTTTTTCTGTAGTGGAGTTGTTTTAGTAGTATTAATGTTGGTTCTGTTATGTGGGACAATATTCATTTTTGGGCATGTCTTCTGATATCTGTTTCTGCTAACTTCAGAAGTATTCCTTTTTTCTTCATAAACCTTAGTTGGGAGGCTGCTATAATCTACAGAGGGTTTATTCTTAGGGCTGTCTTCATGTTTCTGTATATTCTTTGCTACTGAATATGGTTATTTTTGGACCCAATTTGAACCCAATTTCGCACATATATATATAGATATTTTATCAAAAATAACATAAACATCTCATACTACCACTAATGAAAAACTGTTAATAAATACTTTTAAATATTTAGTGCAGACAAAAATCAACTAAATTAGTTTAATGTGTGGAAACACGCATCTTTTATCATTTAAAAATAAAAATGCTTTTGAACACAAATGAAATTTATTGTATTAGTAAAATTCACTTTTGACAAACATTGTGACCCTCTTAATTTGTATTACAAATGCACATCCATCAACACATTACACACACAGCCAAACTTAAACAAAATCACCACTACATGAAACCAAAAAGTTTAAAAAAGAAAAACAGATCAGACTATAAAATCACATCTCAGTTTTGGTGGCCTTGATATCTTCCCCAAAAGAGCCCTGCTCCCCTCCCTTATACACAGTTCTGTTTTTATGATAGTTTTTGAGTTGTTAAATAATAATAATAATAATAAATTACAGTTTAGGAAACTACTAATAGCTAAGGTTTAAAAGGTGCTTTTATTTCAAAAAGTAGAAATATTGAGATTTTCACATGTTGTTATAATATAGATAGGTTGGCCACTAGCACCATGTCGTTACCAGCTTTGCAGTTTAGGGCATGCAACAGCTTCAAAAGAATGTATTAACATATTTAGTAGAGAAAAATATTTTGTTCGGCTGCTATGTTCTTAGTCTGTTATTCTCATAATCTCATATTACCTATAAAAAGAAAGTGCTTTGTTAAACATGTTAATTATATTTTTTAACTAAAGTTTGGACTTTGTGTCAATTTTTGGGTATGATATCAGTGTCTAAGAGAGTGCTTTATCTTCCATGATCATAAGAGAAAAAGTAAAATTTTAAAAAAGAAAATGAAGCATGGTCAAACGTCCATGCCTTTAAAGACTGTTTAGTTTCTTAATGTTTTTCATTATTATTTTAATAAAGTTCCATTTTATTTTATATTTTTTACTGTATTCCTTCATATGTCACATGAATAACAACTCATTATCAGGTTTTTAGCAATAAATTGTCATATGTACATAAATATACTTATTTCAATCTACTCTCCAATAACTTAAATGCTCCAAAAGGATAAAAGGACAGAGATAGACTTGTTCCATTTTCATATAATTAAGTGCAAATCCATTTCTTTCTTGGTGGTGAATCCATGTTTTATTCAAAACCTCAAAATTATTTAGCTGTTAAATCTAACATATTGATAAAGGAATCAGGTGTAGGTGTCTGCATTGAATTTTTTGTAGTGGAATTTTATAGCAACTTGGTTGTTGGTGGGGTTGTAGACCCGGGATCGGTCCATATCAAATACATAAACTCTAAAGGGTTCAAGCCAGATCATCATGTTTGTTTGCCTATTGCAAGTTGCAGTGGACTCCCTCTTAGTTCAAATCATAATCTTCAATGCTAATGGATAAATTTTTAATAAATGTTTCAAAGTTGTTTACTTGCAAATAGATAAGGATTAGCTAAAATTTTCAAAGTTAATATGCTGAATTCATTCAATTTCATCTAAAAAATATATATGTGTATATATATATATATACACACACACACATACACACACACACACACACATATATATATATATATATATATATATGACAATTTTTAATTTTTAATCCTCTTTTTTTCAATTGTAGAATAAAACAAGAATATAGAGATGATGCTAAAAAATTTGTTGAGGCTGCTAAAAGAAATGCAAGAAATCGTGATTTGATAGTTTGTCCTTGTAAAACATGTCAAAATCTAAGTTTTTATCCTACTAAGATAGTGTACGAACACTTAGTCATTAAGGAGATGAATCCTACCTACACTAATTGGGTCTTCCATGGGGAAAATCCAAGAACTTCCATATCAAATGATAAAAGTTCAAATACATTTCGAATGTATAGGGATGTTTTCTTCGAAGATAGTTTTAATGTTGAACCAGAGGGCGAAATAAGAGATGAAGACCTTACTCAGAATGTGGAAGATGCTGAGACGCCTTTGATATATGGTAGTACAAAATACACCAAATTGTTAGCTATTGTAGTTTTATACAAATATAAAGCTACACATGGTCTCTCTGATAAGGGTTTTGATGAACTACTCGGGATCCTTTGAGATATATTGCCACAAGATAATGTACTTCCTTATTCATTGTACTCAACCAAAAAGTTGCTTAAAGACTTTGATTTAGGATATAAGAAAATACATGCATGTGTGAATGATTGTTGTTTGTTTCAAAAAGAACTAGGTCATCTCGAGGAATGTCCAAGATGTGATGATTCTCGATGGAAAGTAAATAAACAAACTAATCATATATATCAGGGAGTATCTGCTAAAGTACTTAGGTATTTTCCAATAATACCAAGGTTTAAGAGAATGTTTAAGTCTTCTGATTTGGCCAATGACTTGACATGGCATTCTACCCATAAAAGTTGTTAGGAAACTGTATGTGGAAGCAATATAACCGCAACTAAAGTAAAGATTTGAGAAAGATGGAGAAGAACTGGAGACACAGTATTTACGTGGTAAAACCCCCAATTAATTTGAGGGAAACATCCACGGGCAAAGATAGAAAGACTTTATTAGACCCAAAAAATAATTACAACCTCTCTCTAATTTTCTAGGAGAGAACAACCTTAAAAGAGAAGAAAATACACTTAAGGGAGAAGAGAAGACTTGATTTTGGGATGGTTTACAAATGAATGAGGGGGGCTATTTATAGGAAAATTTCTGGTACTATTCACCGGGTACTGTTCATGCGTACGGTACTGTTCACGTATACGGTCAACACTGTTGACGTCACTGCTTACGTCATGTTCACTGTGACGTCATTGCTTACGTCACTGTGACGTCATTGCTTACGTCACTGTGACGTCATTGCTTACGTAACTGTGTTACTGTAGCACTAGGTCAGCCCGATACTATTCATTCACCCGTACTATTCCTATTGGGTCAACCCAATACTATTTAGGCTACTACCCACCCTTTTGGGCCTCATTTTGGGCCTGAAAAATTATCTTCACTATTTAACATTCTCCCACTTGAAGTCATTTTTCATGGTCCAAACATCTTTCTATTCTTTGCTCATACTCATGTTGCTTACGTTTCTGCTAGGCCGAATGAGGATCTACACCATATGAACTTGTCAGCATTGATTGGCTTGGTCATTGCATCTGCTAGGTTCTCCTTAGTGTGAATCTTCTGCATATCCACATTACCTTCTTCCACTACTTCTCGAACAAAATGATATTGAACTCCTATGTGCTTTGTCCTGGAATGAAAGGCTGGATTCCTTGCGATATGCAAGGCACTCTGACTGTCACAAAACAGAACAATCTTCTTCTGCTTGTGCCCGAGTTCCTCCAATAACCTTTGTATCCATATTGCTTCCTTGCAAGCTTGTGTAGCCGCCATGTATTCTGCTTCCGTTGTAGATAAGGCCACAACAATTTGTAATTTGGAAATCCAACTCACAGCTCCTCCTGCAATTGTAAACACATAGCCCATAGTGGATTTTCTTTTATCGAGATCTCCTGCAAAATCTGAATCTACATAGCCCCTGACAGTAAAATCTGATCCTCCATAACATAATGCAACATCTAAGGTTCCTCTGATATATCTCAGAATCCTCTTCACATTATTCCAATGCTCTCTACCAGAATTCGCCATGTACCGACTGATTACTCCCACTGCTTGTGCAATGTCTGGTCTTGTACATATCATGGCGAACATTAAACTTCCCACTGCCGATGCATACGGTATTCGAGACATCTCCATCCTCTCTGCTTCATTGCTAGGACTCATACTTGAGGATAACTTGAAATTAATAGGAAGAGGGGTAGAAATTGGCTTACAATCTTGCATATTAAAGCGGCGCAAGATTTTATTGAGATAGTTTTTCTGGGAAAGCCAAATCTTCCTATTATTTCTGCCTCGTTGAATTTGCATCCCTAGAATCTTTTTTGCTGGTCCCAAGTCCTTCATATCAAACTCCCTAGCCAACTGTGCCTTTAATTCTTGGACTCGATCTTTGTTGGGGCCTGCCACCAACATGTCGTCTACGTACAACAGCATTATGATGAAATCACCATCATCACCAAACCTCTTGTAATAAGTACAATGGTCTGAACTAAGTCTGTTGTACCCAAGGCTTATAATGAAGGAATCAAATCTCTTGTACCAACACCTCGGCGCCTGTTTGAGACCGTATAGAGATTTGTTCAACCTGCAAACCAAGTTCTCCTTGCCTGTTTCAGCAAAACTTTCTGGTTGAAGCATATAAATTTCTTCTTCAAGCTCTCCATGAAGAAATGCAGTTTTCACATCCAACTGCTCCAGATGTAAGTCAAACGTAGCACACATAGCCAGGACTATTCTGATTGTTGTAAGTCAAACAACTGGGGAAAATATCTCGTTAAAATCAATTCCTTCTTTCTAAGCGTAGCCCTTTACCACCAATCTTGCACGATACCGTTCCACTTGATCATTGCTATCTCGCTTGATCTTGTAAACCCATTTATTACCAATGGCTTTTCTTCCATATGGCAATGGTACCAGTTCCCAAGTCTTGTTCTTGTGTAGAGCTTCAATTTCTTCCTGCATTGCTGCCATCCACAGAGATGCATCTGAGCTACTCGTAGCTTCATGGAAAGTTGAGGGCTCTTCATCCTCCGTTAAAAGACAGTATGCAACATTGCTCTCAGTAACATACTCCGAATGCCAAGCTGGCGGCCTTCTCTCACGAGTTGGCCGGCGAACTTCTAGAGCCTCGGACTCGACTGGTTCTTGTACCTCGTGCTCTGGTGCTGCTTCAGTAGAAACTGGACTTTCTTGTACCGGATTATTTTCCACTTGTAATGTTGTAGTCTCTGAAGCCTCCTTCGATGTGCTATTGTTTCCATCTTTTTGTAGTAGTTGATCTTCTACAAAGATCACATCCCTGCTGATAATAACCTTGCGGGTAGTGGGATCCCACAGGCGATACCCCTTTACTCCGTCAGCATACCCCAAGAATATACACCTCCTAGATTTTGGATCCAGCTTTGATCTTTCTTGGGCATTGTACATCACGTACGCAGGACATCCAAATGGATATAGATTTGAATAATCAGACGGCTTACCAGTCCACATCTCCATCGGTGTTTTTAAATTGATTGCTGTTGATGGCGACCGATTTACCACATAACAGGCGGTTTTGGCTGCTTCAGCCCAAAATGAATTGAGTAGGCCTGCAGTCCTCAACATAGCTCTTATTCTTTTAGCAAGAGTTCTATTCATCCGCTCTGCCACTCCATTCTGTTGAGGAGTGTATGTGACAGTGAACTGCCTGTCTATTCCTTCCTGCTTACAAAATGCAAGAAACTCGCCGTCTGTATATTCTCTTCCATTATCTGTCCTCAAACACTTGATCCTTTTTTCTGAATCAAGTTCTATCCGCGCTTTAAAGGCTTTAAATACTGCAAGCACGTCTGACTTTCTCTTGATCGGGTACACCCAGCATCTCCTGGAGTAATCATCAATAAATGTCACCATGTATTTTGCTCCTCCTAGAGATATATCCGGTGATTCCCAGACATCAGAATGAATCAAGTCTAGGATGCATTTGCTTCTAGCCGTACTGCTGCTGAACTTCAATCTATGCTGCTTGCTTGTAACACAATGCTCACAAAAAGGTAGATTTACTAATTTGAGCCCAGGAAGCAGATTTCGATCGGATAGAATCTTCAAACCTCGTTCCGATATGTGGCCTAGTTTATGATGCCACAATATCGTTGATTCTTCTCCATGGTTGGTTGATGCAGAACATGAATCCGCTTCCTGAAGTGTTTCTCCTGTAAGCATGTATAGATTTGCACTGATCTTTTCTGCCTTCATAACCACAAGCGCGCCTCTGACAATTTTCATGATCCCATTTTCAATATGGGTCTTGCAACCAAGATCATCTAATTGTCCCAGAGACAATAGATTCTTCTTTAGGCCCTTCACATGTCGTACCTCCTGAATGGTGCGGACTGTACCATCGTGCATTTTTATCTTGATGGTACCAATACCAGCGATCTCCAAGGCATGATCATTACCCATAAATACAGATCCTCCAAAGATGGGTTCATATTTGTGGAACCATTCTCTTCGAGAGGTCATGTGCCAGGTGGCTGCTGAATCTAGAAGCCAGACATCAGCAAACCGTTTTCTGCCTTCACTAATAGTAGTGCCTTCGCTGTATAAAACTTCACCATCATCTGAGGTGCTTGCTACACATCCTTGAGAGCTTGATGACTCCGGAGCTCTGTTATCTCCACTCTTCTTCCTGTTCCAACATTCTGATCTGACATGCCCTTTTTTGCCACAATGGTAGCATTTGATACTCTTCTTACTTCTTGACTTTGATCTACCACGATTTTGACTCCCACTGGGGCCACGTTCCGTTGATCTCCCTCTCGTCATCGTCAAAGCTTCAGCTTGTTGTGAGCTTCCCAATTTGTCTTCTTTATTTTTACGCCGACTTTCTTCTTCGAGAACTGCGGCTGCAACATCATCGAAGACTAGATACTCCACAAGTATATTGTTTGTGAGATTGATGATGAGTTGATCATACGAATCTGGTAGACTTTGAAGTAGAAGTTCGGCACGCTCATTTTCTTCTATTTTATGCCCCAACACTGTGAGTTGAGAAAATAGAGTATTTAAGGTGTTGATATGGTCAGTCATCGTTGAAGATTCTGCCATTCGAAGAGTATAGAGTCTCTTTTTCAAGAAGATTTTGTTGTGCAATGACTTGGCCTCATATAATTTTGTCAGAGTCTCCCAAATCTCCTTTGCTGTCTTCTTCTCTGCTATACTTGATAACACTCCATCAGCAAGTGCCAAATGCAGATTAGCAATTGCATTGCCATCCATTTCGTCCCACTTGCTATCATCAGTAATTTCTTTTGGTCTGTCTCCAATTGCTGCCAGGCAATTGTCTTTTACTAGTATTGCCCTCATCTTCATCTTCCACAGCGAGAAATTGCTTCCGTCGAACTTCTCAATCTTGAACTTTGTTGCCATAATGTTGATGATGACCTGCTTCTCACTTGGATCGTCTCACACTATTTCACCGTATAGTACCGTATATTGGAATAGTGACCGTAGTTATGAATAGTGCACCAGGTAAGTTCCCAGGAAAGAGAGGTGGGTCACAACGGACACTCTTAAGTACCAAGTCTTTCCTTAGCCAGATCTTTCCTGGACATGCACTTTCCACACCACCACACTTATTTCCAGCAACCACGAATACTACCGGAAGCTCTTAGTCAGTAAACTCAAGAACAATTCTTTTCTGATGTGGAAGATCAGACAGTGCTGCAACCACAGAGCATACTAAGAATTTACTAGAGATTCTAACACCTGCAACTCGGAATACAACCGGAAGCTCTGATACCACTGTTAGGAAACTGTATGTGGAAGCAATATAACCGCAACTAAAGTAAAGATTTGAGAAAGATGGAGAAGAACTGGAGACACAGTATTTACGTGGTAAAACCCCCAATTAATTTGAGGGAAACATCCACGGGCAAAGATAGAAAGACTTTATTAGACCCAAAAAATAATTACAACCTCTCTCTAATTTTCTAGGAGAGAACAACCTTAAAAGAGAAGAAAATACACTTAAGGGAGAAGAGAAGACTTGATTTTGGGATGGTTTACAAATGAATGAGGGGGGCTATTTATAGGAAAATTTCTGGTACTATTCACCGGGTACTGTTCATGCGTACGGTACTGTTCACGTATACGGTCAACACTGTTGACGTCACTGCTTACGTCATGTTCACTGTGACGTCATTGCTTACGTCACTGTGTTACTGTAGCACTAGGTCAGCCCGATACTATTCATTCACCCGTACTATTCCTATTGGGTCAACCCAATACTATTTAGGCTACTACCCACCCTTTTGGGCCTGAAAAATTATCTTCACTATTTAACAAAAGTGAAGATGGAAAAATGTGGCACCCCATTGATTCACCTGCATGGGAGACTGTAGATGATACATGGCCATGTTTTGCATCAGAGCCACGCAATTTAAGGCTTGGTTTAGCTGTAGATGAATTTAATCCTTTTAGAAACCTAAGCTCAATATATATTTGTTGGCCCGTAGTTCTAGTTACATACAATCTTTCCCCATGGAAATGTATGTCAAAAGATAATTTGATGTTAACACTATTAATTCCAAGGCCAAAGCAACCGGGGAATGATATTGATGTGTATTTGTAGCCACTAATAGAAGATTTGAATGAGTTATGGCATACATGAGTAGAAGTATATAATGCATCTACTAATTCCACCTTCAATTTAAAGTCAATTTTAATGTAGACCATAAATGATTTTCCAGCCTACGAAAATTTGGTAGGGTGTTGTGTTAAAGGTAAATATGCTTGCTCTGTATACGGGTTGAATACATGTTTTGATAGATTAAAGGCTAGTAACAAGAATGTGTATATGCATCGGCAATTTCTTCCAATGGATCATACATTTCGGAAAAAAGTTTCATAATTCAATGGGAAAGAAGAAACAGATGGCAAGCCTCGAGTAATATCTGGTGGAGAAGTTCGCCTTGCTTGTGGGGAAGTTGAAAATGAATGGGGAAAGAAGAGAAAGGGGAAAATGAAGAAAAACCATAATTCTATATGGAAAAAAAAAAAAGTCAATATTTTTTTATTTGCCATATTGGGAGGTAAGTCATTATTTTATTTTATAAAAAATGTCACTAATTCCTTTTTTTCCTATTTATAAATTTAACTTGTATAATTTAATGTACAGGAATTATGTTTGCGTCATAACTTAGATGTGATGCACATTGAAAAAAATATTTGTTAGAGTCTTGTTGGCACTCTATTGAACATGAATGGAAAAACAAAAGATGGTGTTAATTCCCGTAGAGATTTATAAGACTTTGGCATTAGGCATGAGCTACATGTCAAAGTGTGTGGAGATAAACTTTATCTACCTGCAGCACCGCACACTCTATCCAAGGTAGAGAAACAACTCTTTTGCAACTTGACTCTAGATGTATCTCAATTTGACTCTAGTATAGATGATTGCGAGGATTATGCTCGAATAGAATGTGAGGATGTGGTTGTACAAATCTAGTGTTGAACACTATTAGATATTATCTACTATGTATGCTTGTTTTTCAGTGAAACCTCTATATGTAACCCTTGTCTATTTAACTATTATTCAATATGAATTATATGTACCTCATTACATGCTTGCATCATCCTCATTATTGATAATTGTCCCAAAAGTTTGTGTTATTTTTTCTAGTAAATGCTGATGGATGTAGTATGTTATGATTGGAAGTAACTATGAAACTTATAACCATAAATTGATATTCATAGTACAATTGGTAATGCAGTAAATTTTCATTGGATTTGAGAGTGTTGTGTAAAACATTAATGACATGTTATTTTCCTTTTTGTTACTTTTTTTTTTTCAGGTATTTTTAGATGTCGAACGAAGAAGGTACTAGTACTCCAACTATGACTGATAATGAGACTGAATCGAAGAAAAGAAAGGGGAGAGGTAAAAACCAATTGGATTCAAATAAAATTGCAAAGGCTAAGGAAATAGGTATTGGTTTTAATGAGTTCGGCCAGCTAGTTGGAGACAGTTCGATAGCACTAAGTACATTTTGTGGGACTCTTGCCGCTTAATTGATACCAATAACTTATAAAAGTTGGCTAGAGGTACCTGAAATCTTAAAAAAGTGTGTGGGAAACTACAAAGGTACGGAATTTCGTGTTTTATTTTTCCAATTCTTTCCAATATATTATTATGAATACTTTTTGAGAACATAGTTTAAAAATGCAGAGTAAATTTAGGTTGGATGACATTGGTAAGGATTATATACTTTCATCAATGTGTAATTATTGGCGACAATATAAAAGTAAGATAATAAAGAAAGTTATAAGTGTTCCTCCTGGTCCTAGGGCAACAAGAGCGATCCAAATGTTAAGGCCAGATAACATTGTTGATGATGAAGAATGGATAAAGTTTGTGAGATTTCAATTCTATTTAGAATTTGATGTAAGTCTTAATACAGTTAACTTGAAGCCAAATTATGTCATAAAATCATTTAACTTACTTTTTTTTTTTAGGGAATAAGTAGACATTATTCTGAGTTGGCAAAAAAGAATGACACTCCACAAACAACTAGTCGTAAAGGAATGGCATGACTATGTTAAGAATTGGTAAAACTTTTTTCAAACTATTATTTAGTTACCTAATAAGCATCATTATTAAGGAGTGAAAAAAGGGGAATAATAACTATAATGTGTTTATATATATAGAGAGGCTTGCAAAATTGGAAGCAAATGAAAATCCTGAAGAAGTAGATAGAGTGGAGACTTGGATAACTGGACATAAGATGGAAAGTCAGTGAATGAAAATGTTGGAGAAAAAATTGTATGATTTGGTTCATTTGTTTATTTTTTATGTTGTGTTATAATTTATAATTTATTATATTTTCTTAGTTATTGTGATATCATTATTATTTATCATGACATTTAGAAACAAATGAAGACTATTTCTTTGGATAAGACAAAGGTAATCAGAGAGGATGCAGTATCTCAAGTTTTAGGAAATGAGCATTGAGGGCATGTCCGTGGACTGGGATTTGGTGTAACACCAACTAGAGTACAAGCAGCTGTGATTGGTAAACAAACTACAACTCAGTTTTAAGAAGAGATGAAAGCTTTGAGGCAACAAATGTCTGAAATGAAATCTGATTTTTTAACTATGCAGGTAATGTTACGTAGATTATGCTACTACTTTAATTTGTATTAAATGATATTTTAATTTGATGTTAAGTGAATTTCAATTTCAGACCAATTATATACCGGTAATTGAAGGAAAATTAACGTCTTCTAGCTTGCATCAGGTAAATGTTTCAGATTTTGTTCATGCTTTTACCTTTTTAATTTATTGTTCTAAGATTTACTCGTTTTTTATGTTACTGTTTTGCTGCATTATTTCTTATATAATATTAAACTGAAATTAGCTTTAAAAAATACTTGTTATTTTGGTAGGGACAATATTCAAGTGCATCAAATAGGCAAGGAAGTAATGAAATTGCAAAAATTATTGAATCTTCTATAAAGGTAATATTTTATTCACAAAATGTTAGTTGAAGTTGTATACTAGTCAAGATATATTTTATTTTAATACGTATTTTTTTTTTTTTTGTGGTTATGTTAGTCACCGCCAGAGGTTTCCATAAATAAAATAGATACTTTATCTCAAAAGGGTAAAAAATGCAAGCTATTGCATTGGATTGGTAATGAAGAGGTAGTGGCAGAAGCTGAAATTGAATGCACTGATCCACAAACATTAGTTCACATATGATACTTGATTCGGATCATTGGAAAATCACTATAAAAAAGATATTGGTGAATAAAGTACCTTTGTGTCACTCAACTAGTGAGCTACATATACTTGAAGATGCTAGGGGTACTTATATTGTTTGGCCTTCAAAATATAATACATATTAGGATTTTATTTATTTTTGTAAGTTATGACACAGTTACGATTCATGTATTATTTTGGGTGTAAATATAATATTAGAACTTGAGTATTTTAATTAGAATTTTGTGTTATTTTGTTATTAGTGTGAATATAATATTAAGACTTGAGTAATTTAATTAGGATTTGTGTTATTTTGTTATAAATTAATATTAATGTTATTTTGTTTTAATGTTTTGGGTGTTAATGTTAAATTATTTAAATTTATTAGTTGATTTTATAAGACAACCAAATTTCATTCTACTAATAAAATTAAGGGAGATGTATTCAATTTAGATTTTGGATGACTTTTAATGACTTTTTCTAAGTGAATGACTTTCGTGGACTTCATGGATTTTTAATGACTTTTATAGACTTTACAAGATTTATGAATGACTTTCGTAGACTTTTATAGACTTTCATTTAAATGATTTTTATAGACTTTGACAGACTTTTAATGACTTTATTAAAAATACTTTCATAAACTTTTATAGACTTTTGTAGGCTTTCATTAACTTTTAAAATTACAAATAAACTAATAGTTAACTTTACTGGCTCATTCAATTTTTATTTAGCAATAATCATTGATATGTATTATTAGGAATTTGACCACACATGTATGACAAAAAAAAAAATAGAGTCAAATAGATAACCAAAATACCAAGTTTTTTTTAAATATCTTTTACTCATCATATACTTGATGTCTTTACTAATGTTTAACCTATTTTTTCACCCGTCTATTACTAATGCATTTTAGATTTAGAAAAAAAACATTTAACTTATATTTAATCTTGACAATATCAAAATTGAATTTCATTTTTGTAACTTTATTAAGTACTAACAAATAGTCAAAGTGTGTATAAAAAAAAATAGTTAAAGTGTATTTAAAGTATTCAAAAATAATTATTTCATACTTTTTTTTTCTTTTTACTATAAGTACTCTTTTTTTATCTTGTCAGAAATATTTTTAAATTTTTAAATTATTTTTTATCCGCATAATAGGTTGCATGGTGATTACAATTCTTTTTTAATTATTTTTTTTAATAATATACTCAATAGCAAGTGATAATAAAAATTGTCAATAATTATTTGTTTGAAAGTTTTTAAAAGTATTTCAGAGAAGTAGAAGAGAAATTTTGAGCATTTTTATGAAGAATTGTCAACAAAAATTTAGCATTTTTAAAAGTTTATGAAAGTCATTGACATTTTGAATACCTTGTGACTTTCGTAGACTCTTAAAAAGTCTAAATTGAATACCTCATGACTTTTATAGACTTTTTAAAATAAATAAAAGTCTAGATTGATACATCATGATTTTTATAGACTCTTCAAAAGTCTTTATTGAATACACGCAAACTTTTTAATTTCATAAAAGTCTTTAAAAATCTAAATTGAATACAAATAATTTTTTTATAAAATTTAAAAAAAGTATCAACCACGGACAAAATCCGTTGTCACTAAATTATTAACAACAAGCAAAGCCCGTTATGAATACATTATAATCGCGGGCATGTGCCCGTTGTCAATTATATTACTAACAATGGGCAACGACCGTTGTATATAAATTTTTAACAACATGCAAAAACCGTTGTATTTATTTTATTCACAACGGTTGTTGCCCGTTGTAACAATTGTTATTGATTGCGGGCTATGCCATTTGTCAATTATGCTATCTACCACGGGCAATAACCGTGGTGGAAAAGTGGCACTTTCCATCACTTCTTAACGTACAGCGGACGTTTTGCCCGTGGTGGATACACTTCTACCACGGGCATTTGCCCGTGGTAGAAGACTATTTTTCTTGTAGTGGCATACGGTCGTTGAGAGATCCACTATAACAAATTTGACATACCGTAACGTATAAAATGCGTTGATAAAAGTTTTAGCAACAGATAGCCATATGTTGCTGACGGGCATGTTGCTAAAAGTCCAATGGTTTTTTATAACGCACATTGTATATTGTCGTAGGCTTTTCACAATACGCATAGGTGTTGTCACATGTTTTTCACAATGTGCATTATCTTACTACAACGAATTCTGCACGTTGCTATAATTATTAAAGACAACATAAAATGTACGCTACTGTAGCTTTTAAAGACAACATTGGGTTCACGTTGCGAAAAACCACTGGAGTGCAATATAAGAAAAAGGTAAAGAAACCTAATTATCGAATCGACTTACATCAAACTCCCTTGGGGGATCGATGTTTCTTAAGAACACGGTCAGATGTATTCAAGGAATTGAATTGCAATTAAGAACTAAATTACATGTTTGCAAATCTTATTTGCTCCATCTCATACTTTGCATAATTAATTCACATACCATACATTTCACCCCCTTGCCTTCTCAGCTTCCACATATGATTTTCTTGAAACCTGCTTTTAGAAAGATGAAAATTAGCATATAGGAGGCGTGCTTTTTTATGGATCAATACTTTACAATAACATTTTTCCATCATATTATAGATTCTGTACCGTACACATGACACTTTTTTTCTCCATTTGGATATGTTAAAAGTCTTTATCAGGATTATAAATAAATTAAATGTGGACGTCAGCACCAGAATCCCTTTCACTCGTCAGATATTATCCTCAATAGAGAAATATAATGTAATAGTTCAAGTTACGCACCTGTTGTGAAGATGGTGAGTAGACAGCAGTCCCTGAAAATTTTGCTGGAGAATTTGGCATGGCTTTTCCAGGGGATGCAGAGAGAGTTGGTCTTATAAATGGTGATTGAATACAAGGCAAAACGGGTGAACGCAGTACAGCAGGAGTGTAATTACACGAAGACAGCGGAGTCCGGTTAAACGAAGAAAGCGGACTCCATTGGCGAGAAGCAACTGCTGCTCCAGGAGATGATGATCTCTGTGAAGGTAACATATTGATTTTGATTCTGCAGAAAAAAAATGTGAAGAGTGTTGAGTGATTTTAAGAACTTAACTTTAAAAACTGTTTGATATATTGATAGATTGGAGAAATTATTCCAAAATAAGCTGTTACTTGTTGCGGACGTCAACGTATTCATCAGTCTCATCAAGTATTTCCTCCTAGAGAAAAATAAAAAATTATGTATCAGACATCCATAATTAACAACTAAATATGTAAACATGTATACAAGACTCACGACGTATCAATACTAACTTGCTATAACTAATTTAACTGGTAAAGATCTATTATAATTATATAACAAATATTATATTCAAATCCCACTCATGTAACTGTTTTGAGGGTTTACTTATATGGAGTTATATACATGGATTAACCGCACGTATAAATAGTGTTTTGAACTAATTTGAAAGGCTAATATATTATAGTTGATGCTTTTTTTTTTTTGAGCTACTACAATTAATTCGTTATTTGGAAAAGAATGACACAATTTGAATTTACAACCTCAAGATATAAGTACGAGAGACATACCATTAAGTCACCCTTATCTTGTAAATATAATGCATTTTAATAATCAATTCTTATAATTATAAAATGCTAATTGTAATATATTTTTATTACAATTTAGAACAAGTACATGAAACTACCTAAAACACTAACCTGTAGCAGTTCTTCCATGACATCCTCTAGAGTTATAATACCAATGACTTCTTCATCATCTAAATTTGGAAGAGACTCTAGTTCTTCCCTAGATACATATCCATCTTGTTGTTCCCATTTCTTCAAGCACGTATTCGAATTGTTGCCGAGCTCCAGTACTTCATTAATCTCTTCTGTTTATAAAACTTTGAATGTGTATATATCAGTGTTTTCTAGGTTTCACATAGGATGAACTTAGACCAATTCCTGAATATTTTGTACCATAATAAACTTAATTAGATGCCATGAACTGATTTTAATTACCTTTTATCTCCGGTTTCGGATTTGAATGAAACACGTTATATTTGGATTTTGCAGTACTCTCTGCAGTACTGATCTCCTTAACAGCATCTTTACACTTAACAACAACAGCCATGTGACTGTGACCCTTTTGAAATTGATTCAGTATATCATAGAGAGGTAAATGATCATGCACCCTATTGCAGATATTAAAAAAAATAATCACATTAGTTTAGCTACCTATATAAATGTAACAAAAATTATAATAATACAAAACGTATAAATCAGAAGGTGAATATCATACCTAGGAATTCTCCTAATAGTAAGACCTCTCATAAGAGTCTCATCTTGTGGACGATACTTGATCAAATTTTTTACCTATATATATAAATAAAAAAAAATTTGAGCGTATACATCATACACATTAACTGAGTATAAACTTATATAGTCTAGTTGCTTAGAGGTCTTGATCGTAAGTATATAATATGGATAATTTCAGTTATCTTACCAAAATAAGACCAATGATATTTGTTGGAGTTCCTGAGTAGATAGGCACACGACTATGTCCTTTGCTTATTATAACTCCCGTCGTTTTCCTAACATCAAAATACATTACATGTATGATAATCATAGGCAAATCTATATACGAATAGTGCGTTTGAGACTGCTTTAACTTGAGAAATAATCAATTATTTTATAAGTTCGGATAAAAAAGTGATTAGTAAACTTCTCAAAATCTGCTTATTTAGTAAAACTTCTCAAAATCGCTTTTTTATCCCAACTTATGAAAAAAGTGATTATTTCTCAAGTTCCAGCAATCCTAAACGCACACAAAATTTCTTTTGCAGAGAAACAAACAGTGATATCAGAGCCATACTCGTCGAGTCTAGAGTTTATATCAAGCGAAAATATGCAGGACATTGGTGTCATAGCATCCTGAGCAGTCTTTTGTGTCATGTCCAAAGCTCCTGTGATAATGGTTGTTTCATCATGTGTCAATTCTCCCCCTTTCCCTGCCTAATATATATATAAACATATAATTAGTTAACACAAATATGACCATGTTATATGATTTAGTTTTTTGTTAGTGTTATACAAATGAGATGTTTGGATCAATTTTCACTCACACACACGCACCAACCTCATTTCCATGCATGTCTACCAATGTCTTGAGCTCAGCTCGCCGTAGAAGCGCAGAATGTCGTTTTCCAAGGAGCAAATCCAGAAGCTAGCTACCACAACACGATCAGGAAGTTCATGATCAAAGTAGTTAAATTGAAGAACAAGTTATGCCCTTCAAAAGGCACATATAAATCCTAATATTTCCTTTGGCAGATTTTTCAGCTAGAAAAAAGAGTACCTTACTAATTGGATATGATATAGGGAAGAGGACTATGACAATCAACCTAACTAAAACAGATAGTTTTGCACCGACCCTCAGTCCATACCGCGAACACAAGGCTTGAGGGATGATCTGCAGTGTCGGAGCCAAGAATTTAAATGAACGGGGGCTTACATCAAATAATAATAAATAAAAATAAAAATAGTAAAATCAACAAAGTAAAACTTTGATCTTTAATAGTAGTTTACTAGTTGTCAATACAATCAAGTGATTCTCAATACGGTTTCACATTTTCAAAACAATTATCACACTTCTACCAAATATTTTACCTAGAAACTATAACCAAATTTAAAAAGAACTAAAACCAAATCCAATTTTTTTTTATAGAGCTTGAAACTTGAACCAAATTTAAATCGATTTTTTTTTTACGGGGGGCTTGAGCCCACTCTAGGCTTAAGCTCTCTCCATGATCTCGGCGGAAAAGAAAAAAAATGGAAAAAATTAAGGAAAAAAAAACCTAGCTTATGCTAATTAACAAAATAATTGCATATTTGGTTATTTTCTACTGGCTTGATAGTAGCAGTAGTACTAGTGCAAGATTCTACCTCACCGAATGCAAGTATGAGAGTGACTGATATCAAAATAGCACCCCAAGCTGGAAGAAGGGCGTCGATGAAAATTGGCAGGGCCTAGCTTATTGAAGATAGAATTCAGAATTATGTATCAAAGTTGAAAGACTGTAAAAGTTTTATATGAGGAAAGAAAATATATATATATATATATATATATATACCTCCATTGCCATGGCGTTGCCGATGAGTAGGGTACATAGGAGTAGATGCTGGTTCTTAACGATGGGCAGAATCTTCGCTGTCATATAAGAAAACTTGGAATGAATTCAGTCGACAATTGCCCTAAATACACACGTTAAAGAATATAAAGAATTACTTCTACGTTTTCACAGTATATCATATGCAATCAAATTTAGTTCACTCGATCAGAATAATAAGTATAGAAAACACGTTACATAATTCAGAAACTTTATAGTGATCAGTGACCTGCATTCTTGCGGTCTTGGGGCAGACCGGCCTTCATCAGGACCTCGAGATCGACAAGGCTGAGGGACATGAGCCCTAGAGTGAGGCCAGACATGAGGCCAGCAAAACAGACAAGAGCCACACATACGAGTAAATAAACCCAGAACATGGGCTCACAACAAGGCACATCATTTGCTGCCATTCTCTTTTGTGTGTTAAATGATCAACTTAACTTTTGAGTACAGAAGATCAAGAACTATATGATCTTGACTGCAAAATTTTGGTATAAATAGAATCTGCTACACATGAACTCTGTGTGTGTGAGAGAGAGAGAGAGAGAGAGAGAGAGAGTAGGGTTTCTGATGTTAGATCAAGTACAATGAGAAAATGTGAAATGACACCGACTTCAACGTCATTAGAGACACAACCCACCTGCCAAGAGATTTAAAAATAAGCACTGCATGTAATGTAATTTAACTTTATAACCACAAGTATATGTGAAAAATCAGTTATCAGATATTAATATAATATAACCTGACCATTAGAAACCAGCATTTATATATGCTTTTCAAAGTTGTGTACGTAACTGATAAATTCTGTAGTTTTCAACAAAACAAATAGCTAGCCTTAAACTCTTGAATATGTTCCATCTTTTGAGTGTTCCATTCCAATTTTTTATGGTTTCAAAACTCGTTAGAAACTCGATCGTTCGAACTTTTTAAGATTTTCAAAAACCTCATCCGAAATTTGTTGAAAACATTTCGAAATTTGATCTATATCGTGAGGTCATTTGTGTTTAGTTCATATTATACTTTTAAGAGAGATTTTGTATATAACAAATATTTCTCTCTTTTTTGTTCTATTAAAATTTAACATTGAAGAAGCTTCGTAGAACCTTCGTTTGATGATGATGATATGAAGAAGAGAAATTAAATTGCATGGAGCAGGTGAAAAGAAGTACTCACTCGCACATACACAACTCCACAATCTGACGCTCTTGAATGATTGATCAATATATTTTCCTAAACTGAATTTATAACCTATATGTGTATATATATATATATATGTATGTATGTGTATATATATATATATATATATATATATATATATAGAGAGAGAGAGAGAGAGAGAGAGAGAGAGAGAGAGAGAGAGAGAGAGAGAGAGAGAGTAGCAAGTGAAAGGGCAAATAACACCAAGTACCCCAAGAGGCAGAAGCATAGCTAAACCCTACAAAAGCCCAAAAAGGAAGAAATATTGGTATAGAGTTTTCAGAAAGTAATGTTAGTTTATTCAATAAATTTGTCCAAATTTATACTCAAATATTTGAATAGGGGCTTTCTAATTTTTTCCTTTTATAATATAAGTATGAGAAATATTAGCACTGGACCAATATTAACTTATCAAGATGTTTCTAGGTTAAATATATTGTAATTTTACTGAAATCAATTCGTGGTAGATATGGGGTACTTTCAAATTGTATTCAAATGCAGTTACTTATCGATTCGATTAATATGCAGAATTCCGTACTTTCCATTTTTATAAATTTTTCTATTTTATCAATTGCCACACAAAAGTTTCTTTAGAAAATTAGTTTTAGATATGACTTTTGTGATTTTTTTTTTATAAATTGGTCTCTCCAAAACTTTTTTTCTAGTTTCGCTATTGTTTGTATCATCCTTATTTATTTTAATAAATTACCCTAAATTAGTTGTTTGGCTACTTGGGTTTACTTGAAAAAAAAATATAGTAAATAATATAGAACATTAGATTAGTAGTCATCAACTATTCTGGATAACATTATGTTGGGAAAAGCTTTAAAAAAGGGAAGAAAAATTCGAACGTTACGATCTCTTTTTCATCCCAGAATAAAATGAAAGAGGCAATCTCACAGTACTTGGTTTGTGAAGATCCGTTGTTAGGTGCTTTATTTATTTATTTTTCCAGTAAAACCAAAGCTAAACATGTGTTCGGGAGGTCTTTATAAACTAACAAGAGATGTATTATGGATTACCGAGAGGTGTTGGTCCCCCAGACCGACCTGTTGGATGCCGCGGGTGAATAGAAAGTTAGCAAAACCTCTAAATATATATGTAACTGCCATACATATATATAAATTACATGTCAAGAATTTTGATCAGAAACAGTTGCTACAGACAGGAACAAACTTGTTTGGTCAGACAGCATTAGTGGTTGAAAATCGATTTAACAAGTGTAATTAATAATTTAATGGCAGCTATAGCACTTGCTAATTAAAAATTACAATAATTGATAGGATTTTGGTTGTGATAATTATTTATTTAAAATCACACTGCGAAGCTTCGGATAAAGAAGCAATGTCGTTTTGTATGATGGAATTTTTATTATTATTATTTTGCATACTTTTTTCTTTCTAATTTTTTTTTAAAAAAATTTAACACTAATTGGGTCAGGAATCTACTGGTACCTGACGAGATCAGACGCTATAAGATTGGTTTGAAATGTTAACTCCCACTACACAGGAGATGAATCTTCTCATACTTTACGATTTAATGGGTAAATGTGAGTCTCGAACCCTTATCATAAAAGTAAAGAGGAAAGTGCTTAACCACTTTACTATTAGTCGACGTAATTATTTTGGTTACTTAAATTAATGTTATTGTGCACTTTGACAGCATATGGTAATTGGTTAGGCGTGCAACATGTTCTCTTTTCGGTCCGAGAACTTTAAAGAGGAGAAATCTTAAATATGACATAGTGACGGCTGTATTATGTCATTCATAATTGATGGTTTATTTCTTTTTCGGGCACTTAGATAAGTGTGGACGGTCAACATGCTCTATTTTGGGTCCTAGAACTTGAGCAACAGATTTCTTGACCTAAACCATGTTGAAGTATAAATTTGTTTTAGACCCAAACCATTTGAAGGCCCGAACTATTATGGGAGCCCAAACCCAAGCCCAAATAAATCAGAGTCCAAGGCCAAAAATAAGGTCCAAGCCCTTTATCTAGAATTCTCTAGGGTTTGGTAATTAGACATAAAAATCATGTGGTCAATTGAAAGGGTGTGGAAGGATGTAGAAGGATGAGGTGTATGGTTATTATAATTTTGGATTAGTTTATTTGTGTGGTCTAAAATGATTTGTAAGTAGTATAAATACCCCCTCCCCATTTTGGTTTAGGCATCAAGAAGAAGCAAAACTTCTAAGTGAGTGAAGAAGAAGTAAAGAGTGAGTGAGTTCTTGAGTGAGAATTTTTCTTGTAATATTTGTTTTGAGTTCAAATAAAAGTTGTTTGAGTGTTTTATTTCCAACAAAGTGGTATCAGAGCCAGGTTCGAAGGTGTGCACTATAGCATATCCAAATTGAAGTTCTCGACGAGACGAAGCCGACGCCATAAAAATCGCCCCGATCGGAGTTCAAACGAGCCGCCACGGGCCGCCGGAAGTTTGCTGCCAAAGAGTGAGTTAACTCACCCAGTCCAAGCCGAGTTCAAGCCGAGTCAGCCGAGTTGGAAGTGAGTCCAGCCAAGTGGAGCCGAGTTGACCGAGCTACCAAGCCAGTTGACCGAGCCGCTAAGCTTGCTGACCGAGCCGCCAAGCCGTTGACTGTTGACCAGATTAGGTTGACCGTTGACTTTGACTTTGACCATAAAAATCGATTTTTTTGTCTGAGTTCATCTTAAGGTTTTTCGACGTTCTGAGTTCATCCGTGTAGTCATAATTTCGAAATTCTCACTATATTGAGAGTTATGGCTAATGGTATGGCGTCGTTTCAAGTTCCAACACTCAAGAACGAAAACTATGATAATTGGAGTATCAAGATGAAGGCTCTCCTTGGAGCACACGATGTGTGGGAGGTCGTAGAGAAAGGCTACACCGAACCAGAAGATGAGTCTACTCTATCCCAAACTCAAAAGGATAGCTTAAAAGACTCAAGGAAGAGAGACAATAAGGCTCTCTATCTCATCTATCAAGCGTTAGATGATGATGGTTTTGAGAAGATTTCGAGTGCAAGCTCCGCCAAGCAAGCGTGGGAGAAGTTGCAAATCTCTTACAAAAGAGTCGAAAAGGTAAAGAAGGTCCGTCTCCAAACATTAAGAGGTGAATTCGAATCCTTACACATGAAAGCATCTGAATCTATTTCAGATTATTTCTCAAGAGTAGCAGCCGTTTCTAATCAATTAAAAAGAAACGGTGAAAAGTTAGAAGATGTAAGAATAATAGAGAAGATACTCCGTTCATTGGATCCAAAATTTGAGCACATTGTGGTGACGATAGAAGAAACTAAAGACTTGAAAGAAATGAAGATCGAGCAACTCCAAGGATCATTACAAGCATATGAAGAAAAATAGAAGAGGAAGCAAGGGATCAACGAGCAACTCCTCAAGATGCAACTGAAGGAGAATGAAGAAAGTCAAGGCCAAGAGAGAAGCCAGCGTGGTCGAGGTAGAGGCCGAGGCCGAGGACGAGGTAGAGGTCGTGGTCATGGACGAGGTTGGAACTCTAACAGCAGCAACCTCAACAACTACGAGAAAGGAGAAAGCTCAACAAGAGGCCGCGGGAGAGGCAATTCAAACTCGAGGTACGATAAATCTCAAGTTCAATGTTATAATTGTCAGAAATTTGGGCATTATGCTTCGGAATGTAGAGCTCCCAGCAGTAAGGTTGACGAAAGGTCCAATTATGTAAAAGTCAAAACCGAAGAGAAGGAGACAGTGCTACTAGCTTGTAGAGACAATGATGGAGACCAAGAAAATGCTTGGTACCTCGACACTGGTGCAAGCAACCACATGTGTGGAAGAAGAAGTATGTTCGTAGAGCTAGATGAATCAGTGGCTGGCAATGTCTCATTTGGAGATGATTCAAAAATATCAGTGAAAGGAAAAGGTAACATCCTTATCCGCGCTAAAAATGGTAGTCATCAATTAATCTCAAATGTCTACTATGTGCCCAATATGACATGCAACATCTTGAGTATGGGTCAACTCTTAGAAAAAGGCTATGATATTCATATGAAGAATCATAGTCTTTCTATAAGAGATGGCAAAGGGAATCTAATAGCCATAGTAAAAATGTCAAAGAATAGATTATTTTCTTTGAACATTCAAAACGATGTTGCAAAGTGTCTGAAAGCCTGCTACAAAGATGCATCTTGGTTATGGCACCTTCGATTTGGGCATCTCAATTTTAGAAGCTTGGAGCTACTATCTAAGAAGGAAATGGTGAGAGGACTACCATGCATCAATCATCCTGACCAACTTTGTGAAGGATGTTTACTCGGGAAGCAATTTAGAAATAGCTTTCCAAAAGAGTCAGACTCAAGAGCCAAGAAGCCACTCGAGCTAGTCCATACTGATGTGTGTGGTCCGATCAAGCCAAGCTCTCTCGGTAACAGTAATTATTTCCTTCTCTTCATTGATGATTTTTCAAGAAAAACATGGGTTTATTTCTTGAAGCAAAAATCAGAAGTCTTTGGAGTATTCAAGAACTTCAAAGCCGATGTGGAAAAAGCGAGTGGCCATAAGATCAAGGCACTGAGATCCGATAGAGGAGGAGAATTCACATCCAATGAATTCCTGGAGTTTTGTGAAGCTAATGGAATTAGGCGTCCTCTAACTGTTCCCAGATCCCCCCAACAAAATGGAGTTGCAGAAAGAAAGAATAGAACAATCCTGGATTTAGCGCGAAGCATGCTCAAAAGCAAGAGATTGCCTAAGGAGTTTTGGGCGGAAGCAGTGGCGTGTGCAGTCTATTTGTCCAATCGCTCTCCAACAAGAAGTGTGTGGGGAAAGACACCTCAAGAAGTATGGAGTGGTAGAAAGCCCGGCATCTCCCACCTAAGAGTTTTTGGAAGCATAGCTCATGTTCATGTACCAGATGAGAGAAGAACCAAGCTTGACGATAGAAGTGAGAGTTTTATCTTCGTCGGCTATCCTGCTTATTCAAAAGGTTACAAGCTATACAACCCGAACAACAAAAAGTTTGTGATCAGCCGAGATGTGATATTTGATGAAGAAGGAGAATGGGATTTTGGATCGCATGTAGACAACTTCAACTTCACTCCACAATTTGAAGAAACAGAGCAGACGCCAGTGGAGCAACTAGAAGAACCTCAACAAGAACCCACTACACCACCAGCATCACCAGCTTCAACAAATAATGAAAATTCACCACCATCATTTTTACAAGAAAGAGCAATGGAGCAAACAAGAGGTCTTCAAGATTTATACGAGGTAACTGAGAGATCTGATAATCTTACTCTTTTTTGCCTATTTGCTGATTGTGAACCAGTGAGTTTTGAAGAAGCTGCTCAAGAAAAGAAGTGGAGAGATGCGATGGATGAGGAAATCAAGGCCATTGAAAAGAACAACACTTGGGAACTTGTTCCACTTCCAAAAGGACACAAGGCAATTGGTGTTAAATGGGTATACAAAACAAAGCGAAATTCTAAGGGAGAGATTGAAAGGCACAAGGCAAGGCTAGTTGCGAAGGGCTACAGTCAAAGAGCTGGAATAGACTATGATGAGGTATTTGCTCCAGTTGGTAGATTAGAAACTATAAGACTAATCATTTCTATGGCAGCGCAAAATAAGTGGAAGATACATCAGATGGATGTAAAGTCTGCCTTCCTAAATGGAGTTCTTGAAGAAGATGTCTACATTCAGCAACCACTGGGTTACGAAGTCAAAGGCCAAGAAGATAAAGTTATGAAGCTGAGAAGAGCTCTCTATGGGTTAAAGCAAGCACCAAGGGCATGGAATAGCAGAATTGACAAGTACTTCCAACAAAATGGCTTCACCAAATGTCCCTACGAGCACGCCCTATATATCAAGATCATGAATGGAGATATTCTGGTAGTATGCTTGTACGTGGATGATTTGATTTTCACCGGCAATAACCTAAGCCTGATTGAAGAGTTCAAGAAAGCAATGGCCAAGGAGTTTGAGATGACTGACATCGGATTAATGGCGTACTATCTTGGTATTGAAGTCAAGCAAAAGGAAGAAGGCATCTTTATCTCCCAAGAAAATTATGCAAAGGAGATACTCAAGAAGTTCAAGATGAATAATTGTAAGCCGATAAACACGCCAGCAGAATGCGGAATCAAGCTATCGAAGCATGGTGAAGGTGAAAGCATAGATCCAACATTCTTCAAGAGTTTAGTTGGAAGTTTACGCTATTTGACGTGCACAAGACCAGATATTCTTTATGCTGTTGGACTTGTAAGTCGATACATGGAGAATCCAACAACCACCCATTTCAAAGCCGCTAAGAGAATCCTCCGTTACATTAAAGGTACACTTGATTTTGGCTTGTTTTATTCAATTTCTAATGATTACAAGCTTGTGGGATATAGCGATAGCGATTGGGGTGGAGATGTAGATGACAGGAAAAGCACCAGTGGGTTCGTGTTCTTCATGGGAAACACAGCTTTCACATGGATGTCAAAGAAGCAACCGATTGTCACCTTATCTACTTGTGAAGCTGAATATGTAGCTGCTACTTCAAGCGTCTGTCATGTAATATGGCTCAGAAATTTGCTGAAGGAATTGGGTTTGCCACAAGAAGAGCCAACTGAGATTTGTGTCGACAACAAATCAGCCATTGCCTTAGCAAAGAATCCAGTGTTCCATGATCGAAGCAAGCATATTGATACTCGTTACCACTACATAAGGGAGTGCATAGCAAAAAGGGATGTGCAAATGGAGTACGTGAAGTCCAAAGATCAAATTGCAGATATTTTCACCAAGCCACTCAGGTTTGAAGATTTTTCGAGATTAAGAAGTTTGCTTGGCATGGTAAAACAAGTTTAAAGGGGGGTGTTGAAGTATAAATTTGTTTTAGGCCCAAACCATTTGAAGGCCCGAACTATTATGGGAGCCCAAACCCAAGCCCAAATAAATCAGAGTCCAAGGCCAAAAATAAGGTCCAAGCCCTTTATCTAGAATTCTCTAGGGTTTGGTAATTAGACATAAAAATCATGTGGTCAATTGAAAGGGTGTGGAAGGATGTAGAAGGATGAGGTGTATGGTTATTATAATTTTGGATTAGTTTATTTGTGTGGTCTAAAATGATTTGTAAGTAGTATAAATACCCCCTCCCCATTTTGGTTTAGGCATCAAGAAGAAGCAAAGCTTCTAAGTGAGTGAAGAAGAAGTAAAGAGTGAGTGAGTTCTTGAGTGAGAATTTTTCTTGTAATATTTGTTTTGAGTTCAAATAAAAGTTGTTTGAGTGTTTTATTTCCAACAAAACCATTTGAATATTTGAAATTTAGATAATTAGTTATGCGATCTAGATTCGTATACGGATTTTCGCAATAGAACTCCATAAAGAGATCGAAAAGTCGATGATATATGTATCACATCATTTATACAATTATTTAACAGAAAAGGTATAAGAGCATCTCCAATATAAATATGTATTTTTGAGTATCTAAATAGTGCCACATCAGTATTTTTAAATATTATGGATCTACCTTGTCAAAAAAATTATATAAATGCATATTCACTTCTCCAATATAAATATCTAAATAGTAATTTTAAATCAATCACCATAAGTCATTTGTTACATTCTTTCTCCATTCAATATGATAATTAAATGCATTGACAAAATGTTAAAATTTTATTGGTGGGAAAAGTTAGAAATCCTAGTCAGCATATCAAGAAAGATATCTATAATTAGAAACTCTAATTGATATTCTCTAACTTTTTTTTTGCCACATCATATCAATGTTAAAGTTAGATAATTGCATTGGAGAATGTTTTCTTAACTTTTTCAATATAGATTCTATATGGCACTCAATTTTCTTCAAATACATAATAGTATTGGAGATGCTCTAATATGTATTATTTATTTTTAAAGATATTGACTCCTTTTTTTTAAAAAAAAAAAATCTAACACTTTACGGATCAGAGTACTACCCGAACTTATTGAAATTAAATCATACAAATACAGTCCGAAAATCTACTTTTATTTAACTATCAATTATAGTGATTATCACATAGTTTTGTTTTTCTGTTTTTATACATGGAAGTCTTTAGTTGGATGGATAAGTGGATAACTGTATCTCCTATGAGTACAATAAGAGTGCGATTGAGATCTGTAGCAATAACCAACCAAGAGGCTTATGAACCATAGTCGCAATCAATCGAACATATGAAAATGGAAAAGAAAATTCAAGTTAATTATAAATACTTCAAATTAAGAAAATTATCTTAATAAACGGTGATTATAATAAAAAACAAATAAAAACATATCAAGACGGATTTTTAAAGTGGCTCGACCTAAAGATCAATGTCTACATCCACTATTCTTATATTAATCACTAGCTCTCACTAAGTATTTTTTTTCTCTAAAAAATTATAACCATTGTATTAGTAAAGGGATGAAATCATTCTGATTTACATGAAATCAAATTCCTTAATTTTAGGAATCAAATAATATATCTATTTATTACAATATGATCATGATACAATCAGTGAAAATCATGAAGTAAATACAAATTAAAACTCTATTAACTGATATGATTTAATCCCTAAAATCATTTCCTAAAAAAAAAAAAAAATCTCTCAAATCATGAGATTTTTCCTTATCTGGAAGATACACTTCGAGCTGAGTATTTTGCGAGCTGGAGCCAAACTGGTAATGGGAGGTGATGTGATAAGGTCTTCTTAGTCGCTGGACTGTTGTAGCTCACATAGAACTTCAGGTTCCTTCATTCACTTCTCTTAGTTGTGGCTTGTTCGTTGTATAAGCTTTATCAGTTTCCCGGTCCGTTGGGCTTCGTCGACTCTTACAGGCCTTTCTGGGTCCAATGAACTTTGTTGACTTTTCTATACCCATTAGACTTAATGAAATTAGACACTTTCATATATTTATAGTTTTTCTTTTTGTATTATTAAATTTTACATTTACAAGTCTACCAAGAAACTGACTATGTGACTTTAAATTTGTAACTCAAAAACCAAATTCATTATTGCTGCTTTAAATTAATTAAGATAGAATTATTTTTGATACATCATTATTAAAATCATGACACCTGCATGGTGATGCTATTATACAAAAAATATATGATTATTAAATAGTTAAGACCTATTAAAAGTTTTAATTAAAATAATAAAAATTTTAAATTTGAAATGAAAAGTTTTCAAAAAATAAAATAAAATGTGTAGAAAAACAAATAAATTTTGCAACTATACATAAATTATAAATTGTAAGTATACACTTAATTGGAACTCTTAATTTATTTACATAATTAAATTGAAATTTAATGGAACATTTTTTTTGTTATTTTTTAAAATTTATCAAATTTTTAGTTTTAAGAAAAACTCAAAAAAAATTTATAATAAAAACGAACTGATTAACATATTTTCCCTCCAAATTCGACACTGAAAAGAGTTCGAAAAATCAAACACAATGGACGATGTCGATCGACTCTTCGAATGCTTCAAATGCGGTGTCTCTCCTCCACGTAAGCTACTCTTCTCCGATTTCTCCATCATTTACGCTGATTAATTTTGCAGAATTAGGGCTTTGAAGTGATCATGTACCAAATCACAGTTGCGTTTGATTTTTCTAGTTGTTGAAACACTACAATCTGCGAAGATTTGTTTTCGTTGAAGTGTAAAGAGAAAATATTTGATTGCATGATTTGTTGATTGATGAAATCCGGTGTTTTGATTGTGTTGTGGAGATTTATTAGTGGAATTTCATGAATACGTTTAGTTATTGCTTGAAATTTACATGAATTGAAAATTAAAATGTCGAGTTTGAGCTAGAACATTGTAGCTGAGCAAGTAATTATTGATAATATTCCCGATATATTTTGAATTTTGGGTACTGGAATAAGAAATATCATCGAAATGTTGGAATTCTGATGATATTTTTAATATTTTTATAGATATTTTCATAAATTTGGACGCCCATTATAATTTATATCCATTGGAACCGTCATTTACTTGTTCATAACAGATTGAAATGAAATGGTGATCTTGTGTAGTTTTTGTTCTGAAGAAATGCAAGCATGTTCTGGGTGCAATGCAATAAAAACTAAATTAATTGTGCCAATTGTTTTTGTGGCATGCTGAATTTTGTGATTTGCTGTTGAAATCTACTTTTTACTTGATACTATGTACTTTTTTTCAAGGAAATAAACTTTTAGAATTAGAAGATGTAATTTTGTTTTCTACTTAGCATCTGCTGCAAGAGAAAGAAAAAGAAGCAAAACCAAGTTGAAGCAAGAGGGTTTAAAACACGGGGTTTCCACATCTTCCAGCACTCCATCTCCAGGATCAGCAGGCCATGGACAGAGATGTTCCACGAATATCCAGTCCTCCACGGATAAGGTATGTACTCTGCTTTGTTCTTATTTTGTGCTTAATGCTTCTCTCTTTTCGATTATGCATTGGGCTTGCAGATGAAGGACTGTGTGTTAGTTCAGGTCAGCAACCAAGCAATATTGCGAACTCGAGAAGTGTTTGTGTAACTTTCAGAGACTTTTCTTTGCGTGCAACCAAGTCTATTAATCATTGAAAATATTTTGTCCAAAAAGATAACTTCTTTAATTGCCTGGGAATTATGCACTCACAGGCACAGCATATTCCTGACGTAATAATTTTTTGCTTCTTTGAGTTAATATATGCTGAAGGTGACATAAATCCATATTTAATGTTTACTCGCGTTGTTTCATTTGCTAGAACTTTGATCTTTTGCAGAGCTCTAATTGAATCTTTATATCATTATTTCTCCAGCTTGGTTCATCAGCAGTTAAAGCTAGCAACTTGAACCCTGGCAAGCAGATCTCTCCAGTTGTATTTTATGGGACTCCTCATGGCGTGCCTTCAAAAAAACCATTGAGCTTGTTGCGATTATTGCATGAAATACGTGTTGATCTCTCTGAACAACATAAATCAAACTTAAGGTATCTCTACAACTCAACTTCTGCCTTTTTCTGCTTTAAACTATATTTCAGTGTCTTTAGGCAATAGTTTCAATATATCTCTCTTCTCGTACTGTAGATTTATATGGTATGACTTGACTTTGGTCACTTGTTTGCTTAGGAAGAAAGTATGGGCTACATTTCCAAGGCAGGATGAAGCAATAAAGTTTGCAAAAGGGCATTCACATGTACATATTTTTAGTTATCAAGACCATTTCAATGGACAAAGAAGGTTTCTTGTTGCAACATATACAGAGTTCTGGCAGAGGTTCTCCTTATTAAGCTTTCTTCAATAATTATATATGTTCAACTATCAATCGAAGTATTATATTTTGAAGTTTTTGTTAGTGCTGATCCTTTTGATTTCAGGTACAAATCCATGGATTCAAAATTTCGTCACCATTATGAGGTGATTCAGGAGGTAAACACTGCTATATTTTCCTTTCACGGATGTAAAAACTTGCACATGCATGAACACATACACATAACTTGAAACAGTGAATGTATGCAAGTTGTCTGTTTCATGCAAGACATGCTTGAATTTGACATGGTGCGATTCAATTTGACAAAATCTAAAGGAAAAATAAAATTTGTTTGTGAGTGACATTTTCTTGTTATTTTCTACAATATAGTGAGTACTTTAGATATTCTATCTTAAATAGAAGAGTTTGACATTAGGCTACTGGCTGGTACATTTTTTGAATTTCTCTACAGAATGGGTTGTAGATGTCTTTATTAAATTCAGATTCTATGTACTATTTTATATTTGATCATAAGAAATACACAAATAGTACACTCACTAGATCTGCAGAACATGCACGTCTGTCAACTGCATATTTTCTTCTGTTCTTTTAAGACTACATATCTTTTTAAATCTTAAGTTATATTTATTGATATAATTATATGATTATTGATGTGAAAGTAAATCTGAAATTGAAAATGCATCAGGGTGACATCAAATCATGTAAGGAAACACTAAAAAAGGTATAAAACAAAAGTCGGGGATGCTAGAAACAAACTCCTTCAACTGCTATATGATCCGATTCGATTGGGAGCTGTATACCAGGATCAGATTTGGTTTTTGCTTATGTATACTTTTACATAGCATCAGAACATTGTAAAAGAAATGACTTTTTTTATATGCAAATGGAAGCCACTGTGTATTACAGTTAAAGCATTAGGAGATTAAGACAGAGTGATCTTTTGTGCATTTTAATGTTACATAGACGGACCAAAAATATGTGCTCACCTTCTTACACTTTGAGGTTGTGTTTCTTCCAGGGTTTACCATGCCACCTATACTTTGATTTGGAGTTCAATAAGAAAGACAATGCTGAAAAAAATGGAGAGGAAATGGTTGATCTCTTGATATCAGTCACTCTAGAAGCATTGCATGACAAATACTGTATTGAAGGAAATGAAGATTGGGTAGTAGAGCTTGATTCCTCTACTGAAGGTACAATGTTCTGGTTGGTGCATCATATGAAGTCCCTCATTTACTGTGTGAAACTTTGTAATATGAGAAGTATTGAGCTTTGCATTTAGTTTTAAGACTAGCTAGATTTTGAAACTTTCTTATGACACTCATGGCTCATATGCAGATAAGTTCTCTCGCCATTTAATTATTCACATACCAAAGACAGCCTTCAAAGACAACTCACATGCAGGTGCATTTGTCGCTGAGGTATGCCTCAGTGAATAACTATATAGTCTGTATCTAATGTCTGTTATGTGTTAATATAGTTTTAGAATCAAATTTCTGACTTCTACCAAAATATGGCTGTTGAAATTGCATTCCTTCCGGTTTATATATCAATTTGGGATATTGATTCTTGGAATGTTAATTTCATTTAATTTTCTAAGATCAGTCTAATGCTTTACAGTAACTGCAGTCTACTTTGACTGTTACCTCTCTTAGTTCCCCTGAAAGAAGAGGAATCTGGTTTAGTTGCTATAATACTCTTTCCTTTGTAGAAAACATTGTCACTATGTGATGGCGTATTATTAGATATGCTCACGGATAAGGAGTACAAGCGAGAGAGATGCAACATTTGAAAAGCTGTTCGTCAAAAAAGATGCAAGCTCTGCTGAATCCCTAAGCCAACTTTTTGTTGACACTGCTGTCTATTCTAGAAATCGTTGCTTTCGAATAGCGCTATCTTCAAAGGCAGGGAAGAAGTCTGTCCTTTTACCTACAGGGCGTTTCAAATGCAAGGACATGGTATGGTACCTGTCTACTCCATATTTTCTTGTGTCATAACTGAGAAATTGAGTTTTCTTATATATCTATATGTGTCTAAAATTAATGTGGAAGCTCTATGATGCTCCTTTTGAGTTGCATTTGCACTATGTTTCTCTTAACACTTTGCATCCGATAATTAAGATATGTTGTTGAATGACAGTGTGAAGAAGAAATGTTCATGGCATCATTGATCTGCAATATGGATGATGACTGTGAGAAACTTTTAGTCTGCAAAATGGAGTTAGATTGTGTTAAGACCCTGCAATATGATACGGAGGTACATTTGGATTCTGCACTAGTTTTATTGTTGAGATACCTTTAGCATGGATAAACTTATTCTTATCTTTTGAGTACTTTCTGTATCAAGATATAGCATGTTCACCAGTGAAATTCTTTCTAATGCAGCTACACAATAATTTCGGAAAACATGGTCTTGCTTCTCAAGAGTTTGCATTTAATGCTTACTCAAGTGACGTGTCAACAACTTGCTTCATGGGAAAGTCACCATTCCCAGCTTTGGACAAATTTGTAGAATGGGTCGCTTCCATTGAAAATGTACCTGGTACTGTAACATCAATCTCTTGGAGCAATTTAATTTAGCATTTTTGGGAGAGCTTACAAAATCTACGATCCTTTTTTTTTTTTTTTTTTGTTGGAATGTTTTGATTGAATTGACATTTTGTGGTAGATATTTGTTCATGGGTAAGCTTGTGTTACCTGTTGGGCTTACTCCAGCAATTTTTCAAATTCTGTTAAACGAAGATGATTGTGACTTGTTTTCCTTGTTGATTGTTTCTTCCGTTGATTTAAGAGGATCCAATACAAACTTGTTTTTGTGCAGAAAAACTATCATACTTTGTTTTTTTATGTTCTTGAGTCTATAATGTTGTCACAAAATAGCATATGTACTGTACCAAAACCTTTGTTACTCATTCCTTTTGTCTCATTGCTGATAATTTGCTCCAATATAGGGAAAATACGAAGCTGGTATTGGTTCTCAGAATACGGATTGATTGTTTACAGCATGTCAAGAAATAGATACTGTGAGCGTATTGGTAGACAGCACAAAAGCAATCATGGTAAATCATATAAAAATTATACCTTGTACACGGATCACTATACTGTTTTTTCCACTTTAATCTAATTAAAGTTATTATTGCTTGTTTATACATTTTGTGTATCAATCTGTATCAATTCCACTGGTCTTGATACCACATCTCTTTAATCATAAAGTTCTCATCTGACTGTTAGAATTATCGACAAGATGTTTGAAATATATGCAGATAAAAGATTTGAATTTGCTTAGCGCTTGTGCTAGTTTTACTGTATAAGATATAGAAGCTAATATGCATCAATCTTTTATCGGTTCAGTGATGTATGTTGTTGATCTGAGAAGGGCTGTTTATTATCAGAAGTGCCATGATCCAGATTGCAAAGGTGTGGAACCATTTTACTTCTGTCAATTTATTAATTTTTTATGCCCTTCCTATATAAGGATAATCTTTTTTTAATTTTTTTTTTTATTTTTGATGGTACCAGGTTACCGATCTCCACTGCGTCCAATCCCAATTGAAACCGTCCCTGATCTTTTGTTGTCCTATGATTCGGGACAGATGGCACATCATGGAGGGTTAACACATATTGACATTGAATATCAACTAGTTGACAATAATGGGGAACGGGATTTACTTTACGATGATGAACATAATACAGCGAGTTGTTCTAAAGATTCTTGGTGGGTTGAAGCCATAAAAGTTGCCGATACTATTGAGAATAAGCAAAAAACATTTGAGCTCAGCAACATGGTTAGTTTACTTTACTTAAAAATTAAGTTATCCATTGCCAATTCTGCAACTCAATGCTTGCATCCATTAAACATAGAAAAACGTTAAGGAGGATTTGTATCGGTATAAAAATTCAAATTAAAAAAAAAACCTTTAATTTCCTCAAGATATGAGAGTTTGTGCAATTTTTTATTTATTTGAATATAAACCTACATAAATCCTCCTTAACGTGTAACCTAACAAGGACCCATTGAAAATATTGGTGTTGTCCTTTCCACTTTTATGTTTCATTGCCTGCTTCCATGTCAAAAACAACTATAAGACTTCTTCATTTTCTCAAGTGATCCCATGGTAAAATTTGAACGCTAGACCCCAACCACTCAATAAATGAGTTTTTTATTTTTTTTTCCAAATGACAAAATAATAGTTTTAGATTATTATTATTTGTGTTGCAAGAATACTTCAAATGTTGGAGTGTCCAAGTATCCAATATGGATACACGTGGATACGTATCGGATACAGCAAATGACATATTTGTTAACTTTTGGTAAGTTTGACTTGTGGATACGGCTGGAATACTATAAGGATATGGCTGAGGGTATGTTTGGGGCAATTTTGTGATGATTTTAATAAAAACAGGGCCAATTTACAATTTTAAAAGACTTTGGGGTCAAAATTGAATTTTAAGAACTATTACGAATGAAGTGGTTTATATTTTAAATATTAACATATATTATTTTAATTGATGTATCATGTATCAGTATTCTAATTTTTGGAGATTTATTGTGGCCCCGTGTCCGTGCAACATTTGTCTTTGTGTGTTTAATATTAGAGTATATCTATAAAGTATCTCTAGTCTATAGCCAGATAGGACAAGAATAGGAGTTCTACAATCTTCAGTGAAGCTAAAAAAAGGTAGTTATCCAAGCTCACATGAAATTGAACAATTGAATCCATTCAGCTGTATTCATTTTTTAAGATAACTTTGAAAATTTCTTTGATATGTTACAAACAGGTGAACATAAACGACGAAGAAGATGATGACTGGTGGATGGCTGTGGAAAAGACCGCATCCCAAGCTGAACTAACACACTTCAATTAATTCAAAGGGTTCAAGTCTGATCAGCTGGTTGATAAATATTTAAGTTCTTTTATTGATGGCCGATGGAGAAGCCAGAATGTGCTTAATGTGGTAAAGCCTTCCAAGATAGAAAGCTAGGTCCTTCTGCTGATTTTTCTTGTCGTTGAAAGCGAAAGAAAAAAGCGCTGTGATTGATTTCTGCAGAAAATCCAATGGTATGTTGATTGCCTGACCGATCAGGTTTCAACGCAAATTGGAGTTCTGGGGGAAAATAATCTGTCACAACAAGAGAGCCAAGCCAGGCTTTTGTATATATAGCACCTCCGCGTTATATCTAGAATTGAACTCGTGAAATAATTTTGAAGATTCAACATGTAGAAATGGCCAGTGATTAACTTAGTATAGATGCTATATGCATAAAAAATGTATCTCATTTTTGTACTGATTTCTTGTGTGCTTTTAAAATTGGGCTAATTATAATAAAGTGCCCTGACGTTTAGCTATTTGTAATGAAATCGTGAGTTTAGCCTTAATTGAATGTTAGTACCTTACCGTCAGTTGACCAGTCAAATATAACGGTTGACTTTGACTTTTGTGTAAAATGACATAATTGCCCCTAGTTTAAAAAAAATAAATTAAATAAAAATTGAAAAAAATTAAAAAATTAAAAAAATTTAAAAATGGATCTCCACCGTCCATCAATCTTGATGGACGGTGGAGATACATTTTAAAAAAAAAATTAAATATCATACAATTAAAAAAAATGTTTTATATTAAAAAAATTTTTGGTGTTTTTGGTGGATCTGGATCTCCACCAAGAACACAAAGAAAAAAAAAAAAAAAAGTTTTGCTGAAACCAGATCTGCTCCATCAACGGGAGCAGATCTTGCTGAAAATTTTTGTTTTGGTTTTTTTTTTTTTTTAGGTTGTGTTCTTGGTGTGGAGATTCAAATTGGATCTCCACCGTCCATCAATGTATCTCCATCGTTCATCAACATTGATGGACGGTGGAGATCCACACCAAGAACACTAAAAATATAAAAAAAAAAATTTTTTTATTTTAATTTTAAGTTTTTTTTAATTTTTTTTGTCAATATAATCTCCACCGTCCATCAATTTTGATGGGCGGTGGAGATTTATTTAACTTTTTTTTTATAATTTATAAATTTTTTTATTTTTTTAAAATAAATTAAGGTGAAAAAGACCAAAATACCTTTTGACTATTGGTTGAACGTCAACTCTAATGGTCAACCAGTTAGTCAAGGGTACTAACTTGCAATTAAGTTTAAACTCACAATTTAATTGTAATATAGCCAAACATCAGGGTCTTTATTGCAATTAGCCCTTTAAAATCACTTTTTAATTTTTAGAAGCCATAACTACCATAAACTAATTTATTATTTTCCTTAGAAAATAACATTTCATGATCTTTCTTACTAATTTATTATTTTTAGTGTTAGGAACAGAGTTCTTCCAATTTAAAAGTAAATATTTAAACCGCGTTATAGAGTTTAATCTCAGTAGATCTTCTTGGATCTCGACAGTCCTATGACTTGTCAGACGTCAGATATTCAAAAAAAAAATATATATATATATATATATATATATATATATATATATACACACATTGAAATACCAGCATTTTAACAGGTAAAAAAAAAAGAGAAATTTATCTAATTCTTTTGTAAGGAATAAGAATTGTCAAAAAAAAAAAAAAGCTTAATTTATTGCAATTCAATAAGCAACAAAGATTATTATTATTATTATTATATATATATATATATATATATATATATATATATATAGGTATTTCAATGTCTGGTTAAAAAGTCTCAAAACATATTAAATATGTATTGATGCTCACAAGATCTATGGTTGAACTATAACCACGTTGTTAAATATAATGCAAGAATCATATAAAATTACAGAGATAATATAAATTTATATAATACAACATATGTGTCACTTTCTATATAGTGCGCTTTTTTTATCCTTAATTTTTTTAATTAATATGTGTCAGAAAATTCACGCACAAAATCAATAAAAAATACGATAAATTTTTATATTAAAATAAAATAATAAAAGGGTGTATATATATATATATATTAAAGCATGACAAAGCTAATAGATTAATCTTTTAAATTATAATATATATATATATATATATATATATATATATATATATATTTCTTTCTTTCTTTCTTTCTTTCTCACTTCTCACAAATATCTAAATGTAAAAATTTACCAAACAAGAGCCCAATTTCCATTTTTGTTTATTTATTTTTTTCCAAATTTTCCTAGACCCCAAAAGCAGACCAAGTCCACTCTCGAGATATATAAATGCCTGAAGTCTTGGTCGCCTCTCTCCATTTTCCACATCATCTCAATTTCCTCATTTATATCTCTCACTCAGAAGCTTCAAAGTATCATCAATGGCTTCCACACCCAATACCACCAATGATGAGAAACCCAACAAAATTGAGACAAACCCAATCTTTATCTCTGCTGATTCACTCCACTCAATTCTCTCACACCAATCCCTAATCCAACACTTCCACTCCTCTCTCCCAAGAATCTCAACATCCACTATCCAAACCCCAATCCGCCAAAACTATGCTGTTTCACAATCCTCCTCTCTCCTCCTCATGCCTTCCTGGTCCTCATCCACTTCTCTCCCCTACATGGGTGTCAAGCTTGTCACCCACTTCCCACAAAACTCCACACTAAACTTGCCTGGAATTCATGCAAGTTATGTGCTCTTCAGCTCAACTACTGGCCAAACTTTGGCCTCTATGGATGGCACTGTATTGACCCTTTATAGGACAGCTTGTGTATCTGGTTTGGCTTCAAAGATTTTGGCCAGAGATGATAGCAAAGTCCTTGTCATGATTGGTGCTGGGGCTCTAGCACCCCATTTGATCAAGGCACATTTAGCAGCCAGACCCAGTTTGCAGAAAGTTATTATTTGGAACAGAACCATGGAGAAAGCTAGGATTCTTGTGGAGAATTTGAGAGCATGTGTGGAGTATAATGGGGTGTGTTTTGAGAGCAATGAGTTATTAGAGGAAATTATTGAAATGGGTGATATTGTTAGTTGTGCAACGAATTCGGAGGTGCCTTTGGTGAGAGGCGAGAAATTGAAGTACGGAGCTAACCTCGATTTGGTCGGATCATTTAATCACAATATGAGAGAATGCGATGATGAGGCCATAAGGAGAGGAAGGGTGTTCGTTGATAATGAGGTTGCGTTGATAGAAGCTGGCGAGTTGGTTGGTGCATTTGAGAGAGGGGTGATTACGAAGGATGATATCGCCGGAAATTTACTGGAGTTGCTGAAGGGAGAAAAGAAGGGGAGGAGAGAATCGAAGGAGGTTACCGTTTTCAAATCCGTTGGTTCTGCTGTTGTGGATTTGCTTGCAGCACAGTTGGTGTATGAGATTCACATAAAGCAATTATAGGATCTCATTACTGTATTATCAATAATTACATAGTTTAGCTTGTGTGTTTGCTCCATTTGAAATGCTATCACTACGTTAAATCAGAACAACACCACATACATTTGCTTGTATGTATTTATATGTTCAATTTTTGTGTATTAATAGTAGGCTACAAAGGAAACACTTTTAAAATCTCTCGAGTAAATTAAACAAAGAATAATAATGGATTTTTATTAAACCAGTATTGAATTAATACAGAAGCTGACAGACGGACAGAATTTTTTTCCGCACTTGCCATAACCAAACCAACATTTGGCTCAATAGTGTACAACAAACATCTAAAATCATACTTGATTTCGATAATTGACAATGTCAACATTCATTTTGATACGTTTGTTTCTTTTTTTGCGGCTTCTGATGGATCCTTGGGAATAGCATTTCGTTAAGTTGTATCTCAGCACCATACTCTGAAGTAGCCTGTAAAGATGATTTATCAAAGCAAAACAGCAGAAATTACTGGCGGTTGAAAATCAATTTCAGATACGTTGGGATATTGCATACCAAATAAGACTTTGATTAGCAAAGTAATATGCTTGGCTCGTGACTCGCAACTTTTAACTGTTGCGTGAGTATTGGTAACTAAAAAGAATAATCTACAAGTGTGATACGGTATAGACTTGAAGGTTGACAAAAACTCGAAACCTTGTTTAGCCTTGAGAACTCAAAGATACAGATGGTACTACTATGTCGAAATATTGGCATCTTAAAGGTCCTCATGATCTAGGTGAAGAGATTATTGAATGCTGACTCAATATGTGAATTTGTCTTCCTACCAGAGCAAGAAAAAGATGTTGAAAAGGAAAAAAGTAAAACTTGAAGCTAAGAAATTACTGACATACCCGTGTATTAAATGCAAACCGCAATGTTTGGATTTGTGTTCCTGAGCAAACTCTCAAGTCAAATCCAACGGAATCTACACCAATAATTGCTGCTTCCTGTTGTAATTTGTAATTATCATGTCAATTGAAGAATTTCACATATCTAACACAGTTTCAACAAAGAAAACTCTGGAAGTATAGTCTTTTCTCTAAACTTTTATATTGATGGTACATGCAATAGAGGGTATCAAGCATGATTTTCCTTTTAAAATTCAGATTATACTAAGCCATTCTGACTTCTTTTGTATCCCGACTTGCATCCTAACCTATGATGCGACAATTGGTAAATCGATACACATTAATGACGATTTAATTCACTTGCCACATGTCATGTGAGTCTGATTGCCACATCATAGGTTTGAATACAAGTGAGATACAAAGGAGAGATGTCTAACATTAGTCTTTCAAATGCTTAAACATTATATACAAATTGCAGGATATTTCAAAAAGTTAAGTTGTTACTATATATATTTACTAATATGACTGCCCTTCTTCATCATCCTAACTAGATACAGAATGCCAAATAACTCAGAATATCAAGAACTCAATTCTAACCACACTTGTAGTACTGAACAGATACTCTATCCGATGCCCAAAAGATTTCAGAAACTTAATTGGCAATAATTTATGCTTTACCTCCACTTGGATACCCTTAGTTCTCCAACAGAGGGCTTTGAGGGCTTGTGTAGTCTTTTCTCCACCAGATTTAAGACGAGATATAATTTTGGATGCTGAGAGTGCAATAGCATCTGGTTGAGCTTTCTTGACGTCTTCTACTTCAACAACAGCCTGTGAAGAAGCAGAACCAAACAATTACCTTCTTGCAAGTCAAGGGGTTGAAAATAATACACTCATGCTGTAGAAAACAATAGAAAGATCAGCAAAATAATAATATAAGGGGGCAGCACCCTCTTGATCTCATGACCATATAATATACCCATTATGTCCTCTCATAGTAGCTTCTTAGATTTCTTGAGCACAAAAATTGAAAAAAGATTGTTGGAGGGAGGAAAAGTATAGAAGAAATCTTGGAGAGACCGCTGTTGAAGTTTTTTAAGTAATCAAATTGTCTAAATCACCTAACTGTAAGATCATGGTAAGCACAAAACAAGGAAGCAACCTTACTGTGGTAGAATGAATTTTGTTTTAGTATGGACAACTACGATATCACTCATAGAAATTATTCCAGTAATTCCACTCCTCACTGTAGATGTATAATATCCACATTCCGAACAAAGAAGTTATACTTCAAGCATGTCATGAATAACATGTCTCAATGTAACTCAGGAGTTGAAAAACCATCAAATGTCAAAACACACCAATATGTTGCAAAGATGTTTTTACATACCTGATGCCCATGTGCCAATATAAGCTGAATTTTTATCATCTCCAACTTGTAAAATGTAGTCCCATCTCTTGGGACATCCTCTTTGTTTGATTCCTCTGCCTGGATTGAACTATCGTTGGAGGACTCCGATTCATGTCTTTGACCATTGATTATATGAAGATCTTCTAGTTTGTTTTCTACAATTTCCCCAACCTGCAAAATATCAGCATCACGGGACTGATTGCTGGACATATGCTTCTGGATGTCAGAATGTTCTTCAGTTAAGGCAGGCCTTAAAAGGCCTTGGATAGATAGTCCAGCTGGAGCTTCCTCCATCAAATTGATAGGATCATCTGAAGCAACCTATGGATTAAAATAAGAATAGAACATAAGAAAAGCTCATGAAAGCTATGGAATGCTGTAAATTAGGAACTACACTTAATTTATATATAAGATGTGAATGATACAAGGAGGCGCATTAAAATGGTACATAGATTCTAGTAAATGTTATGACGCAAAGACATGGATTTGCAGTCAGCTTCCCAAATTTTCATTGTGCACCACTAAAGAATCAATATACCGGACAATTACCTGAGCAACCTTTTTAGCAAAAGACATTGGATGAGAAGAACGCATAGTCTCCAATTTTGCCCAGTCTCCTAGTGCCTCATCGTCATCATCTTCATTATCGTCATTGTCTTCATCATCAAGAACATTAACCCAGTCCTACAAAAAGAATTATATATATAATAGGAAGTGTTACACAGCTATAAAATTTATGCTTGAAAAGTTAAATCCAAGCACTAAACTCAAAATTAAAAAGGGAAGAGGAAATATGTCATAAGAAGAAGAAGACGAAGAAACATACATACTTCATCATAATCCTCATTTTCCTCCTCCTCTTCATCATCATCATCAACATCACCGTCTTCATCTTCAATCTCCTCGATTCCAAAATCAATTTCTGATGGACCCGATAACTCCATCTCTTTCATCATTTCCGTAGTGTCAAAGCCTACTATCACTTGCTGCATTAAAATATATTCTATAAGCCTCGAGCAAATGACAAGCAAGGGGTATTAGAAAGCACCTGGCTAACAAATTCTAGTGAGGAAAAATGTTATTGTGATAGTTTTTGTACAAAGTTTATTATATTTTTTTTTTTTTTTTTGTACAAAGTTTATTGTATTTATTAATGCTGTTTGATTGATGTCAAAAATTACCAACTCAAAAACTGGAATGATAAATTTGCTTTAGCATTTTTTGTTTACAAGGCCAGCAACACTAGCTCTTCCTTTGTGTTGAAATGGGAAATTTCAATCCATATACCATCGGATGATGTCTACATTAATCTTTCTACATATATGCATGTAACCCATAAGCAAGTAGACCAGAAAATAAATACCATACCACAAAGTTATTGTCTGAAGTTAGGCTTTGTAAAATGTCCTTATCATGCTCCACTTGAAAGTATATATCTGTAACAGATCAGATCAGATCAAGCTAAAACTTTAGTTCAACAAATACGGATACCAACTAATATAAGTAAACATGGGGATAAATAAAATTTATACTTGACTTACTTCCATGCTCATCGTTTACATAAGGCAAGTCTGGCCAGAGAACATTTCCATGGACTTCATCATTGAATAATTGTGTAATCATTAGTGTTGCCTTGCTGTTCACCTGAACGCAACACACTACAGGCAACATTAGCTATGCAGACTAGCTGAAAATTTAAACAGCAATGCAGAAAAATTGTTGAAGAGTTTAAAAGCATTTACAAGAACCAACAGTTTTAAGAGGCATATTATTGGAAAACTTGAAAGAAGATAAACTGCTCAAGCAAAAAATCCAGAGTTTCAAACAATTTCCTTTTTTCTCAAATTACAGAGGATATGGCCCTAAATAAGACAAGAAGGTGGAAAAACATTCATGTCGCCAGCCCCAACTAGTTTGGGTTTGAGGCTCAACTGAGCTAAGTTAGTTAATCTACTTTTGGTGGATACAATTTCCCATAATTTGTAATTCTCCACAAGGCAGGTAGTACTCACCCTTAAAAGTTACCTCAATAAGGATTCTGCTTGAATTACTTTTGGTTGGACAATGGACTTCAATATAAAATTTCGGGTGAGTATCCAGTCAATTACGCTCTTGCATTGGATACAACTTTCTCTTTTAGCAATGTTTCTATTCGGATACTCCAAGCATAATTGGAGTTAAGATATCTTTCAAGAACAAAGGTAGAGCCTGATCTATGGCAAGCACTGACACAATCAATTTCATGGGTTCTAACCTTCAACATCCTCAAAATCAGCAACCTTTTAAATATACAATTTATCAACTCAATTAAATTAAACATCTATTCATAGTTGTTTAATAAATGGGTCCTATGTTTATTTGTATCAAAGGTCATTCATCATCGAAGGAGATTCATATATATTAAAAAAAAAAAAAGCGAATTCAATATATAATACCTCAATAACGGTCCTAGTAGTTTCTGCAGCTGTAAGTCTAGCATCCTCACGATTCTCTGACGTTGACTCCGCAATGTCCTCAGATGGATGGTACCATGGCCTACCATTCTGCTTTACAGGATCCGACGCTGACCCCAAATGCTCAGCTGAAGCACGAATTCCATTCTTTACAAGACTGCTTCTTCTCCTAACCGAGCTACCATTTAATCTCCTTGACCTGTTCATGCAAACAAATTTTTTCACATTCACAACTACTCTTTCTCAACATCTATAACTTTTTTATTCGAAATCGGAATGCTGTTCCAAACAGAAAACTGAAAAAACAAGAGATTAAGAACCCTAATTTGTTCTTTAAAGTTCCCATCAGCTTCAAAAGTTTTGATATTTCAGGGGTTTCAAATTTTTAGATACTAAATTCGTGCTTTTTTATATAATTCAAAATTTTCAGTTTTCTCTGAAGAAAAAAAATAAGAAAGAGGTCGAAGATTAGTTACCAAGTTCCGTTGACGGAGCCGGAGCGAGGAAGCCGGCGAGAGAAGACGTGGCCACCGGCGGCATCCTCCACGCGGCAGATGGAACGATATTCTAAAAATTACAAACGTTGAGCAAATTAAAATGTCAGGAACTGTGTGGTTGCTGAGAAAGTGCAAGAAAATGGAAAAGAAAAAAAAAAGAGTGATATTGCCATTAAAAGTCGTTACAGAGAGAGCAAGAGAGAGTGAGTGTGTTACGTGATAAGGCGGTGGAGGAGCAGAAATTAGCGACGGCGGGAAATCGGACGGTCATGGTTGATTCAATCATCATCATCATCATGATTTTTATCTCAAAACCAAATAAATAAAAAAATTGATGAAGCGCCAACGATAAACAACTACAAGAAGAGCTGAGCTGCTGGTCCGGTCGCGTGTGCGAGGATCAGGTCAGTCCCTGTAGAGGTAGTATTCCAGTGGAGCGATAATGATTACAGTCTCTGTATCTGCCAATCCAAGAGTGACACGTGGATGTTACACACAGTTTTCCCTTTTCGGCTTTTATAGTCATCCAAAACGCAACGTTTTGGCACCACAAATTTTAAGCTGTTTGGATGTGATAGAAAATACAAGAGAAAGTTGAAGTATCGAGAGAAAATCGACGGGAAAGTGAGAAGATTTAAAAGATAAACCCAAAAAAAACAAAAAGAAATTTCGACTCACTCTCTCTCTTGAACTTTGTTTGAGTTCAGGAAATCAGAGTAAACATTATCGGTGAGTGATTTTGACCTCAAAATACTTCATTTTGTATTTATATTTCAAATTTTTTTAGGTTTTTTGTTTTATTCATTTTTGTTATATTTAATTACGTTATAGTTGCTGTAGAGTGTAGAGGAGTTTTGCAGTGCCTCTCACTTAGATACTATTTCCAAGTACTTTCTTGCTTTCAAAAGCAAAATTTGCTCTTGGATTTTTGTTTCTCAAAGCAAGAAAGACATGGCCTTTTTTGTGATGTGTTGAGAATTATTTAACCTTTTCTTTTGTTTTTGAATTTTTTTGTTGGCAGGATGCTGCTTTGTTTGAGATATTCTGTGCCACTCTTTACTAAAAGATTGGAACCAATTGAATTTTCAAGGAGTACTAGCAGTGTTGTGGTAAGTTTTTCGTTTTCGATGAATTGGTAGCTACTTTGTATATATTTTAGAAGTCAGCTATCTGTGAAAAATTGTTGCTTTTTGGGGATCATTTCTTTGATTTGTAGTTTTATCCATTTGATTGCCAATGTGAGAGATAAAATAGTTGTTTGTGAATTTTGATCCATTGTTCTTTGATGTTGTATCGCCTGATCGCGAAATTGTCATTGATTTTCAGGTATGTGCTGCAAAGGGTCCGCGACCAAGATATCCTCGGGTATGGAAAACAAAGAGGAGAATTGGGACAGTCTCGAAGTCGGCAAAGCTGGTTACTTGTGTAAGCTCCCTTTTACTTTGTTCCGTCTTTCTTGTTTCGTCTGGTATTTCGTTTATATCCTTGTAAGTTGGCTAATATAAGCTTGAAATTGTGGAGATTGTCGATTTGGAATTGAATTTGACGTTATTTTGCATCTTGAAACATTAAAATTAGATGACTGTGATTATGTAGATAAAGGAATTATCGAATGTCAAAGAGGAAGTTTATGGGGCTCTTGATTCCTTTATTGCTTGGGACTTAGAGTTTCCTTTAATCACGGTGAAGAAAGCATTGAAGACTCTTGAGAATGATAGAGAATGGAAGAGGATAATTCAGGTATTAGAGATTTTTCACAACCTTTATTTTCGCTCTCATTGGTATCTGCACGATAGATTTGTGAAGTAAAATATAGAAAGTACGATGGTGTTGTAGGTAACGAAGTGGATGTTGAGCAAAGGTCAAGGAAGAACGATGGGGACTTATTTTACTTTATTGACTGCTTTAGCAGAAGACGGGAGACTTGATGAAGCCGAAGAACTTTGGGCGAAATTATTTTCAGAGAACCTAGAAAGCACGCCACGTATTTTCTTTGACAAAATGATTTCTATTTACTACAATAGGGGCATGTATGACCAGATGTTTGAGGTATCGCTCTGAAATCTATTTGTCAATACTTTAAACCCTATTATTACTCCATCCATTGAACTAAAATATGTTGTTAACAGTATAGATGATTTATTAGTCATTTTTAAGCATTATTCTATGGTGGTTGATTGATAATCTTTTGAATTACTCAATTTACTCTTATGATCTTCCAATTGATCGAGCTCTTTTTTTAGTATGTTTCTAAGTAGGGAACTGTAGTAATCCACTTTAGCTAGTAAACCACTTTAGCTCTATAGATGTAATGCCTATTGTCGTCCCTTCAAGATTTTCTTTTATTTTTCTTCTGTTTGACGTGGTGTCCCAAAGACGATGACTATAAAAGCCTAATTTTCGATTTTCGGTTTCCTTTTTAAGTCGATTCATGTGGCATGGACTTGGGAGTAGTTTATATAGCTTCTCTGAACCCCATTGTGTTTAGGAATATAACTCTTTCGGTTATTTATGTTCAGATATTTGCGGACATGGAGGAGCTCGTTGTCCAACCAAATGTTTCAATAGTTAATATGATGGGAAATGCCTTCAAAAATCTGGGTATGTTGGACAAGTACGAGAAATTAGTGAAGAAATATCCACCACCCAGATGGGAATATCGGTACTTCAAAGGAAAACGTGTCAGGGTTCGAGCAAGGCCAAAATATGAAGTTGATGTTGCTAGAGAAAGCATCAGTAAGGATGATGAGGAAACCAACCAGAATCCAAATGAGTCCCCCTTCGATGAAGCTGAAGCCAATCTAAATGAATCCTCCTTCGATGAAGCTGAAGCCAAACCAAACGAATCCTCCTTCGATGAAGCTGAAACAAATTCAAATATTGAAGCTAACGTTTCTTCATGATCAGTCAGAAGCTGATTTATAGTACTTTGTATCCTCATTTTTCGGCAGTCTTTGCTAGGATCATAGTGTGGAATTTGGAGCAGAAGCAATTCCAATTTTTTTCCTCGTTCGAGCAAATGACATCGAAGAGTCCAATTACCCAGCTCCTCCAAGCACAAAGACTGAAGCATATCGCAATATGTATCTAATAAAAAACACAGTTGTTAGTAGTTTGAATTATACCAACATTGTTGAACACTAATTCTCCTTTAAGGTTTCCTCATCATCTTTTATAGTTAACAGGATTAAATTGTTCTTGCAAACAGTTTATGGCATTATAATCTATAATTTTCATCTAATTAATATATTTAGAAAAACTATCTCATATAGTTATATCAATCTAGTTATGTCAATCGGGCAATGATGAGTTGGTATTTGAGAATGGAATGAAAATAAATTGCAGAGGTACGTACATCTATAAAATTGATTGTACTTTTATATATTTATATATATATATATGCGCTCTTAGTTGAGTGCGGTATTTAAATTTAGCAGATTGAGTAAATTATGAAATAATGGGGGTTAAAAAAAACTCTTTATTTTTTTCTTAATTTTTAATAGTGTTTTTCTCGGCGAGAAATGGCGGGGTTTTCTTAAATTAGTAATTAATAAAATGTATTTCAATAATATTTTTTTTGAAAAAAAAAAAACATCGTCTAGCGTCTATCCAGTAGCATCTATCTCTCTCTAAAAGCACTGAAGTTGAAAAAAAAAAAATCAAAAACAGAGCTGGAAAAAACTCAAAAAAAAAAAAAAAAAAAACCCAAGCCTCCACTTTCAATTACTCTCTCTCAAACCAATCCACAAAAACCACCACAATCACCAGTACCATTCATGGCTTCTTCTTCAACGGAACCAAACCACCTCCACAACAACATAACTAACTTCCTCAACACGACGACCACTACTCTTCTCTCTCTCCTCGCTCCTCCCAAAACGGCACCGTTACAGTCCCAACTCTCCACCACCTCCGCTTCCTCCAAAGTCTGCTTCCCTCTCAAATTCGCTGACGCTCCAGTTCGCTCGCCGTCGTCCGCTCTGCCAGACTCTCTGTCCTCCAAATCATCGGACGACGCCAAGGCCAGCACCGGCGTCGGAGCGTCTCCAGCCGAGCCGAGCTCGGTGTTCCCATCGACGGTCAGGATTTCCGGTTTTAACTCCAACGGACAAGGCGGCGGCCCTGCCTTCGTCGGACAGGTTTTCAGCATGTGTGATCTTTCCGGAACCGGTCTCATGGCCGTTTCGACTCACTTCGACATTCCTTTCATTTCTAAAAGGTTTTTTTTTTTTTTTTTTTTTTTGTTCTTCAATTCATCTCTTATTTATTGTGCTGTCATATGAGCTATTTGAATTTTCCGATGCAAACTGCTATTTTTTCAAATTCCATAATTGTGAGCCATTGTAACATTAGAGCTTCAACATGAAAATTTGAAATTTGAGTAGTTACAGTCTAGCTCCAGGGTTGAAATATCTGAAATAATGGTTCCTTATAGTGAAATTTTGGTCTTGAGGTTCTAAGCATTCCAAAATGAAAATTTTAAGTTGGAGAGAAAAAAAAATGTAGGGGGAGATGTAGTTTATAGGTATAATAATTCTGTGAAGTAGGTAGCAACTAGTGTTATAGGCTTCATGGTTGTGTTTTCGTGCATTTGTGTTAGGAATATTGTATGCATCCACAAATTTCACATACTTCTTAAAAGAATTTTGTACTGGTCATTGACTAAAGTGGGAGGAGGGCGTTGCCTCAATTTGGTTCAGCTGGAAACCTGGAAGGTGAAAAGTTGAAGCAAAATTTGAGAAACATGTCATTTGAACTTTTCTTTTTGGTTGCCACCCTGGTGAAAATGGCAGAAAGGCGAAAAGGGCATGTATCACATTTGGAATAAGAAATCATTATTGGTGTTTGAATGAATGCTGAACTTCGCTATATTCATCCTCGATTGTTTCAACTTGTTTGCTCTATTAACTTAGGCATTGACAAAACCGTTGGAAGGTGGGGTGCTTGGAAAAAGAAGTTGATTAACTTCATTAAGATTTCATATGTGTGTGTGGGGGGCCTTCACCTACTCAATGGGATGAAAGGTTTTATGGCTTTCTTCTTTCAAATTTGGTATTGAATGTTAATATCGTTGCTCAAGTAAACTCTGTTGATGCAAAGGATTAGATGCAGATTTTTTGTATAAACAAGTGACAAGTCTGTTGTATATACTTTTAATGAATAAGAACTTTTCTTTTCTTTTCTTTTTTTAATATTTTGAAAATAGTTGACTAATTCAGTCCTTATCTGCAGGACACCTGAGTGGCTTAAGAAGATGTTTGCAACAATTACTAAGAGCGAGAGGAATGGCCCCGTTTTCCGCTTTTTCATGGATTTAGGTGACGCAGGTATGGCTTGGCAAGAGCATGTTTTCCGCTCCGTTATTATCTTCTTTGCATCCTTACTAAATAAAAATCTTTTCAGTTTCATATGTTAAGCAGCTGAATATTCCCAGTGGCGTGGTGGGTGCCTGTCGTCTTGACCTTGCATATGAACATTTTAAGGTATTGCTCACTTGATCAGCGAACACTTTTAATATTTATCTATCTTTCAAGGTGGATTATTGAATTTGAAATCAATTTTTCTTCATACATTTTTCTTCTTTTACTGTGTAAATGAAATGCATATGGAATTGAATTATGAATGTCGGTATCTCTTATCTTTGCACTGATTAGTTTGATGATGACATTTGTGCTATCTTCATGCTGCATATTTATTTTATGGACTCGTAAATAACGAATAGAGGATGATCTTCCACACAGTTAGGTCATAAACATAATGTAGTAGTTGATTAGTAAGAGGTTTCCAGACCTGTTTTGCCAGCTCCTTATAGTCTTGTGCAACTCCTAGGAAGTGACAGATTACTAATACTACCAGCACTGAAATTTATGCATTTTGTTAGAATTCAGAGTTAGCATGATACAGCAGTTGGAAGATGTAAATAGATAAAAACACCAAATTTGAAGGAGTAATATGGGTTAAGCTGGATCTCAAATAGAGGTGGAGAGAAGACATCAGTTACTATAATTATATGATTCAAATAGAGCAGAGTGATGGAATATAATTTGTGTGCAAATTGTTGGGCAGGGATTCGTTAGTTTAAATAATTTCTCACATAGAAACCCATGAAACACTGGATGGGCCAAAATATTAATTCATAAATCTTTATTCCACTTAATGAACTTTGCCGATTTGAATTTTTTACTTTGAGGACTTCTTTGTTAGACTATCTTTAATTCTTATAATGAATGTGCCATATGGGGGAACCTCACTTGTATTTGTTTCTCATGAACTTTCTTTTTTGATTTATTGACCAAATTGTTTTTTTTAATGTGCTGTGCAGGAAAAACCATTCTTATTTCAGTTTGTTCCAAATGAGAAACAGGTAAGTTGAATAGCATGCTTGTAATGTGCAATCTTTCATCAATCTTTGCTTTTGTGCCTCTTGTAATATGTTGGCTTTTTTAGGAAATAAATTTTTGCTTCTCTCTCAGGTCAAGGCAGCCAACAAGCTACTTAAAACACTTCCACAGAATGGTGGAAGGAAAAGGGTTAATGGTGTTCCTGTTTTTGGTGCTCAAAATTTGGATATTGCAATAGCTACCACAGATGGGATTAAGTGGTATGTTCTTTGTTCATGTTTTGTATAAAAGAAAACATTATGCAGTTCTAATGCATAGACAAACAAATTCTCCTTTATTGAGATCTGGCTTTGTGAGCTTTTTGTGGATTCAAATTTTGATTATTAGTTAAATTTCCATTCTTTTCGGAACATTGAAAGAATGACTGTGTTGCTATGTCTTCTATTCATCCTTAAAAAGATTCAAATTTATTGATCTTCTTTCAAAAACGAAGAGGACTTCTTACTGCATCAATATATAAAAGCTTCCTTTTATCATAAAATATTTTTTGAAGTGTATTTCAGTGTACGTGATGCATGATGTTACTATTTCTTCCATCAGGTATACTCCATACTTCTTTGATAAAAACATGCTAGATAACATTCTTGAAGAATCTGTTGATCAGCACTTCCATGCTTTAATTCAAACACGACACATGCAGCGCCGACGTGATGTAATTGATGACAACTTGACAACTGAAGTGGTTGAAGAAATTGGAGATAGTATATGGGAGCCTCCAGAGGTACAAAGTTTTTGGATGATATTGAAAGGCCAGTGATGGCAACAAATTTTGTAGCTAGGGGATTTAAAAGTACTAATGGCTGCTATGGTTTCTTTTTTTCGTTCTTATTCAGTAACTGTTTGAGTAACTCTGGAATTGGAATTTTTGTAGTCTTCACTGGATTTAAGGATGGATTTTAAATGATTGGATTTTGTTAGAGGATAACAGGTTTTGTGTGCTTTGTGTGGTCGCTTATTTGTGGCACACAAATAGTTCACAATCCCACTTTGGTGTAAATAAATGAAATTCAAAAATGAAGATCTAATAGGAAAAAGAACAGTAATGCGAGCGTCTTTTATTTTGTTTGCTTAAAATGGGGTCGTTATTTGACTCCGACAATACTATCTCTAACAGGTCCAAGAAGTGCTGGATGAAATAGGCCATCCTGCAATACCTTTGAGCGTCATTTCGAAGGCTGCTGAAATACAGCTCCTATACACTGTTGACAAATTACTCCTGGGTAATAGATGGTTGCGGAAAGCCACTGGCATCCAACCCAAATTTCCTTACATGGTTGATTCATTCGAAAATAGGTATATCCTGTGCACATTTCAGCAACTTTAGTAGTTTGATGTGTAATGTGCCATACATGTCGTCACTGGTTGAAGACCCTAATTTCTTAGTTACGAATAGATTATGTATGGAGTTTGCAAAATTAACAAAATATATGATGGTAGTATATTTTGAGAACTGATCCAAACACAAGTTTGGGCATGCTTGTGAAAGCATGAATATGAACTTTCTTCATGCATTACAGTGTGCCGTAATGACAACATGTTTATTTTGTTTGCAGGACTGCAGCTTCTTTTCTGAGAGCTTCTGAGTCAACCAGCTATCTTGCCAACTCCGAAACAGATTATTGCACTTCAGATCTTAAATCGGAAGATAAGGTTCTCGACAAACATAGACAAAGTCCAGATTTCCGGTCTCCTTTTGGAGATTGGTTTAGTCACCCACGGTCAAAGCAAGTGACCGAACCTCAGAGGGGATCTTGTAGAGCAGACGGTTCATCTACAGAAGACACAAAGCAAAATTTCGAGCAAAACCCTTTTCTTCCGAAGATTACAATGGTTGGCATCTCAACAGGGGACGCGGGGCAGATGAGCAAAGCAAGTTTAAAGAAAACAATGGAAAAATTAACAAAAGAGTTAGAGCAAACGGATCAGGGAAATTCCACGAGCAGTAGTAGCAGCAGCAACGAACTCAAAATCGAAGATAGGGATCCGCTGTTCGTTGCGAATGTAGGTGAATACTATTCCGGCGTAGCAAAGTCTGGCTCAGCTCGGTGGGTTCGCGGAGGAAGCAACTGAGAGAGCCTCTCGAAATACAGTACGTTCTTTTTGCACATGTTAGTCTCAAAATTATTTATGAATTCGAAAAACAAGAGATGTAAATTACTTACCCTTTTTTTTTCTTTTTTTTTTTTTGGGTAAACTCTCTTATCTGTATCAAGTATTAGAAAATCAATCATGTGAGAACAAACTAGTCTATATTTTTCATTAGAAAACATTTTTATGAAATGAACCCCATCATTAATCGAACCGTGACCCAAAATCATTGGTTTGAACCGAATTTGATGGGTGAGCTGAATTAAATTATACTTTTTAGCTCAATTCTGAGTTGTTTGGTTCCGGTTTTAGTGTTCACTCCTACTTTAGATAATGATAAACAAGAAGAAAACAAACATAATATATAGTCAGCAATTTGAAAATCGGTTTGAACCGAATTTAATGGGTGAACTTAATTGAACTATACTTTTCGGTCCGATTATGAGTCGATTGGTTCATGTTTTGGTGCCCAACCCTGGGTTAGATAATGATAAACAAAGAAGAAAGCACAAATAATATCTAGTGAGTGTTGTAATGAGTCCGTTTTTGAATTTTTTTTCTCCATGAAAAGCGAGTGGCCAGTGAGAAAAGTCCCAACAAGTGGCGGTGTAGAGTGTGTAGTCTAGTGGGGTTGAATGGCTCATGCATAGATCTCAATAATTTTGACTTTTTTATGTGCGTCAAACTGGTTGACATCTTCTTTTGTTGCACATATTTGTCAAAAAGAACTTCTTCTTTATTCCTCAAAAAGCTCCTTTAAGATAAGCATTAAAGCGTTTAATAATGAATCATAATAATTATTTATACACTAATATTCTTGGAAGCACAAAGAAGGATTGTGATATCATTTCGTTTACTCATAATCATATGATTCAGCATTTAGGGGAGAGGACGGACAGAATTCGAATCGACAATTCAAGAGTACAGTATTATTGCGTTAGAGGCATATTAGTGGGTCATTCTTATTTCGTCAATTCTTTTTAATGTCTTTAGTATTTTAAACAAAAGCTTTAATAGATATCATAGAATCTAGTAGAAGGTTAAAACCGTCTAAGTACAATTCGGGTCATACAACATCCATATTCAACTTAAGTGTTAACTCATTAGAAAGTATTATTGCTTCTCAGGTTTGGACGTTTTAAATTTTAATAAAATTTTAAAATTTATTACTCAGATCTTTAAATGGATTTAATAAGTAAAATTATTTGCTAGTATCTATCCATTTAACCTTTAAACTTGCTAAGGACTTGAATTTTATCGGTTCGATTTCTCTAGTGTTTAAAACTTTAAGGTCTGAATTTTAACAAAATATGAACACATGAATATGAAATTTTTTTTACTAATGGCCTAATGGGTTTGCTTGCAAATAAACTACTAATGAATATTTAGTTTCTTAAAACAATTATAACATATGCCTAGCAAAGATTTCATTCCTCCACAAAAAGGGGCAAGAATGATTTGCATAACAAATTATAGTGGTGGTCCCAAATAATAACTTTTGTTGTGTGAGCTTCTTCAAAAGCACTTTTTTTATAGAAGAATTTCTATGCATTGCATGTATTTGTCTACAGATTCTCAACACATATTCGAAGTCTTGTATCTTGCAAACTTCCCATTTGCAAACCTCATACAATCTTGCATTAGAAGAAAAATAAAGCTACCCATCTTTTCAATTAATATTCACTTGTTTTTTATTTTATTTTATTTTATTTTTTTGTAGTCGAATCTTCTCTCGTTTTCAATATAAATAATGGGTTTGTTTTTTTGTTTCTTTTTATCTTTTTCACTAAAAGGAAGATAGTGAAAAAGAATATTATTACGTATGGAATACCCTTATTGTAACTTCTAGAAGCATTTGTTTTATATGTTATTGTTTTGTTTTTTTTAAATATGATACCTGACGGATCAAATGACTGTCGGGACCTACATCGAGATCAAACCCTACAGGGCGGTCCGAATATCTACTTATAAATTGGAAAAAGTTTGCATCGAAATCAAACCCTACAGGACGATCTGGATATCTTGAAGCTCCAACCACCAAGATAGCGGACTTTGACTTGCCATTGTTTTTGTTTTTAAATCTCAAAATTAGTTCATGAAAATTAGCATAATTTTGAACTATAATTTTGATTTTTTAGAGAAAATTGGAACGGATATTAAATTAGCAAATAAGTTTTTTCATTATTACTTTTTTTCAACTGTTATAATTTTAAACGTTAGAATGAGATACAATTCAAGTTCACAATTTTATTGATATAAGTATGAAAGGGTTTCTCTTCCTCAATAGCAGAAGCTTCTGCTCTTTTGCGAGGGATGGAGTTTGTTGCAGACCTTGGTTTCTCTCATTGTGTTTTCGAATCAGATGCTGCAGCGGTGGTGAGCCTAATCAATAGCAATATTATTTCGAGTTCTGAGCATGGTGTTGTTGTTTCGGATATTAAGGAGAGACTTCGTGCTTTTTCTACTGCTATTTTTTCCTCTGTTCCTTATTTAGCTAACTCTATGGCGCATTGCCTAGCTAAGCTTGTTTTGATTTCCAGTTTTGATGGTTTTCTTGTTGATGAGTTTCATCCCTGCGTGGAGTCGTGTATCCTGGCTGACTTGTCTGGATAGTTTGGTTTTCTCTTTGGGACTTTAATATATTCTCTCTTAAAAAAAGAAAAAGAAAAGAAAGTATGAGAGGGTTTACCTTATATTAAAATTTTCTTGTTTGATGCAAAAAAAAAAAAAAATTGATGAAAAAAAATGTGTTCAATATGAAATTAGGGAGTCCGATTAGGGCCTTGAACCGAAATTGGAAATTTTACCTCGCCTGATTTCTTTTCTTTTTCTTCCAAATATGCCCTCAAGTTTAATTATTATTATTATTATTATTTTGAAAAGAATTATTTTTTTTATTAAAATGATCAAAAAAATGAAATATATACAGCACGTGCTTCTGCCGCTGATAATCATGTGAGACAAAAATTGTACATGCAAAGGACATAGTTGTTGATCGCATCAGAGGTCATTCTATCTCATGAGATACAATTGTTGTTGATGGAGGTGCACCATTTCATTTCTGTTCCAGCACCTACCTGATTAGATTAACATGAATAGGAGTAAAAGTTACTGTACTTTTCACTCCCACAGTAGCATGGAATCACCACCGTTAAAAATGCAAATATTTTCCTCTAAAAAAAGGTGATTAATTTTTTAAAACAGTTTCGTTTATTGATACTCTTGGGCCCTAAATTTTCATAAATGTATCATTTTGGTTCCTTTAATCAATTTTTTAACAGTCAAACTAACTGAAAATGTTAAAAAGACATTTTTACCCTTGATTCTATTTAAATAAATAAAAATTATAATTTTACTCTAAATTTTAAAAATATTATTAATAATTAAAAGAAAAATATAGTCATTTATATTAATTTTTTAAAAAAAATAAAAAATTTTAAAAAATTTTTAATTTTTTTTAAAATTTTAAATTTTTTTTATAATGTCTCATTAATTTTTTAAAATTATATTTTAAAATTTTTAAAAATATATTTTTTTATAAAAAATTTAAAAATATATTTTTTAAGATGGAGATTCATTTAATTTTTTTTAAAATTTTAAAATTTTTATTTTTAAAAAATTAATATAAAATGATCATATTACTTTTTCAATTAGTAATAATATTTTTAAATATTTAAAAGTAAAATTATAATTTTAACTCATTTAAATAGAGTTAAGGTCAAAATTATCTTTTTAATGTTTTAAATTAATTTAACTGTTAAAAAATTAATTAAAGGGATCAAATTGATATATTTATAAAAATTAAGGGTCTAAGAATATTAATAAACGAAACGGCTTTAAAAAATTAATAATTTTTTAAAAATTAAAAACTAAGATAATAATTATCCTAAAAAAAAAGCATCTTTATAGACAAATATAATAACAAGTCCATGTTCAACGGCTCAAACATCCTCTCATAAAAAGGATGGCATTGCTGACATCCCAGTAGCTCATATTATATGCACTTCCCTGTGGACTCACATTAGCTGAACGAACTGTTCAAGTTTCATGTACAATTATCATTACATTTAAATAATGTATATTTTATATTAAAGTAAATATCTCTCCATTATAAAAATATATATTTAAATTGCATGTACAGTAAATAATCCGCCCGATATCAACCTTAAAAAAATTAAAAGCATTGCATGGCGGTTTGCTTGTAGGGGGATTTTGTGGGGCCACCAAATCACATAAAATTTGCATCTCATCCGACGGCCAATATTCGCCATGTGGCCACGATGTACAATCCTGTGAAGCTCTTGGTCTTCATAGCACCAAACAAGAGCTTTTGCATAGAAATTGAATTTTTTTTTAAAATATATATATATAATTTTATTTTTTTTTTGATAAAAAATCTGCTTTTGCCTTAGATTGGATTTTTGTTATTTTATTCTTAATAGGGAGAGATAATATTATGGGCTGGAGGAGTTATTATAATATTAGACCTGGTGGGGCCCGCTCCATAGTTGCACCCTTCATTTACACGCGCCTCACACGTGGTGGAGACTGGTGACTTCATATCACGTTTGTCTTTGTGCAGGTGCGTAGCAGTGTATCAGAACCACTTTCTGTACCAGCTTCACGCTCCAAAACCATCGGTGCAATATCGATTAGATTAACATTAAAATAAGGGTGACATTTGTCAAATTCATACTAAAATGATGCATAATGTGAATTATTAATAATATATAAATTATTAAATGACATGATAAGTAATGTGTTGTAACAGCTCACATGACACATCATTTAGGTATGAATTTACATAAAAATTTTGAACAAATCTAACATTTTTTTGAAATTATTTCATTTACTTCAAAATAACAATATATACTTAAATTTTTCAACTGAAATATTAACAAATTCTTATATGAATATTTATGGACGGAACAAAAAAAATTTATTTAAAGATTAATATACTAAAATACAATATTTATGAGGTATAAAAATAAAAATGTAACAAAATTAAATATAAAATTTAAGGATATTCTTACTCATTCTACCACTACTAATATGGATATCTACAGTTATTTAAAGTGTAAATTAATGGTAACTCTAGCAAAGATTATAGGTAGTTTTGTCTTTATTCTCGTTTTAGAATAATATGGATATCCAGAGTTGAGAATTTTCATATTTTATGAAAGTGTAATCAAATTCTAAAAATTGAAATGAATTGATATTAATAAAAAATATGGTTTTCCTCGGATTTAATTGAAGTTTTGTGTTAAATCATATATATATATATATATATATATATATATTTCAAAATAACGATACGGGTTAAATTTTTTCAGTTTTAATTTGACTTGAGATTTAGTGTTAACAAATTCTTATATTAATACTTATATAATACGAGAAATTATAGGTTGTTTTGTAATATTTATTTTAGGTAATTTTTAAAGCGTGAATTAAGGATAATTCCTACAAAGATTATATGATGAGGTTTTATCTTTATCCATATTTTAGAAAAATATAAATATTCATAGTTGAAGTTTTTATATATGGAAAATGCCATTAAAATTGTAAATAAAATGAATTGGTATTACTATTTTTAAAATGACAACGGGCGGATAAAAACTTTCACTTCTAATATGACTCAAGATTATTTGTCAACAAAAATTTATATAAATATTTATCTAATATAAAAATATATATTTATTTAAATTATAAATTTATAGTAACTCAACATGAATTACAATTTAGTTTTATGTTAATTTACGTTATTTAAAAGGTGAACTAATGGTAACACCAGCTTAGATTACATGTAATTTTGTCTTTATCCACGTTTTGAAAAAATATAAATATCGATAATAGAAAATTTTCATATAAGAAAAGCGTATTTAAAATTTTGAATTGAAATGAATTCAACACTTGTGGGGGGTTTGGTCTGATCGGAATGCCGTGTTTCATTCTAAATCCCCCAAGGTTAGTGCTGATTTGGTTTCTTGGTCTCTTTCTTTGCTTCGTGAATTTTAGGGCACCCAGAAGGTCTTTGGCTCTCCTCCCCCGCCCCCCAGGCAGCCTTGTTCTGCTTTGTGGTCGCCTCCTCCTACAGGCTCCCTGAAGTTGAACACCGATGCAGCAGTGAAGTCTGATTTTTCTGTGATGGGTTCTGGTGCTGTGGTGCGTGATTCTCAAGGCAAGGTTGTTGCAGCTTCTGCTAAGCCCCTCTTGGGGTTCTTTCCTGCTGAGCTTGGCGAGCTGCTGGCGTTGCGAGAGGGGTTACTGCTGGCTAAGGAGTTGAGCCTGATTATTGAGTGGGTGGAGTTAGATGCTGTTAATGTTGTGGCTAGGGTTTTTAACTCTTGTCCTAGTTCGTTTATGGACCCTATTGTTTCTGATATCAAGGCTCTTTTTAGGGTTGTGGGAGTTTCCAACTGTCATGTCATTCCTCGTTCAAGGAATGGAATGGCACATTCTCTTACTTCCCTTGCCTTTTCCTCTAAGGAGGAATTTTGTTAGTTCAATCCTGAACCTAGCTTTCTTGTTGGTCTTCTGTAATAGAAGTTTTGTTGAAATAAAAAAAAAAAAAATGAATTCAACACTGATAAAATAAAAAGATTGAATTGAATTATATATTTTCACATATTACCTACGGTGTAACGACTCGAACATAAAACATTATCAGGTTGAATGAATATTCTCTATTATCAAGATATATTATATGATAATTCACGTTATATTTAAAAAAAAAAAAAATTAACAATTACTATTAACTATGTCATTGCATAAAAATGAATAGTCTATACAAATTACAAAATGTGTTTTCTACATCAAACTAAACAAAAAGTGAATGGAATTGGTTCTCTCCTTACAATTCCAAATCCTCACAAGCTTCTTTTCTCTATTTGGCTATCACCCTAAAAAAAAGAGTTGTTTTGTGAAGGGATTATCATGACATGACCGCGTGAGCCACACCTCGTCCACTGCGCGAGTGAGCAACTCCGCTCACCAGAACAAGGCAGAAAACAGAAACCAGACGCCAACCCCACAACTTCACACTCTACCAACCAATCAGATCTCGAGTACAGCCGGAACTGGACTACTGCGGCGAGTAGGATAACTATTTTTAGTATAAGGAACAACCTCAGTGCCAGTATTGGCTTTTATCTATGTCTCCTGGTGGCCCCCACCCTTTGACATTTTACAAAAGTCAATAAAAAATGAAAAAAAAAAAGTTTTTTTTTCTCTCTCTTTGATTTTTCTCTCTCTCTCAAAAAAAAAAAAAAAAAAATCTATCTTCTGGAATCCTTTGCTCTCTGACTCTGGCTCTGTATAAATAATTAAACAATTTTACCAAGTCAGTGCACCACCTCCAATTCCTCTCTCTCTCTCTGAGTCTATTGTTTTCCACCAAAAAGTCAGCGCCGTCCTTTGTGCCTCCTTTTGGAGTATTTTGTTTGTCTTTTGCCAGACTTCAGAGGCTAGATTGGTGTGTTGAGTTGACAATTTCTAGGTAGATTGGTGTCTGATAAAGAAAAAATGGCTGATAACTGGGATCTAACCGCCGTTGTGAGGAGCTGCTCCTCCACCACTGACACCGTCACCACCACCACAACAAGCCACCCACAGAAATTTCGAATTAAAACCAGTGGTATCAGTAGTAGTCGCACCACCACCACCTCAGAGAACCCTTTGTCGTTCTTGTCTTCTTTGAAGTTTGAAGAGGAGGAGGACCCATTTTTTTTCCCGAATCTTGTACACGAACCCCACAATGGATTCGAAGAATTGCAAGATTCTTTCAAGCAATTCTTCAACAACAACAACAATCCTAGCTCGTCCACCACTTCTCTTCAAGAACAGCAGTTTCAGCAGGAGCATCAACAAAGGCATCATCAGCAGCAGCCGCCGCCGTCACTGATAACAATGACAACAACACCAGTAGCACCACCATCTCCACCACCACCACCCCCCACCACAAGTCCTTCCCTTTTCGTCTTCGGAGATCCTGGAAACGAAAACCAGCACCAGCACCACCTTGTACACCATAAGCAAAAAAAGCAACCGCAACAGCAGCAGGCGGCACGTGATCAGGGCTGTCTGCATCCTCTCAGGCACGTGCAATCTCGATCGAGAAAGAGGTGGGTGAGATTATTTTCCAACACATCTTTTTGTTGAAAATTTTTATTGTTGTTTCGCTGCTGGAGAGAGAGATCCTCAACGAAATACAATATGTTGCAGGAAGACGCCACAAAAGAAGATGGTGTGCCATGTCACGGCGGAGAATCTCTCTGCTGATTTGTGGGCTTGGCGCAAGTACGGACAAAAACCCATCAAGGGCTCTCCGTATCCGAGGTTGGTTTTTCATTTTCTTGGGAAAATTCCAGTCTTCATTTTGTCGGGCAAATTTTTTGACGACTCAGCTGGGTCTTGTTCAGGAACTACTACAGGTGCAGCAGCTCGAAAGGTTGCGCAGCGAGAAAACAGGTCGAACGTAGCGACACCGACCCGGACGTCTTTATCGTCAGCTACACCGGAGACCACACGCACCCGAGACCAACCCACCGGAACTCTCTCGCCGGAAGCTCGAGAATCAAGTTCCCCAGAGCCCAGAACCCCGTCGCCGACGCTGCAACCCCCAATCCTCATCCGTCGTCCACCGCCACGCCCAAGACCGTTACCGCGGAAGAGAACGCTGACGCCGGGAACACCCACGAAGGAGCAGCCGGCCCCGACGAAGAGGATGGCGAGGACGACCTCTTGATTCCGAACCTGTCGGCGGCGATGAACGAAGACCCTTTCTCCGGACTTGACGAGTTGCATGCCCACAATCCAGCTTTCTCCGGCGGTGGTGGCGGCGCCCAGTGGCGGAGGTAGGGTTTATACTTTATATATTATGTATATTACATTTTTTTTTTGGTACATAAAACAGGAAATTTATAAGATTTTTTTTTTTTTGATTATCTTTCGTTCCCTCAGTTTCTATACCAATGTAGATATAAAAAAGCCAAGATTGGAAGGCATATTTTCCTCTGCACCCATAAATTCATTTTTTTTTAATAATTTTAATAATTTTTTTTATATTTGTTTACGGTGTTTGTTTATTGGCGATGAACGATAATAAGGTAATTATAATTACGACGATTACGTCATTGTTATGAATTATTACGTAAATTAAAAAAAAACCTATGTTATTGCTTTGCTTTATATGCATGATAATAAATTATTATTAATAATTTGTAAAAGTTTAATTCTAGCACTTTCATTTTGATAAGGAGAAAAGAAATTGGCTTTTTCTTGCTTTGAAAAGACAATATTGCCCCTTAAAAGATCCAATTATTCTCTAAACTTAGGGACAGTTTTGGGTTTTAAATAAGGTTTGTCACGAATCATGCCCTTTATTAGTTTTATTTTCCTAGATGAACTCAAAAGGGCTTATTTATTTCAATTAGATCATTATACAAGGGTGAAAATAATTTTGGTTCTCAACACTTTGTTCGAAATATAATTTTTTTAATCGATATTTAATGTTTTAGTGCATATGGTCCCTACAAAATCAATTTAACGATATTATGAGAATTTCAATCTTTACACAAAAAATACTATTTAAATTTAAAAAATAATTAATTTGATGAAATTAATAAATAAAAATTAAATTTTGAAAAAATGATGGCGATTGAAAAATAAAAATATTTTTTTTAATTTTTAATTTTTCTTAAACATAAAATGGTTAGTGTGCAAATTATATTAGGATTAACTGTTAAAAATCTGGTTAAATGAACTAATTTAATTGATTTTAAAAACGTTGGGACCTCAATAGTCAAAACATCAAACATCAATTAAAAAGTAATAATTCAATTTTCACCTATTATAAAATGATAAATATTTTCTCTAACAAAATACTAAATTAATATTTTTGTAAAATAAATATTAAATAGAGTAAATAATACTTACATTCCTTGAGGATTATTGATTAGGATCTCTCCTCCCGTTAGTCAACTTTTGAGTTTTTTGATAAAGATCTTTCCTGGTTAACTGTTATATTTGACTAAATTTTATTAAAGGCAAATGAGTTGTTCGTTAATAAACGATAAAGTTGACTCTGTTTATAATTGATACAATTAGTTCAATTAAATATTGGGATAAGTCAACTTAAAATAAAAAATAAAATAAAATACTTAAAATAAAAAATAAAATAAAATACTAAAAATATTAGTGGGTGTTTATAGACAACCAAGTGGGATTATTTATAATTTTTGACAGTTGTCGAAACCAAAAATGGAAAGGCCCAAGAAACCATGACACCATCTTCGACTTTCACACATGGGTTCTATGGTCAAACCATAAAATAAGATATGGTCAAACTTATTTTATTTCATTTTTTTAATTAATTATCTAAAAAAAATATTATTTTATTTCGAAGAGGAAAATAAAAAGTTTATCCCTGCAACTTGGATATTAAATTCAGCTACTAATTAGAATCTCTCTAGATGTAATTAAATTTTGAGATGCAAGTTGTTAAATCTATAATATTATTTTGTTTTAAGACATTTAATGTGGAAATGTGAAGAAGGCGGGTAGATTCACGAGAAAAACTTACGTTGGATTATCTCACTACGTCATTCATGAGACCGTTCAATTTTATATTATAACAGTTTCATTATTAACGCAGTACCATCCCATATAAATTTTTCTAAGAACTCGGTCTTTGTAATTTATAAACCCTTTAATGATTCTAATCTGATGATTTCTATTTTTTTTTATATATACAAAATAAGATAATAGTAATATTTGAACCGACATGTTTAATTTTGTATACTTAATGGCACTTGTAATCTTTTATTTTTGTCAAAAATAATGAAAGTGTGTTTTTGTTTTGGTAAACCTAGAATGAGTATTGTCTATCCAAAAACAGTTGCTTCCTCAATTGAATTGGTTTTGGGAATGAAACTTGTTTGTCCAAAACTGGTTTGCAAGTGTCACTTTTGGTATGTACTATAACAATTTGTGTTTGTTACACTAATTGAAGTTATATATATATATATATATATATATATATATATATATATATATATAAGACTAAAATAATCAACTTATATAATTGAAAGTAGTTTTAATCTGCCCTGATAAGAAAAATGATATATTTGAGTAACTAAAATAAGTAAAAAAAAAAAGAAAATGCTTGTGACTTTTGATTTCGTTTGGTAAGGTGGACACCTCATCTAATTGGTGTAAATTTTTTTTTTAAAAAAGAACTAAACAAGTACCCCCAAAAATGTAATTAAATATATAAGAAAAAAGAAAAAGAGATCACTTACCAACAAGGTTTCAATGATTTTTACTCTAAAATTTATGTTGAATTTTAAAATATTCATCATATTTTTCAGTATGTGTGAGTAGTTTTTTCGATAGTTATTAATATTATAATTATATATTTTTTTTTAAAAAAGGTCAAACTTGAATGAGTTCATTTCTCATCACCTACGTCAAGAAATAATTAAATTCATAAAATAATAAATATTTATCTCATTAATTCATTTCAAAAACCTTGCCATCACCAAGATTTGAATAATGTTATTTTATTTATTTTTTAAAAAATATTCTAATTTCTAGGAGTGACAAGATGAGGTTGGCAAGTCCTATGTCCCCCCTCGTACATTTTACTATCTTAGAGTTGTGAGTTTAAATCGTATCTGCATATAAAATCTTAAATTAATTGTAATAGTTAAAAAATAAAATTCTAAAAGTAATTACTAAAAAATTAACTAAAAAAAAATAGCAAAATTGTTTGAGATCTTTAATGATGATTTGAAAAGTGGATTTTTTTTTTCCAAAACTATTTGAAGAGTAACTACTAAAAACTCAACAACAACAAAATATGTAGCAAAACTATTTGAGATCTCCGAAGATTTGAATAGTAAATATTAAAAAAAATAAACAAAAAAACATGTATCAACGAAAAAAAAGAAGAAGAGAGAATTAGTAGAAAATCTCACCTTAACCTTGCAATTTCAAAGGATTAGAAAGATCTCACCACAAACTAATTGTAATCCTCAATCTTTCTATATTTTTCTTTCTATTCTATATGTGTCTCTGTATGAAGATGGTTAAGTGTTTTTATACTCTTAAATTTAAAATCAGGAGGTGCATCTGGGTGTAGCCTGCGTTGTGAGGAAGTTCGAGGAAAAAATTTAAATTTAGTATCTTTATATATGTGTAACGTATGATATCTCAACAAACATGTTAAATGTTTCATTTAGCTCAATTATATGTTGCGGTTGTTTGGATGTATTTGCTTAACACGTTTTTCCCAAAAAACCAAAAAGTGTATTTTTGTGTGGAGTTAGTATAGTGAGGAAGTTTTAACGAAGAAATTGTAATTTATCATTTCTAAATGTGTGTTAAGGTACCATATCTTAACAAACATATTGTTAAATGTCCCATAAACGCCTAATCACGTGTTAGCATATATTTGGACGTCTTTGATTTACAAGTTCTTACATGAAATTAATAAGAATGTTTCTGTGCGTAGTCAATTGAGTGAGAAAGTTTCTGTGCGTAGTTTAAATTTCGTAACCCTTGTACCAGTAATGACTTCTCCCTTTTATAGTGTGAAGGGATGGAGTCATTCTGAGTTATATGAGCTCTAATTGTTGGAAATCTGGGATTAAATCAAATCTCTAGAAATTACACTTTAATTGGAATATGAGATTCTTTTTTATCTAGAAGACGTGCTTCAAGATGGGCACATAACGAGCTGGAGCCAAATTGGTGATACGAGGTGATGTGATAAGGTTTTTCATATCGCTGGGATGTTGTAGCTCGCATAGAGTTTCAGATTCCTTTCTTCACTTTATGTAATTGGAGCGGACTTGTTCATTGCGTTGAGTTTTATCAGCTTTTCCAGCTTGTTGGGCCTTATTGACTTGAGCCTGTTGGGCTTTATTGATATTTTGGATCTATTGGGCTTAATAAAATTAGACACACAGTATGTTTCAATGTGTAGCCGTTGGAGCTAGAAAAGTTTAGATTGAAAAACTAAAATTTCTCATCTAAAATGTATGTTAAGGTACAATATCATAACCAAACCAACATGTTGTGTTAAACGTTTCATTAATACCTAATTATAATTTATATGTTACCATATATTTGGAAGTATTAGTTTTACAAGTTCTAACGTGAAAGTCAATAAGTGTATTTAATTTCTCTGTGCAGTCAGCAGAGGTACGAAATTTCAAAAAAAGAACTAAAATCTTTCATTTGTAAATATGCGTTGAGGTAAGATTAATCATATTAAAAGCGCAATTCGAATATCTATTATCATAATAGAAGATATTTACTCCCAATTAAGAGAGAAAACTACTCATATATACTGATAAATATATATATGGTGGGACTTGAACTCTCTCTATTAATCAATTAAACTGTGAATGGTTGTGCAGTTTTTATGTGTAGTTGAGTGGAGTTTTAATATGTTTATTATATAAAAAAAAAAACAAATCAAGGAAATTGATAAATATTATGGTTTTTAAATGTGTTTTTGAGATGAGATATTTACCTCATAATTGAATGCATTAGCTTTATAAAATTTTATATTAATTTTTCTAAATATAGGTTTATTTATATTAGAAAAAGAAGCATTTTTTTTAGAATAATAGTAAAATGAGTAATGTAAAATTTCTTCCAATTTTTTCTTTTTTTTAAAGTGTATTCAAAATCAATTAGAAAGATAATTAGATTTCAAAATAAAAAAAATTTAAAAAATTTATTATTCTTAAAAGAAATTTTGTAATTAAAAAAATAAGCCTACGTTTAGAAGAGCTTATCTACTGGCCAAAAGAACTTATTTAATCTCAAAAATTCTTTTCAGTTTTTTTTTTATGTCGTTTGGTTGCTACCCTAGTAGAGCTTTTGAGCGATTAAATAAACTGTTCTACGTCTAGTCGGAGAAGCTCAAATTTTGAGTTTTTTCAAGAAGAGTTTTTTGAACTTTTTCTTTTATTAAATATTAAAATTCTAATATATTTTATAATTTCACAATAACATTTTAAATTAAAAACCCTAATAACTTAGTTTTAAATTAAAAATTTTAATAAGTTAATTTTTTAAAATGTAAAATATAACTTTACTTCTATCAAAATAAATAAATATATATATATATATACACACACGTGTGTATATTTATATATTGTCAATATATATTTTTTTTAATAGTGTTTACGTGTATATTGTCGGTAGTCTGGACTATGAAACTCACAGCTGAGCCCAAAAGCAATAACAACATGCAAATCCCGGCCTCATAACTCAAACCTGTAAGACGACGTCGTAGTAGGTCGTCACTGCCTTTTGGAGATAAATTCACTGTTGAAACAATCATCGACAAAGTGAGCTCCTGAGCTGATACGAGACGACGAGTGGAAGAGTAAAAAAAAAAAATTGGAAGCGCCATCGATAACAAAAAATAGAAGAAGATGTTTCTACGGGCGATCGCGCGGCCGTTGATGGCGAAAGTGAAAGAGACGACTGGGATCGTGGGGCTGGAGGTGGTCCCCAACGCGAGGGAGGTACTGATCAATCTCTACAACAAAACCCTAAAGGAGATCCAGGCCGTCCCCGAAGACGAAGGCTACCGCAAGGCGGTGGAGAGCTTCACGCGCCAGCGTCTCCAGGTCTGCCGGGAGGAGGAGGACTGGGAATCGATCGAGAAGCGCCTCAAATGCGGCCAGGTCGAGGAGCTCATCGAGGAGGCCGAGGACGAACTCAAGCTCATCGCCAAAATGATCGGTCTGTCTCTAGCACATTGTATTTCCCTTGTTTTTTATCTGATTTTTTTATTGGTTTTTGTTTTTGTGTTTATCGTAATTGAAAAATCTAACGTTGTAGCTGTTGTAGTGCTATGTGACAGTATATTTAAGCTAAAAAAGCTTGAGTTTAGAATATAGTTAGTGATTAATTCACGGGTTTGATTAGCCTTATTGTTGTGTTGGGAAAAAATGTGTTTGTAAAATAATAAATTTTACGGCCCCAGGATAATTTCCCAAACCAAATAGAGTAAAAATAACTCCAACAATTTTAGCGTGGAAAACCCTCCAGAAAATGAAGGTAAAAACCACGGGACCCGTAGGCCGCTTAACAACTCCACTATAATAATAATGGGATTACAAACTTCACCCTTGGGTGGATCTCTCACAAATTACAATAACAATGTAACTTCAATTTGTGGATAGAACCTCACAAATTGGCTCACAATTTCTCTCTCAGAAAACTCTCTCTATTTTTCTCTGAGGATCTCTCAACACACACACTCTCTTAATTGTTGTGTTTTTGCTTAATGTGATAGAATGCCAAGAGGCACTCTATTTATAGGTGATAGATTTGCTTTACACAAATTAAACAAATGAAAAAGAGAGCAACCTCCATGTTGCACTTGAGCTTGCTTTCGGCTCCTTGTCTCCCACATGAGAAAGTTGTTTGTTTAATTTGTTATGGTGCCCTCCATGTGGAGGGATCCACCCAGCAAATCTCCCCCTCCCGATTACATGGAGGGCTCCACCACACCTGCAATCTCTCTACATACAGCAAGTTTTCCTCTAGGCAGATTTTTCGTCATCATATCTGCGCCGTTGTCATTGGTATGAATCTTCTCAACTTGTAACAGTTTATTTTCCAACACATCACGAATCCAGTGATACCTTACGTCGATGTGCTTGGACCTTGAGTGAAAGGTTTGGTTCTTACTGAGGTGAATTGCGCTCTGACTGTCGCAATAGAGAACATAGCTTTCCTGTTTCTGATCCAACTCTTGTAGGAACTTTTCCATCCACAGCATCTCCTTACAACCCTCAGTAATTGCGATGTACTCTGCTTCTGTGGTGCTTAAGGCAATACATTTTTGTAACCGTGATTGCCATGAGACAGCTCCCCCTGCAAATGTTATTAGGTACCCGGATATAGACTTTCTCGTATCCATGTCACCAGCCATATCTGAATCTGTATATCCTTCTAATACAGGTTTACAATTACCAAAACATAAACAATGACTGGAAGTACCTCTGAGATACCTGAGTATCCATTTGACTGCTGTCCAATGTTCCTTTCCAGGATTAGATAGGAATCGGCTCACAACACCAACAGCATGAGCAATGTCTGGTCTAGTGCATACCATAGCGTACATTAGACTGCCAACCACCGATGCATAAGGCACTTTGCTCATTTCTGATTTCTCTTCCTTGCTAGAAGGACACTGACTTGCATTAAGCTTGAAGTGGCTTGCAAGTGGAGAACTAACAGATTTGGCTTTGCTCATGTTGAATCTTTCAAGAACCTTTTCAACATACCGTTCTTGAGATAGCCAGATTCTTCGATTTTGTCTGTTGCGGGTAATCCTCATGCCAAGAATCTGCTTAGCGGGTCCTAAATCCTTCATTGCAAAGGACTTGCTCAACTCTTTCTTCAACCTGTTAATTTTGCCGATATCTTGGCCAACAATTAACATATCATCAACATAAAGCAAAAGAATGATAAAATCACCATCAGAGAATTTCTTGATGAAGACGCAGTGATCAGCCGTCGTTCTGTTGTACTCATTTTTCTCCATGAACGAGTCAAACTTTTTGTACCATTGCCTTGGTGCCTGTTTCAGACCGTACAAACTCTTCTTTAGTCTGCATACTGATTGTTCTTTCCCTTTGACTTGGAAACCTTCAGGTTGCTCCATGTAGATCTCCTCGTCAAGATCACCATGTAAGAATGCGGTTTTTACGTCAAGTTGTTCAACCTCCAGATTGAGACTAGCTGCCAAGCCAAGAACAACTCGGATTGAAGACATTTTTACCACTGGTGAGAATATTTCTTCAAAATCAACACCCTTCTTCTGCCCGAATCCTTTCACAACCAGTCTTGCTTTGTAACGTGGTTGTGAGTTGCCTTCTTCACTTTTGATTTTGTACACCCATTTGTTCTTGAGAGCTTTCCTTCCCTGTGGTAATTTCACCAAGTCAAATGTGTGGTTCTCATGTAGGGATTTCATTTCTTCCTGCATGGCTTTTAACCACTCCGTCTTGTGCTGGTCAGTAATAGCTTCATCATAGCTCTCTGGTTCTCCCCCGTCAGTGAGCATCACATACTCATTAGGAGAATATTTACGACTTGGTTGTCGCTCTCTAGTGGACCTCCTCAACTGTACTTCTGGCTGGACTTGTTCTGGTTCTGGACTGCGAGCTGGTGGATGAACATCATCAGTATCTGGTGTTGCTCCCCCTTCATCAGAATTTGTTGGTGGAGAGACTGGTTCCAGATTAACTGGAATTTCATCTGACTGTGGCTTCTCGGGTTTCTCGAAATCCTCGATCGTCTGATCTTCAAGAAACACCACGTCTCTACTTCTGATGATCCTTTTGTTAACAGGATCCCAAAGTCTGTAGCCGAATTCTTCATGGGCATGTCCCACAAAGATACACTGTTTTGCTTTTCCATCCAGCTTGGACCTCTCGTCTTTTGGGATGTGGACAAATGCTCTGCACCCAAATACTTTCAAGTGTTTGTAAGAAACGTCTTTCCCCGTCCAAACTCTTTCTGGTACGTCATAGTTCAACGGAACTGATGGAGAAAGGTTGATTAAGTCGACTGCGGTTCTCATTGCCTCCCCCCAAAAGGAGTTTGGCAGTTTTGCATTTGAGAGCATACATCTGACCCTTTCACAAATGGTTCTGTTCATCCTCTCTGCAACACCGTTATGTTGAGGTGTTTTTGGTACTGATTTTTCCAGCCTGATGCCGAAACTTCTGCAGTACTCCTCGAATGGTCCGCGGTACTCACCGCCATTGTCTGCACGTACACACTTCAAACGTCTGCCAGTTTCTCGTTCAACTTTTACATGAAACTGCTTGAAAACTTCCTGCACTTGATCTTTAGTTTTCAAAGCAAAGGTCCATACTTTTCTAGAATGGTCATCAATGAAAGTCACAAAATAAGTAGCACCTCCTAGTGACTTATAACTCATTGAACATACATCTGTGTGTATTAAATCTAGAATATTCGCCTTTCTAGATGGTGGAGAACTACGAAATGCAACTCTATGTTGTTTTCCCATAATACAATCAACACAAGTAGGCAATGATGTACCTTTCATTCCTGGCAAAAGCTCCTTCTTGGAAAGAATACTGAGACCCTTTTCACTCATGTGGCCAAGCCGCTTATGCCATAGCTCGGTGGGAACTTCTTTCCTGGTGGTGTTTACTTCTCCTCTACATAGCTTGGCTTCTGTGTGGTAGAGGGATGTATCTTTCTTGCCTTTTGCTATTACCAAATTGCCTTTGGTAAGCTTCCATTTTCCTTCACCAAAATAATTGCTGTAACCATCGTCATCAAGTATTCCGGTGGAGATCAGATTGAGGCGGATATCAGGAACATGCCTCACATCTTTCAAAACTAGCCTGCATCCAAGGTTAGTTTCTAAATGGATATTTCCGATGCCGATAATTTTGGAGACATCATCATTTCCCATCCTCACTCGTCCGAAATCACCATGAGTGTAGGTTGAGAAGAACTCCAGTCGTGAAGTGACATGGTATGATGCACCTGAGTCAACTACCCATGTAGAATCTTGACTTGCAAGATTGATATAATCCTCAGCTTGAACAACGACAACTTCTTCGGTGACTGTTGCGGTGTCATTTGTTCGGGTTTGTGCATCCTGATTTCTGGTTCGCTCCGCCTTTAACTTTCGACATTCTCGAATGAAATGTCCGAGCTTACCACAGTGGTGACACTTCTTGTCATGCCTTGATCGGGACTTTGACCGTCCTCTTTGCTGACTTTGGTTATGGGGATTTTTACTCCTTCCCCTCCATTCTTGCTTGCCTTGTTTCTCCGTAACAAGTGCTTCATTTTCAGGGGTATGCCCTTCGTCTTTTCGTCGAGACTCTTCGTTGAGCATTCTGTCTTTTACCATATCCATGGTAAGTTTGCCGTCAGGAGCAGAGTTACTAACTGACACAACCAGAGTGTCCCAGCTTTTTGGTAGAGAACTCAGCATCAACAATGCTTGCAACTCGTCATCTACAGTCATTTTCATAGAGTTGAGTTGATCTACGATGCCTTGGAACTCGCTCATGTGTTCTGACACGCTGTTTCCATCTTTATACTTCAAGTTAACTAATCGTCGCATCAGATTAGCTTTATTCTGTGCGGTTGTCCTTGCATACATTTTCTCCAACTTTTGCCAAAGAACGTAAGCATCGTGTTCATTAGCAAAGTTTTGGAAAATGCTTCTGTCGATCCATTGTCTGATTTGAGCAGCACATTTTCGGTTTAGCACAGTCCACTCAACATCTGATGTGGACGTCGAAGTGCTGGATGTCTTGGCATCCGTCGAAGCTGTAGTCACTGCTTCCTCCTTCGGCATTACAATCGGCTTCCACAGATCTTTAATGTATAAAAGATCCTCCATCTTTGGCTTCCATACTGCATAATTAAATGCAGTCAACTTGATCATGTTGCCTGTGCTCTCCTCCATTTGGATCGTTAGTCAACAAGTTTCGCCGAGTTTGATATTTTTCAGCGATGAATAGTACTTCGTGAATAGTACTTCGTATGCGTGAATAGTTGCTCTGATACCAACTATTCACGCATACGAAGTACTATTCATCGCTGAAAAATATCAAACTCGGCGAAACTTGTTGACTAACGATCCAAATGGAGGAGAGCACAGGCAACATGATCAAGTTGACTGCATTTAATTATGCAGTATGGAAGCCAAAGATGGAGGATCTTTTATACATTAAAGATCTGTGGAAGCCGATTGTAATGCCGAAGGAGGAAGCAGTGACTACAGCTTCGACGGATGCCAAGACATCCAGCACTTCGACGTCCACATCAGATGTTGAGTGGACTGTGCTAAACCGAAAATGTGCTGCTCAAATCAGACAATGGATCGACAGAAGCATTTTCCAAAACTTTGCCAAAGAACGTAAGCATCGTGTTCATTAGCAAAGTTTTGGAAAATGCTTCTGTCGATCCATTGTCTGATTTGAGCAGCACATTTTCGGTTTAGCACAGTCCACTCAACATCTGATGTGGACGTCGAAGTGCTGGATGTCTTGGCATCCGTCGAAGCTGTAGTCACTGCTTCCTCCTTCGGCATTACAATCGGCTTCCACAGATCTTTAATGTATAAAAGATCCTCCATCTTTGGCTTCCATACTGCATAATTAAATGCAGTCAACTTGATCATGTTGCCTGTGCTCTCCTCCATTTGGATCGTTAGTCAACAAGTTTCGCCGAGTTTGATATTTTTCAGCGATGAATAGTACTTCGTGAATAGTACTTCGTATGCGTGAATAGTGCACGTGGTCGTGAATAGTACACCAGGTAAGTTCCCAGGAAAGAGAGGTGGGTCACAACGGACACACTTAAATACCAAATCTTTCCTAGCCAGAATCTTTCCTAGACATGCACTTTCCGCACCACCACACTTCCAGCAATCACAAAAATCAGTAAACTCAAGAATAATTCTTTTCTGATGTGGAAGATCAGATAATACTGCAACCACAGAGCATACTAAGAATTTTCTAGAGAATCTGATACAGGCTCTGATACCACTTTGTTGGGAAAAAATGTGTTTGTAAAATAATAAATTTTACGGCCCCAGGATAATTTCCCAAACCAAATAGAGTAAAAATAACTCCAACAATTTTAGCGTGGAAAACCCTCCAGAAAATGAAGGTAAAAACCACGGGACCCGTAGGCCTGCTTAACAACTCCACTATAATAATAATGGGATTACAAACTTCACCCTTGGGTGGATCTCTCACAAATTACAATAACAATGTAACTTCAATTTGTGGATAGAACCTCACAAATTGGCTCACAATTTCTCTCTCAGAAAACTCTCTCTATTTTTCTCTGAGGATCTCTCAACACACACACTCTCTTAATTGTTGTGTTTTTGCTTAATGTGATAGAATGCCAAGAGGCACTCTATTTATAGGTGATAGATTTGCTTTACACAAATTAAACAAATGAAAAAGAGAGCAACCTCCATGTTGCACTTGAGCTTGCTTTCGGCTCCTTGTCTCCCACATGAGAAAGTTGTTTGTTTAATTTGTTATGGTGCCCTCCATGTGGAGGGATCCACCCAGCAGTTTTTTATCTGATTTTTTTATTGGTTTTTGTTTTTGTGTTTATCGTAATTGAAAAATCTAACGTTGTAGCTGTTGTAGTGCTATGTGACAGTATATTTAAGCTAAAAAAGCTTGAGTTTAGAATATAGTTAGTGATTAATTCACGGGTTTGATTAGCCTTATTGTTGTTGTTATTTTGTAGAAAAAAATAGAGATTTTTAGCCGGAAATTTGAATGATGGAGTGGGGTGATTTTACTCTTTTATTGGAGTGGGGTAATTTTACTCTTTTATTGGACTTCTAGTTAAACATTTTAGCTTTTTGGTTCATGTGGTGCAAGTGTAATGTGATTGTCTCGGAGCAATAATAGAGATGTTGTTAACCGGAAATTTGAGTGATGGAGTACGGTGATTTTACTCTTTTGTTGGACTTCTAGTTAAGCATTTTATTAAGATTATAAGATTGTAGAGATGGAAGCATTGGCGTAATTTGAATGGCTAATAATTTTGGGATGTTTGGACTTGGAAATCCTAGCAATGGTAGATAATTTAAGTTGCTTAGTGGTAAAATTTGCATTTGAGTTCGTTAGCAGTTTAGAAGGTATTTTTATTTATTTAGTAACATATGAAGATTCTTTTTTGTCATTTCATTTCTGTTTGATCATTATATTTAAGAAAAATTTAATTAGGAATTTTACTCCCCTGATTTTACTCTTTTATTGGACTTCTGGTTTAACATTTTGCTTTTCGGTTCATGTGGTGCAAGTGTAATGAGATTGTCTCACAGCAATAATAGATATGTTGTTAACTGGAAAGTTAAGTGATGGAGTAGGGTGATTTTACTCTTTTTTTTGGACTTCTAGCTTAGCTTTTTTATTAAGATTATAAGATTGTATAGATGGGAGCAGTGGCTTAATTTGAGTTGTGAATAATTTTGGGACGTCTGGACTTGGAAATCCTAGCAATGGATGGTTACCTTTTTAATTGTATGCTAGTTAATTTGAGTTGCTTAGTTGTATAATTTGCATTTGAGTTCGTTAGCAGTTTAGAAGGTAATTTTTTTTTAAGTAACAAATGAAGATTTTTTTTTGTCGCTTCATTTCTGTTTGATCATAATATTAAAGAAAAGTTTACTTAGTAATTTTGTGTCCCTGATTTTACTCTTTTATTGGACTTCTAGTTAAACATTTAGCTTTTCATTCATGTGGTGCAAGTGTAATGTAATTGCCTGGAAGCAATAATAGAGATGTTGTTAACCAGAAAGTTGAGTGATGGAGTAGGGTGATTTTACTCTTTTGTTGGACTTGTAGTTAAGAATTTTATTAAGATTTAAGATTGTATAGACGGGAGCATTGGCGTAATTCGAGTGGTGAATAATTTTGGGACATTTGGACTTGGAAATCCTAGCAATGGATGGTTACCTTTTTAATTGTATGGTGGTTAATTTGAGTTGCTTAGTTGTAAAATTTGCATTTGAGTTCGTTAGCAGTTTAGAAGGTTTTTATTTATTTATTTAGTAACATATGGAGATTCTTTTTTGTCACTTCATTTCTGTTTGATCTAATATTTAAGAAAAATTTACCAGGAATTTTATACCCCTGTAGTAGCATAGGGGTTTGTTATTATCTGTATGATTCTTTCAAGCACGGGAAGTAGTTCGGGAAGAGCAGAATAGCGAAGAAAACTTAAACAACTGCCATAATTTTTACAATACAAGCCCCCAAAACTCTCCTAATCGTTTTGGTAATCAGAAACTGTGGTAATCACTTGATTCATTTAACTTGGCACATTTCAATTATAAGATCTGGATTTCCACAGTATTACACATGGACCCAATATCTTGTTTTTTCTTAGGTCATATCAAGTGAGTGTAAGACCTCCAAATAAAACCAATTATGGAAACATTGGCCTTTCAGTTATGGTGAATGCTTACCCAAGAAATTGAAATACCAAATCACTTACAAAACTATAATCAAATTTTCTGTTGAGCTTTCTCTCTATGTTTGAGGGATGGTGCCTGTTTTTGCATGACTTAATTCATGAAAAGTGGTAAGATTTGTTACTAATGGTGTGTATGTCATTGCCGTGTTGGATTTCAGAGTGGGATCCTTGGGGTGTTCCTGATGACTATGAATGTGAAGTGATCGAGAACGATGCTCCTGTTCCCAAGCATGTTCCTCTGCACCGACCTGGTCCTCTCCCCGAGGAATTCTACAAGACGCTGGAGGATGTTACTAAAAAGGAGGCTCCGGCAGTTACCTCTGGTGAGCCACAGTTGAAAGAGTAGCACGCTCCTGACACTTACATGGAGGATTGCAGTGTTGAATCTGTCTCTTTTACTTTCTATTCATATTCTCAACTTCTGTTTGCTATCTTGTATCTAGCCTGTTTGTTAGATTGAATAGAGTTTGATTTACGAGACAAACAGATGCTTGAACCATTCAATTAATAATCTTTAAGATGAACAGGTGTTACAAGAAAGAATTGAGTTTTTGTTATTTCCATTTGTGCATTCCTGTAGAAATAACGTTAATTAACTGACTGCCATTGTTACATTGTGAGAATATCTGGCTAGATCAAAAGATGCTTCTTTGAATTGCAAAAAATTGAGTAAATATCGATTTCCCGCAAGAAGCAATAATCGTGACAGCGATCCAAACCCAACAAGGTCTTGGAAAGTTGTTGTTTTACTCTCTGTCAGCAGTGTTTCTTTTAGTTATAAGAGAATCTATTTTCTTCTTCAACTTCATTTTCATCATGTCCTGCAACAAACTGATGAACCTTGGTCTTGAATTCCATCGGACTCTTATCGGTGTTCTTCATCAGTCCTCTTTCTCTGATCGCTTGACAAGTCCTCTCAGCTAAATCAGACCGGCCAGTGTTATCGTACAAACGTGCAAGCAGCAGGTAGAATTGTGGATCCGATGGGTCAAGTTCGAGACCTCGCCTTGCCATATCTTCCCCAAGCGGTACGTTCTTATGTATTTTGCAGGCACCCAATATTATCTTGTAGATCAAAGCATTTGGCTTAAAAGGCATAGTTTCTATCACTTCCATTGCCTCCTCTAACCGGCTGGCTCGTCCAAGGAGATCAACTAAACGGACGTAGTGATCCAATTGGGGTTCTATATCGTGCAATTTTGTCATAGACCAGAAATACTCAAGTCCCAGATCAGGCAATCCACCACGACTGCAAGCGAAAACTACTAACAAAAATGTAACAGAATCGGGTTTAATTCCTGTTAGCCTCATATCATCAAACGCCGAGAGAGCAGAGGAGATATACCCATTCGATACCAATCCGGATATCAAACCATTCCATGACACAACATCTGGCTCGGTTATTTCCTGGAGAGTTCTCCTTGCATCAGTTAAGCATCCACATTTTCCGTACAAGTCAATTAGGCCATTTGAAACTGAATTCCACCTACATAAGCCTGATTTTACGGAATGACAGTGAAGTAGCTTTCCAGTTTCAGTGCTAGCCAAGGCGGCTGATGCAGATATGAAGCTTGACAGGCTAAACCCATCCATCTTAACATTGTCGTTGTACATACGAGGTATGATGTTTAATGCCATTTCATGATAACCCATCTGATTCAATCTTGTGGCTAAACTTGTATATGTAATGACATCTCTGTGACTCATCGTACTAATGACATGCCATGAATTATCTATCATTCCCAATCCAGCATAAGCGTCTACAAGTGCATTACCGACTAGTATATCCTTATCCGCCTTTGTTTTAACTATATATCCATGGAGCTTGTATAATTGACTTGCAGATTTCAATGTACTGCAGGCCCTGAGGATGCTATAGAGAGTAAGGGAATTTGGTTGCACTCCAGCAGCCTGCATCTCCGTAAAAAAGTGAAAAGCTTCTCGATCAAAACCATGTTCAATAACACCGGCAATCAAAGAGGTCCAAGAGATGACATTTGGTGAGTGTATTCCTCTAAACACTCTCAAGCCATATTCTACCATGTCAGAACACTTCATGTACATGTCAACAAGTGCATTTCCAACAGAAACATCATCCTCCAAGCGAACTATAATCGCTCGTGAGTGAATCTGTTTGCCCAAATCCAAAGATGGAATCGACGAGCAAGCATTTAATATAATAGAATACGCGAAGTTATTTGGTGCAATTCCAGAGACCTCCATCTGATGAAATGCAGCAACAGCCTCTCTGAATTTCGAGTTCTGAACGAACCCAGATATAATAGCTGTCCATAACATCACATCATGTTCCCGTGTCAAGTTTGAGACCTTAATAGCATCTTCCATCCTCTGGCATTTCGAATACATATCAACGAGGGCAGTCTTCAACACCACATTCAGCTTAGCTCCCCAAACTATCGTATGCCCGTGAACCAGTTTTCCGTAATTTAAACCAAGAAAACAGGAGGCAGCTAGAAGTTTCACAAAAGTGAACTCATTTGGATGAACACCAGCCTTGATCATACAGATATAAAGCTGTAAAGCCTGACCCCATTTTCGCGCTTGAACAAACGAAGAGATCATTGTTGTCCAAGAAATAGTATCTCCATTCTCCATATATCCAAATAACTTGTATGCTTCCTCAGTAAAACCCCACTTGGAGTACATATCAATCAAAGCACTGCCCAAAACCGGATTTGACATGAGCCCGTGTTTTATAACAAGGGACTGAATACGAGCCCCATAGTCGAATTCTCCCAGAGCAGAACACGATCTCAAGACGCTAGATAACGTGAACTCGTTCGGGTACTGACCAGAAACCATCATGAAATTAAACATTTCAAGAGCATCCTCATGGTTTCCACTGTTGACATAAGCAGACACGACGCCAGTCCATGACACGACATCCCTGTGAGGCATTTCATCGAAGAACTGGCGCGCGTTCTCCACTCCATAGCATTTCGAATAAAGAGACAGCAGACTGTTGTTCACATACAAATGATCATGAAGACACAGCTTTATCACTGGGCTGTGAATGCACACACCCTCTTTGAAAAACTTTGAGTTGCAGAGTTTTATGACCCGAAAACAAATTTCTTCCAATCTGTGTATTTCACTTCTGTTTACAATCTTAGAGACTGATTGAGATATCATCCTCTGCTTGCTTGCTTGCTTGCACCCAAAATAGCTTTGTTCATGAACAAACAATGTAGTGAAGAAAAAGACGCAGCCAACTCATTTGAGAATTGAGAGATTGAGAACATGAACATAAATTATCTTGCAGTTTCAAAATTCCAAAAATTCTTCCAACTCACATTGAACAATTTGTTAGTATATACTTTAGTTTAGTATTAGCCCATTGGGCTTAGTCCTGTATTAGCCCATTGGGCTTAGTCCATTTCCTGTACATCGCCTATATATGGTCACCTCTATTGTACATTGTTTACACAATCAATATACAGAATTTACATTCTCAACATGGTATCAGAGCGTTGTTTTTGATTTTCTGGTTATCGTGGATTTCCGGCGAATATTCCGCTGCCCTCGTCTTCATCCAGTGCTCACTGTCAGAAGAGAGTGACCGCCGTCACCCACAGACCTTCATAGACTTGAATCCATCAGCACAGCCGCTCGCTCGATCCGCGTCGATCCAATCCGCGTCGAAGCAACCAGCACCACCGTCCACCACTTCCCCAGCGCCGCGACAACAACGTTACCCAGATCCGTTCGCTGCCTCCAGCGCCGCGATCAGAACGTTGCCAAGCTCCGCTCGCTGCCTCACTTCCCTCGACCACAGCCGCTCGCTCGAGCCGCTCGCTGCCTACACCGCCGCTCGAGCCGCTCGTTGCCTCCACCGCCGCTCGCTCGAGCCACCAGCACAGCCGCTCGCTCGATCGCCGTTGGTTCGATCCGCGTCGCCGCTGCTGCTGCCTTTTCCCTCGACCACAGCCGCTCGCTCGATCCACCAGCACAGCTCGCTCGATCCACCAGCACAGCCGATCGCTCGATCCACCAGCACAGCTCACTCGATCGCCGTTGGTTCGATCTGCGTCGCCGCTGCTGCTGCCTTTCTTTCGCCGCCGCTGCTGCTGCCAACACCGGCCCGCTGCAGCTGCTCCTCTCTTTCTCGGCTCCCCATCGCCATTTGGAGCTGCGCGAGCTGTCGACGAACCCTCATCGCGTCCCTGCCTTGCGCCTCCCAGCAGCGCTGCCACCTTCATTTTTTTTTGTTCAAAAACAGAGGGTGAAACAGAGGTTGAAGAGGTGCTTCAATTTTTTAAATTGTTTATTTTGGTAAAGTTACCATTTTACCCCTCAGATTGGTGAAATATTACGTCCGCGCCACTGCCACGTCAGCCCTACTGCCACGTCAGCGCCACTGCCACGTCAGCCCTACTGCCGCGTCAGCGCCACTGCCTCGTCAGCAAAAAAAAAAAAAAAAAAAAAAAAAAATCTATCTTGCTCAGTTTTTCGCATAGATTCTCATTTTGGGCTCCGTTTCTCCAGTTGAGGTCTCCATTCTTCATTATGGCGCAACAAAACGAACGAGATATCATTCGTCCTATCAACCTTCGCCAAGAGACAGTCAAGGAGTTCATTTCTGAGGAGAACCGTCGGCCTACTCATCACATGTCATCTTCTGATCATGTATTGGCTACACCATCTCCACAGCCTCCTATTGCCACATTCACTGCTCCTCCGCAAATAAACTCTGGGCGACTCACCTCTCAGTCTTCCAAAGGTACTCGCTGCAAGTTTTGCCGTGCTAAAGGCCATGACATCTCAGTTTGTCGCAAACTACAGAAATTTTTGCAAGAGCGGAATATACCTTCTTTTCCTCAGGCAGCTGCTGTATGTCCTTCAGCTCCATTGGCTCTTACAGGTCCATCTTTGGCTTCCTCACTTACTACGGCAGATATTGAGGCAGTACTTCAACAGGTTTTATCTCGAACTTCCACTGCCCTTTCTGTCACCTCAGGTAAACAACCTTGGTTTTTTGATACTGCATGTTGTAACCATATGACTCCTGATGAATCCCAATTTTCTGATAAGGCGTCTTTAGAACATCCTATCACTATTTACACTGCTGATGGAACTCCTATGCCTGTTAGTCATAAAGGAAAAATTTCCTCTTCTGGTTTATCTCTTAGTGACACTTATCATATCCCAAAGTTGTCTCTCAATTTGCTTTCTGTTGGTCAACTTTGTGAATTAGGCATAGATCTTCTCTTTACTAATCATGGTGTGTATGTGCAGGATCCCCGGACGGGTCAAGTGCTTGGGACAGGCCGTAAGGTTGGTCGTATGTTTGAGGTTCATGACTTGAAGATCCCTTCACAAGTTGCTTCGGCCGCTGCTACCATTGCCACCCCATCACCTGATCTATGGCATGCTCGTCTTGGTCATCCATCCTTATCTCGTCTTCAGTTTTTAGCCTCTCAAGGTCATTTAGGTTCAGTTCAGTTTCAAAAATTTGATTGTTCTTCCTGTCATTTTGGTAAGCAAACAAAATTGCCCTTTAGTAATAGTGTCTCATTTTCTTCGGCACCTTTTGATCTTATTCATTCTGATATATGGGGTCCTGCCCCTGTTCCTACTGAGGGGGGGTCTAGATATTTTGTCATATTTGTGGATGATTTTTCTCGATATACTTGGATTTATCTGCTTCATCATAGGTCTGAACTTGTGTCCATTTACCAAACATTTCATAAAATGATTCAAACACAGTTCAATCGCACCGTCAAAGTCTTTCGATCAGATAATGCTCAAGAATATAATGATAAATCTTTCCTATCCTTTTTAGACAGTCATGGGACCCTTACACAGCGATCCTGTCCTTACACATCTCAACAAAATGGTCGTGCAGAACGAAAACATCGTCACATTCTTGATGTTGTCCGCACCCTTCTCATTTCTGCCTCTCTTCCTGAGCGCTTTTGGGGTGAGGCCGCACTCACTGCTGTGTACACCATTAATCGTATTCCTTCACCAACCATACACAACAAATCACCATTTGAGCTTCTCTATGGTCAATCTCCTGACTACTCGTCTCTTCGGGTTTTTGGTTGTGTTTGCTTTGTCTCTCTTCCTCCTCATGAACGCACCAAACTCCAGCCTCGTGCTCGTCTCTGTTGTTTTCTTGGTTATGGTGTATCTCAAAAGGGGTTTCGCTGCTATGATCCTATTTCTCATCGTCTTCGTGTCTCTCGTCATGTTGAGTTTTGGGAACATCGTACTTTCACGAGTCTTCAACAGCTTCCTGCGTCCTCTTCCTCCGAGTCTCCCATTTTTACTGATCTTTTTATCCCTCTCTATCCTGAACTTGTGAAGGATTCTTCGTCATCGGCTGCCTCTCCAAACGACTCATCTCCGGCTCTCTCCCCGGCATCTGACCTGCCTGTCTTGGATCCTGTGGCACCACCCTCTCCTGAGTCTCCTGAGTCTCTTGTTGATCCTGAACTCCGTCGTTCCACTCGGGTAAGCATTCCTCCCCCCCATCTCTCTGATTATCACTGCTCTTTTGCTCTTGCCACCCTCTATGAACCTCACACCTATCGTGAGGCTCATACTGACCCTCTTTGGCAGCAAGCTATGTATGAAGAACTAGATGCCCTTCAAAAGAATCACACTTGGGATATGGTTGACTTGCCTCCTGGTCAGTCTGTAGTAGGTTGTCGATGGATTTACAAGATCAAGACCAAGGCCAATGGATCTGTTGAACGATACAAGGCTCGCCTAGTTGCCAGAGGTTTTACTCAGGAATATGGCATTGACTATGAGGAAACTTTTGCTCCTGTTGCTCGCCTTACATCTGTCAGATGTCTTATTGCTGTGGCTGCTGTTCGCCGTTGGCCTCTTTATCAAATGGATGTGAAGAATGCTTTTCTAAATGGAGATCTTCAAGAAGAAGTGTACATGCAACCACCCCCTGGCTATCCACACTCCGGCAGACAAGTTTGTCGTCTTCGTCGTGCTCTTTATGGCCTCAAGCAGGCTCCTCGAGCTTGGTTTGAAAAATTTAGCTCAGTTGTTGCTCAGCAGGGTTTCACTTCGAGTCCTCATGACACTGCTCTCTTCATCCGACGATCTTCTGCTGGTATCACTCTTATTCTTCTTTATGTTGATGATATGATTATTACTGGAGATGATTCTGCAGGTATCCGCTCTCTTCAGCGCTTCCTTAGTCAGCATTTTGAGATGAAAGATCTGGGCACTCTCAGTTATTTTCTTGGGCTTGAAGTTACCTCATCCTCCGATGGATACTATCTTTCTCAAGCTAAATATGCTTCTGATCTTCTCTCTAAGGCCGGTATCACCGACAATAAGACTGTTTCCACTCCTTTGGAATACAATGCTAAGCTTACTCCCTTGGATGGTGAACCTATATCTGATGCTACTCGCTATCGTCAGTTGGTTGGTAGTTTGATCTATCTCACTGTTACGCGTCCAGATATTTCGCATGCTGTAGGTATAGTTAGTAAGTTCATGGATGCCCCTCGTTCTGTCCATTATGCTGCCGTTATTCGGATTCTTCGATATGTCAAGGGCACTCTTTATCATGGTCTACACTACTCCTCTCGGTCTTCTCTCGAGCTCCATGCTTATTCAGATGCGGATTGGGCAGGTGATCCGACTGATCGATGTTCTATCACAGGTTTCTGTTTTATGTTGGGTACTTCTCTTGTCTCATGGCGTAGTAAAAAGCAGGATGTTGTTTCCCGTTCCAGTACCGAGGCTGAGTATCGTGCCCTTGCTGGCACCACCTGCGAACTTATCTGGCTTCGTTGGCTCTTGGCTGACATGGATGCTCCACAGCCTACTGCTACTCCTATTTATTGTGATAATCGTAGTGCTATCTACATTGCTCATAATGATGTCTTCCATGAACGCACCAAACACATTGAGATCGACTGCCACATCACTCGTCAGCATCTCAAGAAAGGCATTCTAAAGTTGTTCTCCATCTCCTCTGCTGACCAGCCTGCTGATACTTTCACCAAGTCTCACCCGCCTGGTCGTCTTCGAGATCTTATATCCAAACTCCAGTTGGCTTCCTCATTGCCACCTCGAGTTTGAGGGGGGATGTTAGTATATACTTTAGTTTAGTATTAGCCCATTGGGCTTAGTCCTGTATTAGCCCATTGGGCTTAGTCCTGTATTAGCCCATTGGGCTTAGTCCATTTCCTGTACATCGCCTATATATGGTCACCTCTATTGTACATTGTTTACACAATCAATATACAGAATTTACATTCTCAACACAATTAATTTACACTGGGTCTGAACCATTAGTACCATTACCATCATAGACATAATATGTACAAAATATTAGTGGGAGAGTTTCGGATTCCACGAAACACAGATGACATTATACGTCCGTCTCATTAAAACTCTGTGTGATATACTAATAATAAGATACTGTCATTTTTTTTATCATGATAGTTCAAGAATCATTAGTAACAAATTCATTACAAAAAGATTAAAAATAGAAATTGGGTTTTACCTTCACCGAACATATTAGTATTGGGGTCTTAAGTCTCATAATGTGTTATAAGTTTTCTTTTTATACTATGAGAGTATATGTTTTTCGATAATAAAAATAGATAATCGGACCGTATATATAATGATTGATCTCAACATATTGCACTTACTTATAATTATAAAAAAAAAAATAAATCCAGATACATCAATAAAATACTCTAATTATAAGGAAGGAAAAAAAATATAGGTTGTGGGAGAATCTTGATTAAAAATATTATGATTCTGAGCTGGCTTGACAGCTTAGATAACCTTAAAACTTTGTATTCATATAAATATGGAAAAAAAAAAAAAAAACCTCCTAGGTCAAATTAATGGAGTGGATATTATTAATTTTAAAAAAATTTGATCATTTTGGAAGCACCTTGCCAACTGAAGGGAAATTTCCAGGGAATGAAATTGTGGTTGTCAAATATTGACTTTGAAAATTTTTTGATTGTGATTTGTGTGTAGGTATGTATGTGTAACGAATTGAAACCTGTTATGATTTTCTTGGAAAATTTGTTTTGTCATTGTAAAATACAAACCATAGTTGGAATCTTAGTTGCAGTGTCATGGAAATTTTCTTTGAAGCTTCAAATATGGTGATCCTTTTCTTGAAATATTGAAAATGAAAGTGGGAATCCAATATGATATGAGTATTCTTGACTTGTTTGATTGGCACTGGTGGTGAGAATATCCTTAATAACATTTGTTTGGATGAAAAGTGTATTTATTTTTTTATTATTGATTTTTTTTTTTTACATATTAATAATGGCACATTAGTGACTCGAACATAAAATATTGACAGACTGAATGAGTATTATTTGCCACCGAACTAAGATAAATGATAGTTTTATTATTGATTTAGATTTAACAAGTTTGTGAGCAATTCAAGTAAATTGAAGGAATAAGAAAAAAAACCATATGGGTCTTCTTTTTTCTTTCTCAAAACGTATTTTTCATGGTTGAAATTGAAACTAATCTTCTAATTAATGTGATTAAAAATAGTAATGTAATAATCTCAATTGACACTAATTCTAATAAAAATTTTGAATTAATTTTTTTAAAACTTTCTTTTAACAAATTTTATTAAATTTATTCTTTTTGAGTTATTACAATTTTATCAATTTTTTTAAAAAAAATTAATGGGGTAGTTTGTTTCATTTACAAAATTTTTGTTAGTATTTTCATGTATCATACAACTTAAATAATATTTATTTTAGTATTATTTTACACAAAAAAACCTCATGGTTATAGAATGAAAATAAACTTAACACAATGGTAAATCATTTACATTCACAATTATATTCTTTTACATATAATAATTCATATCAAGAAATATAATTCATCATATTAGTCCTATAGGATGCTTCTCACACTCACACTAAGGTTCTATTTGATAAGATTTTATGCTTTTAATTTATTGAAAGCTCTTCCTATAAAAAGTCATATATTTTATATTTGTATGGAAGATATTTTAAAACTTAAAAGTTCCTCTCTTAGAACATCCAAATACTTTTAAAAGAGCTTTTGAACTTAAAAAATTAAAAATAAGGCTTCCAAAAACCCTGTGAAATAGGTACTAATAGTTGTAGAGTTAAGTGATGTTGTCATCTCTCTCTTTAGTTTTAATAGTTTTAGAAAAGAAAAGGAAAAAAAAAGTGTCTATAAAATCGTAATAAATGTGAGAAGAAAGACTTCTAATTGTTGGAAAAAAAAAGACTTCTTTCGATTTATAAATAAATATCCAAATCGCATCATAGAGGTTTAATTTAAATAGGTTCCGGCTACCCTCTCACCCGATGGTTAGATGTTGGGCTTATAAAAAACAAGGCAAGTAAATAATAATTTAAAGGGTTTAATGATTAAACAAAGTGGGGGCAAAATAGTAATTTCACTCACCAATCATAACATGTAGATTCACATTTTTTTTTGGTTGAAAATAAATGTAAATTCACTTTATATATATATACACACACACTGTGACTCAATTGGAGGCCTAGTCAATCGGTATTCGCTCACAATTCTTCTATCTCTCTCGTTTCACAGTCGTGTCTCTGTGTTTCTCCAATTCTCTTCTCTCTCTCTGCAAAACTCTAGTTATTGTTGTTGTTGCAATGGCTGCCGATCTGAAACAGAGAGCCACGGACGCCTTCTTCGAGGACCACTTAGAGCTCGCTGTCGATCTCTACTCTCAAGCCATCGCTATCAGCCCTAACAACGCCGAGCTCTTCGCTGACCGCGCCCAAGCCAACCTCAAACTCAACAATCTCACTGGTATTTTCTTTTCTAATTAATAAATGTATATAATCTCAGTAAAACACAAAGTTCCATTTTATTTTATTTTTGGTATTTGCTTTTAATTTTGTTGTTGTTATTGAGTGAGCAGAGGCTGTGTCGGATGCCAATAAAGCAATTGAGTTGGACCCTTCAATGTCCAAAGCATATCTCCGTAAAGCGTGAGTTAAAAAAATTTTGTTTCTTTTTTTCGTTTAATTGTTAGTTATAAACTTTACCAAAGTGGGATTTTTGTGTTATAGAATCTGGTTGGTTGGTTGGAGATTGATATGATAGAAATTTCCTATTTTTATTGATGTGTTTTGGGTTGGTGAATAGGATGCTATGTTGCGTGACACTCTTTTTATTGTAATTATTGGAATTAGGTTGTTGATTTTTCGTGTCTGCTGTTTCTATATCCAGCACTGCGTGCATGAAGCTTGAGGAGTATCATACAGCGAAGGCAGCCTTAGAAACCGGTGCTTCTCTAGCACCGGGAGACTCAAGATTCACCAACCTAATCAAAGAATGCGATCAGCACATCGTGGGTATGTAGTGAAGCTGAATGACCCCTTCTTGTAATGAGACAGCATAGGAAATTTTATTAGTACTTAAAAATCGGTTGGCTTGCGATTGTTAGTAATGGATTTCATGTCTCTTTGCAGAGGAAACCGGTGATCTGCAAAAGCAGGTATCGGAAAAGGCACCAACAGAGGTTGTATCGACAAAAGATGTTCAGTCAAAGATAAGTGTTTCCAGTGAGATGATACCGGCAACCGCAGCCAAACCAAAATACAGGTTTGTGCTCGTTTCGTCGCTGTTGAATTTAATATCTTGTATATTAAGAGGTGAAAAATATATGTTGTGCATGGTGTTCATGGATTTTTTTTAGATTGCATTTGCATTTTTAAGTGCTTGTGCATGAGTTGTTTTGATGCTGACTTCTTGTTGATTCCACCATGATGGCATTGTGGGATTTAAAAAAAGGGAGAGTGATTTATCTCTTTGAAACAAGAAGACAACCCTTATACGATAATCCACATGCACGTACAAGTTTACCAAACTACCTCAACCTTTTACATTAACTCTAGCATATAATAACTTTGGCAGCTGCTTCTATGGACAAAATGATACAAATCCTCTTTTTCCATGTTGGAAATACATCATTAATCTAGTGGTAAACATCTGTGCAGGCATGAATATTACCAAAAGCCCGAGGAAGTGGTGGTAACCATATTTGCAAAGGGCATACCAGCCAAAAATGTCGCCATTGACTTCGGTGAACAAATAGTATGATACATATCAATTTTTTGTCGTTTATGTTTTAATTTATAATTCAATATCTATCAGTACTGATTCAATTAATTGGAGTAATGAGAATATATGTTTGTGGCTTTACAGCTTAGTGTCATCATTGATGTTCCCGGCGAAGAGGCATATCGATTTCAACCTCGTTTGTTTGGAAAGGTATTATTCAAATCCTTTCTATCAACAAAAGTTTCCTTATGGGAATGATACATAATAATTTGTATGGAATTTTTTAGTGGATAATTTAGGAAACTATCATAGAACTCTAGAATTTTAATTACAAGTTGCAAATGCATGGGTTAGGGAAATAGGTTAATGATTTCAAGAATTATTATTGAATTTCTCCTGTGGTGGAGAAAGCTTTGGGTTGTGTTTACTTCAACTGAACAGTGGGTTTCTATTCTGAACCATATGCTCGTAATCTGCACAACTTTTTTTCTTTTATACTCATTTTAGCTTTTGGTGGTTGGTTTCACATAAACAGATAATACCTGATAAGTGCAGATATGAAGTCATGTCTACCAAAGTTGAAATCCGCCTTGCAAAAGCTGAACAAATACAGTGGACATCTCTTGAATTCAGCAGGCAAAGTACAATTACACAAAGGGTTAATGTGTCCTCTGGTAGGTTGATGGGCTTGTAATGTTATGTTGTCTTCTGACCTAAACTAGCTATTCAGGTTTTCTCGTGTCTGGATCACGCTTCTATCGCTCCTTTTCTGTTTATGAACACGTTAACATACACTGATATGGACATACAGTTTATGATGGCTGATTTGTTGAAATAACCTGTAATTTATTTAACGAACTTCCATAGCATGGATCCATATAAGGGAATTGCAAATATATTCTTCATTTACTAATTGGTAGTCATGGAAGCTAGACCAGTACTTTTTGACAACTGCAGCACTTAGATAATCTGTTTGTAGTCTGTTGGAATAAATATATATGTCATGCTAAAATGGTCGCACTCAAATTTGTTTTCTTTATTTTTATTTCATACTTTGGCTTTATGGTTTTGCTCACTTCTATGCTTGAATGATTGTTAATTTTGGTTGATTTGGTCCAGTTTGAAATATGGTTGGGCTTGTTATCGATCAGCACCTTTTATGTTTTTGTTGTCATATTCTATTGATTATTTAATGCCTTAACGGTGACAAGTTTTTAGAAGGGAAAATGCTAAAAGCACTCGGGAGTGTACCACTTGCGCACGTGGTGCTAACACGCGTCCTTTTGTTTTTAGTTTATTACAAACTGCCATTAATGAAAATCCACTCTTCATTTAATTATCCATTTGGGAGCGATGGCCGATGAGTGGTATACTCACTAAGCACTCCTCTTTTAGAAGATATATTAGTGATTTCATCGCACTCTACGAGTTGCTTGGTTTCAGGGTTATAAATTAGAGGACCTAGGGGATTACTTTAGGATTATGCTAGACGATGACCTGATCTTTGGCTGGGCTACTAATAGAAAGTGTGTGCCTGAACATATGTGGTGCCTTGAACATTGTATTTTCTTAACTGCTTGGCTCGCAATAGCGTTCAATATATCTTTTGTTGATAAGTTTGATGCATGCAATTAAATTTGCAGTTGCTGGATCTCAAAGACCTACTTACCCATCCTCAAAACCAACAGGAATAGATTGGGATAAGCTTGAAGCTGCTGTGAAGAAGGAGGTGCGCCTAAAATCCATTGCTTTTAAAATGGTTTTTATATTTATGAGCGTACTTTCGTGTAAAAGTTACTCTGCATCCTAAGCGTGATTCTTTTGTCACCTCTTTCAGGAGAAAGAAGAAAAGCTAGATGGTGATGCAGCTTTGAACAAGTTTTTCCAGGAAATTTATGCTGACGCTGATGAAGACACCAGAAGAGCCATGAAAAAATCCTTTGTAAGTCCTTTGGCACTAATGTTTTCTTTAACTGTAACCTGTAAATATGCACACTGCCGATTGAATATCTCTAACAGGGTGGTTTGCTGATGATGATTTGCTATTTGCGGTAGAAAAATAGCTGAAATAACATAGTGGGGAACGGGAATATTTCCCTATGTGCTGCGTCATAATGTTGCCTATCCTATTTTGCAGGTGGAGTCTAATGGGACAGTGCTCTCGACAAATTGGAAGGAAGTCGGTACCAAGAAGGTCGAGGGAAGCCCACCTGATGGCATGGAAATGAAGAAATGGGAGATCTAAACTCTTTGATCCGACTGGACATAATACTGTAATCTAGAGTTCGGTTTTTGCTGTGAAATTGTCATCTTTTCTCCTACAAGCGTTAAATTAAATGTATTTATTGTGCTCAAAACTTGTTCCTCATTGTGCTCAAAACTTGTTCCTCATGACTTTTCAGTGTTGGAACTGTGTTAGCTTTTTGATTAGAATACTGCATTTGTCGCTCTGCTCTGCGTGATTTGTTAATTGTTACTGTGAAATTCTGTTAAATACAGTCGTTCGCACTTATCTAACAGTTTAAATTTTAGTTATTTTTTTTATAAGGATTACAGGTTTAAATTCTGTTGGAATCTAAAAACCATCAAATTTGAAATGTGAAATTCTAAATTAAATATTTATTTTTTTTAATAAAGATTATGGGTAAAAATTCTAGGGAACCTAAAAATCTGTCAAATTTGAAACCTGAAATTCTGAAATAATAAATGGTTGGTTTTTCTCTATTTGGTTATTTAAACCATAATATGTTCCTCATATTAAATAACTTGAATTCCTAATTAAGGGAGTTGGTTTTTCTCTTTTTTGGTATTTAAACCATAATATGTACCTCATATTAATTCTATCCTAAACGACGTCGTCCAACGCATTAAACGAACCCGACTGATTTCCAAGCTTCCAGCTCCTGTAATAACTCTCTCTCTCTCTCTAATATTTTTCTTCAATTCCGTCAACCACCTTCCCACTCCCCAGGTACGTCTCATCTTTTCTGTTTGGTTCTCAAGAAAATTTAAGATTAAATAGAAAAGAAAATACAATTTTTTTAATTTTTTCTTTAAAAAAAAAGGGGAACTCTGCTGAGCTAGTTCAGTGGATTTCGAATTCCTAGATCCTAAAAACTTATCTGATATTTGTAGTTTCAACTTTCGATTTTCAAAACTGTGAGAAACGAAATTGTTTCTCTGTTAATTATAATCGTGGTTTGTAATATCAAGACTTGAAATTTGATCGTCCGAGTCGATTCATTGCACAGGTAAGGAAAAGAAAATTAAAATGCAGTTCTTTGGAGGTTCAGAGATCAGTCCGTCCCCGCCGGCGCCGACGGTGTCAGGTAACAATGCACACATGGTGTACGTGTTCAATCGAAACGGTGTGTGCTTGCTTTACAGGGAATGGAATCGGCCTCTTCATACTCTCAACGCGCAGCAGGATCACAAGCTCATGTTCGGTCTTCTCTTCTCGCTCAAGTCCTTGACTGCCAAAATGGATCCCACTAGGTATATCTATATAGATACTTGTATTAATATTGTCTAGATTTTGATTGATTTTTGAGAGCTCGAAACGTGTTGTTTTTAGAATTAGCTGATTTTGGTCAATTTCGGAGGCGTAATTGCATGCTACCAAAACACAAGTTTTATGTCATTACATAGGATACATGAATATGTGTATTATTCCATTTTCTGGAGTACATAAAATTGGTGGTAATTGGATTTGGTTTAGACTAAATAATAAACATTACGGACTCGTGTTTTTAGTATCACGAGAAGCATAAGTCGAAGCTGTTAACTATGGAAAATTTAGATTTAACTTTGTTTATTGATTTCATAATTTTTCAGTTCTAAGTCTAATTTCAGTTCTAGATTGGTAAATGTTGATTTATTGAGGTGTATTGATGATTGCTGTATTGGTAATTTCTCAACTCTAATACAGGTACTTATTGTTTTGGGATTTTGAGCTAATTATGATTAAATCACAGCTCTTGTATTATAATTCATATGATGTTGATCTGGGTTTCAAAATCAGTATAGTTTATTTATCACTTATCTTGTAGTCTTTAATATTTTTATGTACAGTGCAGAGAGAGGAAACTTAGGGGTGCCTCAGTTACCTGGCCAAGGTTGTTCCTTTCACAGTTTTCGTACTAATACTTACAAACTTAGTTTCATGGAAACTCCATCCGGGATAAAGGTTAGTTAAAATATATAGGGTATTTATTATTGAATCATAAACATGTGCGCAACTGCCTGTTGGAAGACTTCCGTAAATGTTATATTGTGCTTCAATTAAAAAAAAAAAGTTAGTTATTTTGAATTTAGTATTACCTGTACAAAATGAAATCTTATATGAACTTTGAAATTGGTTTGAGACAGATTATGTTTCCCAAAATGTTGGTTTCTGAGTTGGCTTAATATAAGAGACAGTGGTTTTAGAAGAATTATTCCCAAGGTTACTGCTGTTCATATCCCTGCTAGCTTTGATATAGAGAAGAAGATGCAATTTATGTGACATAAGCTACCTAGTAATGGATTATACAACTGTCAAATTTGGTTAACATTCCATAATCTTCTTTCCATCAATGCTTCTCTTTGAGTTTTAACAATACAACCAACTAAAATAGGAATTCAAACGAAAAGTAAAATCATCTTTAAACAAGCTTGTGACAGACTAAAACCAGTGTAGGTCAAGATTGGTTCGATCATAAGTCCTGAGGCAGGCATCCAGAGTAGGTGTCAAACCTGACCAAATTGTGGGGTTGCTAAACTGTCAAATGGTTTCAGTTCAGCGTTACTGATAAAATTTTGCCTTCTGGAAATTTGAGGAATTGAGATGAAGAATTTTGGTAGCTCAATTTAACGCCTTATATTGAAAAATTACATTTCAGAGTAATGATTCAGAATGAACTTCCTAGAATGCGTAGGATACATGGGAGTTTACTTAATCTTGGCATGCTTGCCTTACACTTTTGAAATCATTATTTTGGCACCTAAATTTTCCAGTCGTAGAGAGTCCAAAATCAAGGAGGATGCCTAGATGGGTAGATTTGATATCCAAACTAGCCGTTTAAATGTATACACTCATATGTATGAGCTATTGTCTGCTTAGAAAAGGTGTTTAAAATAAATGCATGACCATAAACTGCTATTTTTTCTAGTGCTAGTGAGTCCTTTTGCTATCATCTTACACTAAACATAATAACATTCTTCATATCCATGATAATTCACTGCTCTCAAGCCTAGAAATCTAGTGCTCTTATCCCTCAATCTTCTGTTGTGGTTTGATTGGGAGATCTGATTGAAGAATTTGACCCCTTATGAATTTAATTATTTGGACAACACATTTTCTTCACAATGGTGATCATGGTTCCCTCTTGATAGTTTTTATTATTAGCATAGCTAATGTTAGTGTCATGGAAACGTTTGCCATTTTGATTTCGTGCTTAGTAAACTTTTATGTTAGGATTGAACCGTATTAACAAAACAGAGTATGGTTGTTTGAGGAAAAGAAAGACGGTATGGTTTTGATCATTTTGCATGTTGCTTATGCAGATTATCTTGGTCACTCATCCCAGGACTGGTGATCTACGTGATTCCCTAAAGTACATCTACAACTTATATGTTGACTATGTTATGAAGAATCCGCTGTATACACCAGGAAGTCCTATCAGGTAATGAGTTAATGTGTTCTAAATAGAATGACAAATATCAATTGACGATCTTGATCTGTTCTTTTACCATCAACAAGCAACCTTTGTGATGAATGAAAAAATTTATTTGTGGAGCATTTCAGGTAGGTGCTCTCCACCTTCAGTTGGAGCAAACAAAAACATAAACTTAATTATCGAACTCTATATGTGTATGAACATTGCATCTAAGCTACACTTAGACCATGACAATATTTTAGCAGAGTCTTTGATTACTTGTTACAGATCTCATGGAACATATAATACTTGATGTATTTTCTTTCACGAATGGATTTTCAAATAATAAACTGATTTCAGATTTAGCATAAAACTACCGCAAGAATGTCTACACTGCCACACACCTTTTACTGCATTCTCCTCCCCCTTTTGTTTGCTGTTGATAGCACCACATTATTTTTTTTTCTAAGTCACATATGCTTTCAGAGTTAATATTGCAATTTATTTATTCTTGTAACTTCCAAGGGTACCAATATTTGATAGATAAATTATGCAATTGCTGTGCAGGTCTGATTTATTTATCACAACTCTTGATCAGTACGTAAGAAGCATTGCATAGTGTTCAAGGTAGAGCCCAGCCCTCAAATCTTGTTTGTCATCATCCATGGCAAATACATTACGCTCACATCCTTGTACCAGGAACACCCGGGGAGTTGGTCAGTTGGTTCGGATGTAAGCATCTTAATTTCCGTGTTTAACGGGGCATCCCGTTCTATTTAAGAACGTTTTGTGTGAAGATGTTCTATCATTTTAACCACTGATTTTGTGCTTAGTACTTTCCAAAAGCTCTATGCATGAGAAATTTATTTTATGTGCATGTAAATGATTTTGATAAATATCATGCTTATATCTTCTCAACCATGTTGATTCCTCAAAAATGCCTGATATATCATATTTGTAGTGAAGCCATCTCAAGTTGAGAACTTAGAAGAGTGCCCTTTTGGTTCGGGCCAGCTGGATTTTTTTGTTTTCAGTAACCCATTGTAGTTTATGTTTGATGCTCGGTTTCATTAGTTCATTGACGAGGATTAGATTGAATAGGATTAGATGAAATTAGTTGGATAACAATATTCAATCTTTAGGTATAGATGAAACATTGAACTAGTTCATTAATTAGTATAGTTTAAGTCACTCCAATCCAATCTTGAAATTTGCTTCAAATGATCTATTGATCTTCACTATGTTTTCTGGTACTCGTGTTAAATTGACTTCGTAATCGTAACTTGTTCACTTTTTCTTTTTTCTTTGAAATGGGCAAAAGGACCAAAAAATAATATTGAATATCATCAGAAACAAGCTGATGGATTAAATCAGGGCAACAAAGCAACCGAAGTTTGTCCTCAGAACAAGAAATAGCCATTTTAGCCAAAGCATGGGCAACCATGTTGCCATCTCTAGGAACAAAAATAGCTAATAAAACTCCAACTTCAAAGAAATTAGTAATGTCTAAAAGAATAGAGGTCTTCCAACCGGGTAAGGGAAACAACAATTAATATGTTGCACAGCGATGGAAGAATAGCTCTCCACTCGTTAAACTGAAACACCAGCATTAGAGGCACACAATAAAGTTTCCCTAAAAGCAAATGCCTCCCCGATATCAGACGAAAAACAATCCCACTCGTCACTATATGAATAGGTGAGTAATATGTAATCACAGTAGTTATTATATGAATAGGTGGACTATATGATAGCCACCGCATAAATAGTGGGGCTACTAATAATAATGTTAAAACATGAAAAATAAGTTAGGCGTCAATAATGTTAGGAGGGAAGAAATTCTAGATCCACAGTTAGCCGGATGGTCACGGACCACTGCCCCAACACCAATAATATTCGAACCTGCTATCCCCATAGCAACATCAACATTCATCTTGAGTTTATTCAAAAGTGGTGGCTGCCATTTTGGATTAGCATGGACTCTTTGGCACAGGAGGAGATGAAAAACTGCTGTTGAATTAAGCAAAATCATCCAAAAATTTGTCATGTTGTCCACATGGGCACAAAAACCAACATTTGTTAGGCATTTTTGTTTGTTTGTATTTGCAAAAGAGAATAACCCACAAAATTTTACTCATAGTTCCGTATCCATCTACTCTAATTTCCTCTCTTTCTCAAACCGTCAACGAGACAAATCACTCAATAATGGAGGCCATAGTTCTGCATCCATCACCACTTATCGGCCATCTTATTTCCATGGTAGAGCTAGGCAAGCTCATACTCACTCACCAACCTTCCCTCTATATTCACATCCTCATCTCCTCTGTGCCTTACAACGCCGGCGCCACCGCCCCATACATCTCCCAAGTCTCCACTACCTTTCCCTCCATCACCTTCCACCACCTCCCCACCATCACCCTCCCTCTCTCCGCCGAAAACAACCACAAAACCATCACTTTTGAACTCCTCCGTCTCAACAACCCCAACGTCCACCAAGCCCTCACTTCCATCTCTGAGAATCACACCATTTTAGGTCTCGTCATAGACTGCTTCTGCTCCTATGTTCTCTCCGTCGCGTCCGAGCTTAAACTTCCTGCCTACTTCTTCTTCACCTCTGGAGCCGGGTGTCTCGCTCTCTTCCTCTATTTTCCAACTCTTCACGAGAACACCACCAGAAGTTTCAAAGACATCAAGACCTTGTTTGATGTTCCAGGAGCACCACCGATACTCTCCACAGACATGCCAAAATCACTGCTCGAACGTGACGATGAAGCCTACCGGTGCTTTCTACATTCCTCAACCCAGATGCCGAAATCGGCAGGAATTATAGTGAACACATTTGCTTCTCTTGAACCAAGATCTATCAGAGCAATAACAGATGGACTGTGTGCTAAACGGCCCTACACCGCCGATTTATTGCATCGGACAGTTAATAGTCTCCGATGACCAAGGAACAGGCGGTAGTGACGGTGGTGGTGGTGGTGGTGGTGTGCCCGAGTGTTTGACGTGGCTCGACTCACAACCGAGTCAAAGCGTGGTGTTTCTATGTTTTGGTAGCTTAGGGTTGTTTTCTGTGGATCAGTTGAAGGAAATCGCTATTGGGTTGGAAGAAGTGGACAAAGGTTCTTGTCGGTTGTGAGGAATCCACCGTCCCATGGGAACCAAAGCGTGGCCATTTCGGCGCAACCCAACCCGGATTTGGATTTGCTACTGCCAAACGGGTTCTTGGACCGGACCAAGGAGAGGGGGCTCGTGGTGAAGAATTGGGTGCCACAGGTGGATGTTTTGAATCATGACTCGGTGGGTGGGTTCGTGACTCACTGCAGGTGGAATTCGGTGCTTGAAGCGGTGTGCGCGGGCATACCGATGGTGGCTTGGCCGCTCTACGCCGAGCAAAGGTTCAATAGGACTATGATGGTGGAAGAAATCAGAATCGCTTTACTAATGGTCGAGTCGGAAAACGGGTTGGTGAGCTCGACCGAAGTGGAGAAACGAGTTAGAGAGTTGATGGACTCAGTTGCAGAGGAAGGTAACTTGATCCGGAATCAAACAATTGCTATGAGAAATGAAGCAAAGGCCGCCTTGAGTGAGGGCGGGTCATCTCGTGTTGCCCTAACCACATTGTTCAAATCATGGAAACATAAATAAGCAACGAATTATGATTATTGTAGTGTTAGGTGTTGGAAAAATTTAACGTGTGGGCATAACATATATCTTAAAATGTGTATTGCTATCTTAAAGTCTAGTCCATTTATAGTAATCAGTATAAGGTTTAAAAGAATTGGTCATTGGGTATTAAATTGTTATGGATTTAATGTGTAGAGACCGGAGTGATATTTTTATTTTGATGAGAGGGCCAAATTAGAAATATTAATAATTTTTTTATTAACTTATTAGAAATTAGGGTCAGGTCCCAATTTATATAATATTTTTCTCTTCTCTTTGCCTACCCCATCAATAGTGAGAAATATGAATTAAAAGGGAATTTCGTATTGAAATGAAAGATCACAACCAATCAAAGTAATTCAATATATGGATCAAGGTATGTTTTTGCATCTATTTCTTCTTTTGATTTAACATGGAGACTTACATATATACGTTTAGATCACAATTTTGAGTTCTTGACATTGTTTTGGCTGATTATTGTGATAAAGTATGTTAGAATTATGTTAGGTTAATTTCTAACATTAGGGGCTTACTACTCCATTAACCTCAACTTTATCTTTATCGGATGTTCAATTATTTTAACCACCAATTTCGTGTAAATTACTTTTCAAAGATCTTTTTAGTCGAAATCAATATCTATATATGCATGATAAATATATATTTTTGTGTTTCTTGAAAAAAAAAAAAAAAAAAACCTTGAACTGTTACACTTCTTAAATGTATCTTGATTTCTTCAAATGCTGATGAAAACAATCTGAAACCATATGATATATTGATGTGGACTGCAATAATCTCTCAAGCTGGAAATTTCACTAGACCTACTTATGGGCTAGATTTTTCCATTTGCAATAGACCATAATGTTCACACATTTGGTGTTGGGATTTTTGGAATGACATAATTTCAAGATTAATTATAAGTTTGTCCAGACCTACCGAACGTAGTTTAAATATATAGTTTCATAATGAGAGACATCTACTATCACAATAAGGGGATAAAACTACTTATTTATGCTGGTAAATGTGTATAGTGAAATTTGAATTCTCATCGTTAAGGTAGAAGAGAGGTGCACTAACTATTTGAACTATAAGTAGAGGTTTGGTATTGAAGATTTAATTATATTTTTACCCAAATTGGATTTATTTGGAAGGGATAGAATAGTATTAGATTATAGGGCTAGATTAAAATATCCAATCTTTAGTGTATATATACGCACATGATAACTTTAGGTTTATCACTATAAGATACGATTAATAATTCGTATAAATCATGTCATATTTGTATTATCCTAAACATAATATTTCAATTCTTAATCAGTATGAAAATTATCTATTTAATTAATCGTATTAAAATCTACAACTTTAATGTGCTAGAAATTTTTTAACCGTGCCTTATTTTTCTTGTTATACAATAAATTACAATATTTAGTATTTACGTTTATTCTAAACAAACTCCATCTAATTTTAAAGGCGCATTGTAATTGTTGTTGTAAATGATGAATGTCCACCATATTGATAATGGTGTAAATAGTAAATTCCACCATGATTATCAACCAATAACTTATTGATTTATTGGTTGAGTGGATTGAATTAGGTGAGGTAAGAATGACTATAAATATGAGTCAATTCTTGTTGAAATAAGATGAACAAAATTCTCTCTAAATTAAGAACTTCTTTTGTGGTGCTTTCATTTCTTGATTTTGGTATGTTAAATCCTTTTCTCCTTCACTCTTACTTCATTACTTTATATCATAATAAAATCATTCTATTACCTTATAATATAACACGTTATCAGCACGACTAGCTTATTAGTATGCTCTGTGATTGCCACTCTGTTGGATCTTTCACATCAGAAAATAAGTTTAGTTTTTACTTATATTTATTATATTGAAACGTGAAGATTACAAAATAAATAAAAGAGCTAGAAACTATAAATATCATAAACTTTAATCCAATAAGAAGTTCTGGACATAATATTATTATTATTTTTTTAATTTAATGTTTATATATATATATATATTTATATTTATGTAATTTATATAAATATAATGCATCTCAAGTCGGCTATGCCGACCACGTTTATATTTATGCAATTTATTTATTGCTATGCATCTCAAGTCGGCTATGCCGACCACGTTTATATTTATGCAATTTATTTATTGTTATGCATCTCAAGTCGGCTATGCCGACCATATTTATTATTTATGCAATTTATTTATTACGCATCTTAAAGTTACTATGCCAACAATATATACTATTTATATATATTTATTTATTGTTATGCATATCAAGTTGGCTATGTCAACATAATTATTATTATTTTTATTATTATGCAATTTATTTACTGTTGTGTATCTTATGTTGAATATGCTGACACTATATTTATGCATTTTCATTTATTATTATGAATTTTATTGCCTTTCAATTTTAATTAAATTGTGCATATATATATATATATATGAAATATATATGATGAGAATTTAAAATTTGTTGCATCAGACCAAAAATTCTGATTCTATATATATATTTTAGTCCGGCAGTTCTGGATCATTTTTTATCCTATCTGAGATTTTTAGATCCAGAAGATCTAAATGTAATAAATTTTATGGATTAAGATTTGATGGACTTTACATTTTTGGGTACAAATATATGATGTTGAATTACATATAAAACCTGAAGATCCAGTATATTATTATTATAGAACCAGAAGTTCTGTGGCAAAAATTAAAGACATATATTACCAAGAGAAAGAAATGATTATTTCTACTGCTCGGCCGTTCTGTAACATTCCCAGAAGTGAATGCTAAATACCTATAAAAATTTTAGACATGGCTATAGTCATGGTTATGGGCATGGATATAGTGGTTATTAATTCTCAAATCACCATAATGTTAAAAAGATTATCTAAAAGTGGAATGTCTATAAAGTTAATAAAATAATAGCAAAAGTTTATAAACCCGTAAAATAATAAAAACGTTTGTTTTAAATATAACGAAGGGGGTCGTACTTGTTGTACACCCAAATACTTGATAAAGATTTATTATGTTTTTACTTACTAAGTATTTTTTCTATCTTCGTACACTTTTGCTTTATATTGATAGAATATATTTACTCAAAACTAATTACTATTATTGTTTTGTATGAATAAAAGCTGCTAAAAAATGTCAAACCTTAAGAACCTGCAGTTCTTTGCCCTAGATATTTCTGGGAACAATTACCTTTCCTGGATTCTGGATGCTGAAATGCATTTACAAGTCATGAATTTGCAAGACACGATTAAGGAAGAAAATGAGACATCCCTGCAGGATAAGGCTAAGGCTATAATCTTTCTTAGACATCATCTACATGAGAATCTAAAAGTCCAATATCTCATAGTGAAAGATCCATTAATATTGTGGAAAAATTTAAAAGATCGATATGATCATCAAAGGGATGTTTATGCCAACTAAAATATGTCAATCATCGATTTGTTTTGTGTATGCGTTTTTGTTCTGTGTTTTTGTTTTGTTTTTATCCTTTCTTTATCTCTGCAATCAAGTATGATGTATCTTTTGTGCCTCCGTTTTCATTAATAACTAATATATATTTTTGTTTAATGAAATAAAGGATATGGATAGGCCATCTGTTTCCAGTGGAGAAGATAAAAGTATATGTTTGATTGATAGTGCAACAACACATACTATTCTTCGTGATAAGAAGTATTTCTCAAATTTGATATCACTTAAAGCTGAGGTGAATACTATATCAGGTCCTGCAGACCTAATTGAGGGCTCTGGAAGAGCCACAATTCTATTGGAAAATGGAACAAAAATATGTATCCATGATGCTTTATATTCAAGCAGTTCCCAAAGAAATTTACTTAGCTTTAAAGATATTCGTTGTAATGGATATCATATTGAAACAATAAGTGAAAATAATATAGAATATCTCTATATTACTTCTGTTGTTTCAGGACAAAAATTGATTTTGGAAAAGATTCGTACTTTCTCATCTGGATTATATTATACGATAATCAAATCAATTGAGGCTTATGCAGTTATGAACCGGAAGTTCTCCAATCCAAAAATATTCATGCTTTGGCATGACCGCTTAGGTCACCCGGGATCTACGATGATGCGTAGAATCACTGAAAATTCTCATGGACATCCATTAACGAACCAGAAGATTCAGTTGTTACATGAGAGTATATGTACTGCATGTTCACAAGGAAAATTAGTAACTAGACCATCTTATCCTAAAGTTGGTTTTGAATCCCCATCATTTCTACAAAGAATTCAGGGGGATATATGTGGACCTATTCACCCACCTAGTGGACCATTTCGCTATTTTATGGTTCTAATTGATGCATCTGCAAGATGGTCACATGTTTGTTTATTGTCTACTCGTAATGTTGCTTTTGCCAGATTACTTGCACAGGTTATTAGGCTTCGAGCACATTTTCCAGATTATCCAATAAAATCAATACGCCTTGATAATGCTGGTGAGTTTACATCCAAAACTTTTTATGAGTATTGCAAAGCAGTGGGGATTGATGTTGAACATCCAGTCCCACATGTGCACACCCAGAACGGATTAGCAGAATCATTTATCAAACGCCTACAGGTAATTGCGAGAACTTTATTATTAAGAACACAATTACCAAGTTCTGTATGGGGACATGCTATTTTACATGCTGCTGCATTAATCCGTCTTCGACCTACTGCTTACCACCAGTATTCACCATTACAACTTGTGTTTGGCCATCAACCTAATATATCCCATTTACGTATTTTTGGTTGCGCTGTATATGTCCCAATTGCCCCAACTCAAAGAACTAAAATGGGACCCCAAAGACGTTTAGGGATATATATTGGTTTTGATTCACCGTCAATTATTAGATATTTGGAACCTTTGACGAGTGATCTTTTTACCGCACGATTTGCGGATTGTCATTTTGATGAGACAAATTTTCCATCTTTCGGGGAAAGAAAAACTTCTCCTGAAGAGAAGCAGGAATTTTCTTGGAAGGTTCCAAGTTTGATCCATTTAGATCCATACACATCTCAGTGTGAGAATGAAGTGCGAAAGATAGTGCATCTTCAAACAATTGCTAATCAGTTACCAGATGCATTTACAGATGCTAATAGGGTAACAAAGTCATATATACCAGCTGCTAATGTACCAGCCCGGGTGATTGTTCCTGAAGAACGATATAAACAATTAGCAGCAACTGAATCATCTGTTGCACGACAGAAGCGTGGTAGACCACTTGGATCAAAAGATACAGTTCCCCGGAAGAGGAAAGTAAATTATCAGGATTCTGATAAAACTCGAGTTACAAATAAATCCACTTTCTCTGAATCAACTCCAGTAGAGTTAGATGTCCCTGAAGCGACAGGAGCCCCTGTAGTGGCAGAAGCCCCTGAAGTGGCAGAAATCCCAGAAGAGAGACAAGAAAATGGAAATGAAGAAATATCCATAAATTATGCAAGAGAAATATGGAATCGTGAAGAAACAATCATCGATGATATATTTTCTTACACAGTAGCTACTGAAATTATTAATGATGATTATGAACCTCATGGTATTGATGATTGTAGACAAAGGCATGATTGGCCTAAATGGAAAGAAGCAATTCAAGCAGAATTAAATTCTTTAGCCAAACGTGAAGTATTTGGACCTGTAGTCCAGACACCTGAAGATATCAAACCCGTCGGATATAAATGGGTTTTTGTACGAAAACGAAATGAGAAAAATGAAGTCATGAGATATAAGGCACGACTCGTAGCACAAGGTTTCTCGCAGAGACCTGGTATTGATTTTGATGAAACGTATTCACCAGTGATGGATACAATCACATTTCGGTTTTTATTAAGTATGGCTGTTTCAGAAAAGCTTGAAATGCGTCTAATGGATGTAGTGACTGCTTATTTATATGGGTCACTCGATTCAGATATCTATATGAAAATTCCTGAAGGATTTAAAATGCCAGAAGCATATAAATCGAGATCTCGTAATTTATATTCGATAAAGTTGCAAAGATCCCTGTATGGATTAAAACAATCTGGACGGATGTGGTATAACCGTCTTAGTCAATATCTGATCAAGGAAGGGTATATTAATGATCTAGTATGTCCATGTGTTTTTATAAAGAAATCTGAATCTGGATTTGCTATTGTAGCAGTATATGTTGATGATATGAATTTAATTGGAACTCCTGAAGAGCTTCTGAAAACTGCTGAATATTTAAAAAGGGAATTTGAAATGAAAGACTTGGGCAAAACAAAGTATTGTCTCGGCCTGGAGATCGAGCATACACCAAATGGAATACTTGTTCATCAATCGGCATATGTTGAAAAGATTCTGAAAAGATTTAATATGGACAATGCTCATCCATTAGGTACTCCTATGGTTGTTAGATCTCTTGATCCTAAAAAGGATCCATTCCGGCCTAAAGAAGATGATGAAAAGATACTTGGTCCCGAAGTACCATATCTAAATGCAATTGGTGCTCTATTATATCTTGCACAATGTACTAGACCTGATATTGCATTTGCAGTAAATTTATTAGCAAGATTCAGTTCAGCACCAACTCGAAGACATTGGAATGGAATCAAACATATTTTTCGTTACCTTCGTGGTACAATAGACTTGGGATTATTTTATGTGTCTAACAATTTTTCAGGTTTAATTGGTTATGCTGATGCTGGATATTTATCTGATCCCCATAAAGCTCGTTCACAAACGGGATATGTTTTTACCTATAATGGCACAGCAATCTCCTGGCGATCTATAAAGCAGAGTATTGTTGCTACATCCTCTAATCATTCGGAGATCCTTGCACTTCATGAAACAAGTCGAGAATGTGTTTGGCTAAATTCTATTATTCATCATATTCGAAGTACATGCGGATTTTCATCATCCAAAGAAATGCAGACACCAATATTTGAAGATAATACAGCTTGTATTGCTCAAATAAGAGGAGGATATATCAAAGGGGATAGAACTAAGCATATTTCTCCAAAATTCTTCTATACTCATGAACTTCAACAAAGTCGACAGATTGATGTAAAACAGATACGGTCTACAGATAATCTTGCAGATCTGTTTACTAAATCATTACCGACGTCAACATTTGAGAAATTAGTATATGGCATTGGTATGCGTCGATTTTGTAAACTACAGAATTAATTTTTATCAGGGGGAGCATACAATCAGGGGGAGTAGATTTTTGAAGATAACAATACATGTGCACTGCACTCTTTTTCCCTTCGACCGGATTTTGTCCCACTGGGTTTTACCGGCAAGGTTTTTAATGAGGCAGTTTGAACACATCAAATACAATTTATAATCCAGAAGATCATTGTATTGTTTACCAACATATTTACTTTAAAATGGTGTACATTCAAGGGGGAGTGTTGTAAATGATGAATGTCCACCATATTGATAATGGTGTAAATAGTAAATTCCACCATGATTATCAACCAATAACTTATTGATTTATTGGTTGAGTGGATTGAATTAGGTGAGGTAAGAATGACTATAAATATGAGTCAATTCTTGTTGAAATAAGATGAACAAAATTCTCTCTAAATTAAGAACTTCTTTTGTGGTGCTTTCATTTCTTGATTTTGGTATGTTAAATCCTTTTCTCCTTCACTCTTACTTCATTACTTTATATCATAATAAAATCATTCTATTACCTTATAATATAACAATTGTGACGTAATCCATTAATTTTGCTTAAATTTTCCACTTACTTTTTTATTATAAGGTGATATATTATTTGTCTTTGTGAAAAAAATTTCCATAATTTTGCAGCATCTTGCAAGTTACAAGTGTAAATGTGTTCTAGAAATTTTACATCTAAATACGGTTGCTTTTTGTCCCCGTCGATGTACTCTTCATTACGCTCAAGACCATTAACATCACGATTTATAATGTCAACGGTCAATTAATTATAAGTACATAAGAAATAAAATTGTGATACCACCGTTGCCAGACAACGATTTGGGGAACATGGTAGGGTACTTCTTGGCATAGACGAAAAAAAAGTCGGAATTATCGGACTTGATTTATGAACAAAAGATTGGTAGAGAAAAGATTTCAACAAAAAGGGGCTTCAAGCTATACTTGAAATTAAAACAAGAGAATAGATGCCTCCCCCATATAGTGAACAAAAATGTTGTTCAGTGTGACGATGTAGAGTTGTATACCTATTCGAGCTTATGTAGATTTTCAGTATACAGAATCAATTTATGGTGGGGAAAATCGATATGTTTTTTTCTTTTTTTTGTGAATTGTACTATTACAAGATTAATTATAAGTTTGTCAGAACATGTCTATATTAATTACTAAATGTACAGTTCGGATATATATTCTTATAACAAGAGACATCAACTCCTATATAAGCGGAGAAAACTACCCATATATACTGGTAAATGTGTATAATGAGACTTGACCCTCACCACTAAAGTGGAAGGAATGTACACTAACTATTTAAACTATGAATTTATATACAGAAAATTGATATGGTTAACTGTGCCAAATTACGTGTTCAAGAATTTGGTAACGTTGGTGGGCACGAGAGATGGTGAAGGAAAAAGAAGCATTAATGGTGACACCAAGCCAAGAAGAAGACATGGCCTTGTAATTCGAACGTGACCCAAGAGAGTTGCTTCAATCTACTGATTTGAATCCAAGTGTTGTTATACATGCAAAACAGCGAATGGTTGAAAAACCAATTGTAAATTATAGTGTGAGTAATGTTTATGTTGTCCAAAAAATAATGTGGTAAGTAAGTTGTCAATACCACTAGTCATGGCCAATTGAACCGAACCGGCAATTTCGGTTCAATTTTTTGATCAACCGGAACCGAGTGTGGTAAGTAAGTTGTCAATACCACTAGTCATGGCCAATTGAACCGAACCAGCGGTTCCGGTTCAATTTTTTGATCAACCAGAACTAGGACCGGAGAGGTCCCGGTCCTGGTTCCGGTTGGAACCGGGGAGGAACCTCCGGTTCCGGATCCAGTTCCTCCCTGGTTTTGATGGAATCGGCGGTTGAACCGCCGGTTCCATAACCGAAACCGAATTGCTATTCACAAAAAAATATATATATTTTAAAAAAAATTTCACTGCCCCACGCATGGGGCAGTGCGCAGCTGCAGGCTGCATGTAACGCCCCTAATTTTTCGTAATTATGAAAAGTATTATTATTTATTAATTATTAAATATGCGATAGTTAAGTATGCGATTTAAATTGCTAGAATGTAAAATCTCACTTTTTACAATATATTTTTCATTTATTATTAAGGGCGTATTTGAAATATTTTTAAAACTTTTGACGAATTCGTGAGGACTTAAAATATATATTTTAAAAGTTATCGATTAAAATTGTAATTTATAAAAGTTGAGGGACAAAATGGTAATTTGACGATCTATACATAGTCTTCTTCTTCCTCGCGCGATGACATTTTCTCTCTCTTTCTCCATTTTTGCTCTTCGTTTTCTTCCAACTTCAACTTCAATTTCCGACCAACTTAGACCTCCGTTTTAGTCGATCTTGGTATCAATAGAAAGCTCTTGCGACATAGAATCTATTGATACCAACTTTGAAGATTTTCATGGCCGTTGGGTCTCCGATTTGGTGGAGAAAGTTAGGGATTTTCCAATTCGGAAAACCTCCGATTCCGGCGATTCTAGCCATTTCCCACTCCGGCCATAGTTATAAATATTGACGAGGGAGACGAGGCGAACAAAACCCGACCATTTTTGGAGGTCGCCGGAAAGTTTCCAGAAAGTCGCCGCCGGCCGCCACGTACGGCGGGGGTAAGTTTCCGACCTCCTGAACTTAGAATTTGATTTCGAACCCATTTTCGGACTCGGTTTAAGTGTAGGATATTATTTGGAGGTCAATTGAATTATATGTCCGCCGTATATAAATTAAATAATTGTATTCTCGTGTAGATTGTATTGATCGGGAGAAGGAAGAGGATAGAGAAGGTTTTAGGAAACTTCCAGGTTCGGTGTACACTAGTTTTCGAATTTTCAGATTTTCCAGAATATTTATTTGAGTTATATTGATTATGATTTATTGTTTGGAATTGATTTTGGGATGATTTGGATTAATTTGGATCCGTAATATTAGTTATGAAAAATATTCTGAATTAATTTTCGATATGATTTGATTATAGTATTATTACGTAAAATATGGTTTGTATTGAAAAGTGATTTCGGGGCATTTGGATTTACTATGGATTTACGATATATAGTTGCATGTGATTTTAAATATGATTTGAAGCAATTTCTGGATTCAGAAATATATTCGGAAATGATTTTGTATTTTACTTTTAAATGAATATTGTTGTGATTTGGATTCTGGAAATATGTTTAAAAATATGGATATGATTTGGATTTAATTCGATAATTCTGAACGGAATAAATTGTATTGTTTTCGAAAAGTGAATTGGCTCTGATATATATGATTATATATATGGATATAGGAGGTTGACATGTCAATTGGGTTTGTCTGAACAGTACTATGCCGAAATATTGTGATGGACCACCCTATGGATAGTACAGGCCCCTAGTGCCGGTCCTAGGGTAGGGAGCTTTGATCTGAATGTATCACCCTTTGGATAGTGCAGGCCCCAAGTGCCGGTCCCAGGGTTGAAAATCTGATATGGGATATTTACAGCGGGTCGCCCCGTTGGTATCCAATACCGAATAACCCGTAATCCAGTCCTGAAATTATGTTGTGTATGTCAGGAGCTCGATATGAAACAAAAATTGTGATTTGAATTGAAACGTGAAATAAATTGAAAAGTGATTTTTGAGATTATTAGTGAAATTATGAAATTGATATATTATTTACAAGTATTTGACTTGATTTGAGCCCCATAGTTGGAAATTTATTTATTATTTATATTTATGATAAATTGATAGAAATTGTTATAGTATTTGTAAATTCAATTATGTGTACACCCACTAAGCAATATGCTTAGCGTGTTGAGTTTTTTTCACACGTAGGTAGAAGAGGTTCCAGAGAAGATAAAGACAGAGAAGAATAGAGACTGCAGGAGCAGAGTCCGGAGTCACATCAATTCTATATCTTTGGTAGTCCTTTTATTTTACTAGAGCATGCATATACAGAAAATGTTTGTATATATTTAAAGAATTTCCGTTGTGTAAATATTTTATTATAAGTTATGTTATTCGAATAATCATAAATTATATTGTGGTGAATTGATTTGAAAAGTCGCACTAAATTTGGAAGGGTGCGCAAAAGTGATTTGAGAATTAGAAGTGTTGATTTTTATGGAATTTTAAATGGTAAACAGGTTTTGGAAAGTCAGAAAAATAGAGGAAACTCTGGCGAAATTTTCAGAAATTTATTCGGACCATTTTCAAAAGGTTTAATAAAATTTTAAAGTTGTGATTTTATAGAAGAAAAGCAGAGATTTCAGTATATAGTAACGCTCCCTAATTCGGTCTGAGCGGATTGGGTCAGGGGGTGTTACATTTAGTAGTAGCTCAATTGGTACTCATTTGATAAGGTTTGGGTACTTAAGGATAAGTCCCAAGTTCGAATCGTGAGGGAGGCGAAAGAAAACCTTGAGGTCCATGTGTGGCCAAAGAGGACAGTACCGTTGAGTGATATCGCTGGGGCTGTCGGACTTCGCGGGGCAAACCTGGCATCGACCAGTTTAGGCAAATCCCGGAAGTGGATGTAAGTAATACCCTGGGATGTCACAATAAAAGGCGCCTTTTATTGTGACATCCCAGGGAATTGCTTACATCCACTTCCGGGATTTGCCTAAACTGGTCGATGCTAGGTTTGCCCCGCGAAGTCCGACAGCCCCAGCGATATCACTCAACGGTACTGTCCTCTTTGGCCGAAACCTCAAGGTTTTCTTTCGCCTCCCTCACCAGGATTCGAACTCGTAACTTATCCATAAGTACTAATTCTTATCAAGTTGAGTACCAATTGAGCTACCAGCATATATAGCGGACAAATTCTACATTTAATTACATTTACACCCCCTCAAATAGTAAAAATTTATTTTTCACATATTTCATATATATCAAAAATTCATCACCCGAAATCCGGGATGTTACATGAAGTCACTAGAGATAAGGGTGGTTTGCATTTGTCTCAAACAAAATATGCAACTGATCTTCTTCACAGGACCAACATGTTTGATGCTTGGCCTTGTCCCTCTCCTACCTCACCGAGTATTAAACTTGTCAAAAAAGGGCCTGCCTTTGCGGATCCCTCTCTCTATCGTAGTGTGATTGGGAGCCTTCAGTACTTGACCCTTTCTAGACCAGATTTGGCGTTCATTGTCAACAAGTTAAGCCAATTTTTGGTTTTTCCTACTCAGCTGCACTAGCAAGCATGCAAAAGAATGCTTCGCTACATCAAAGGCACTGCTAATTTTGGCATTTCGTTCACTCCAGCTGCCACTTTGAAGCTTGAGGCTTTTGTAGACGTAGACTGGGCAAGCTGTCCAGTTGATCGTAAGTCCACCAGCGAGTATTGTGTCTTTCTTGGTGGGAATTTGCTTACTTGGAGCTATAAGAAACAGACCTTATTGCTCGATCTAGTACGGAAGCCAAGTATCATGTCTTAGCTTCAATTACTTCAGAATTGGTTTGGCTTTAGTCACTTTTTTCTGAACTTGGTTATTCATTTACTCAGGTTCCTATTATATGGTGTGACAATCTTGGTGCTAAGTCTCTTGCTCAAAATCCCGTTTTTCATTCTCGCACGAAACATATTGAAATTGATGTGCATTTCGTTCGCGGGAAAGTGGCTAACAATCAGGTTGAGGTTTGTTATGTTCCTACTGGCTTGCAGATAGCTGATATACTTACAAAGAATCTGCCCATTTCTCGGTTTGCTCAGCTCCGGTTCATGCTGACTGTTGTCTCCTCCCAGTCCAGCTTGAGGGAGGATGATAGTGTACAAAGTTCATCAAGTGATGGTGCTGTGCGTACTTCACAAAGAGGAAACAAAGTCAGTGAGGACTTTCTACAAACAGATTGCTCAAGTTATCAAACACCTGGATCAACTGTGAAGAAGAAGAGCAATACTCAGGTTGTTAGTCAGTTACAACTAACTGCCAACTCAGCTTCTAGATAGTTAGAGTAAAGTGTCTAGGTCATCAATCCTTGTAAACGAGCAACAAATCAATTAATGAGTTAAGTGAAGATTTAGCTAGTATATATATACTGAGAACCATTTTTCTTGATTTTAATTTATTTGAATCAGTTACTCTTTCACCAAAAGTTTCTCTCAAGTTTTCTCTGAAAAATTTTCAATATATATATACATATATATCCCAAAACCATTGTTATTGATTGTTAACGTGTGAATTTAGTCAACAGTCTAAACAGTAATTGTAATAAGAAAATGGATGAAAGTAAATCAAGACAAAAGATTTTTAAAGTAGTTCAGCCTGAAGACAATACCTACATCCATTGTTCTTAGAACTTAGTAATGTCTAAAAGACTAAAGGTCTCCCAACCAAGTAAGGGAAACAACAATTAATATGTTGCACAGCTATGGAAGAATAGCTCTCCACTCGTTGAACTGAAACACCAGCATTAGAGGCACACAATAAAACCTCTCTAATAGTAAATAGCTCTCCTGTGTCAGCTGAAAACGAGAGCTACATATAATCATAATAGTCATTATATGAACAGTTAGATTATTAGTAATAATATAAATAAATAGTTAAGCGTGAATAATAGTAGAGGACTAATTATAAATTGAGTAGTCTCTAGAAATGTAGAACTCAGTGATAGGACGGGAGAAATTTTAGATCCACGGCTAGCCCGATGGTCACGGACCACTACCCCACCACCAATAATAATTGAACCTGCTACCCCCGTAGCAACAGCAACATTCATCCAACAAGTTCACGGCAGGTGATAAAACGCATAGGCACAACTAACAATTTGTCATGTAACCCACATGGGCACAAAAACCAACATTTGTCAGGTAGGAAATGGATCCTAACATAATATTATATGATATAGATATTAATAAATTTATCATTTGTCACAATAAAGTCAAAGATTTGCCATGATAAAGTTAAAAGATGCCTGCAAATTCTAGTGTGATTGCAGCTCCTGGGCATTTTTATTTGTTTATTTGTTTGTAGGTGTAAAAGAGAATAACTAACCCAATATCTATTTTACCCCACCAACAGATTTTATTTATTATTATTTTTTTACAATACTACTTGCAGTACTGACAATTCGAACTGAGATATTATTAGACTGAATAAATATTTTTATTACCGAACTACATTGCACGGTAGTACCAAAAGATTTTATTGATTATCTTGTTATTGAATAAAGTTACGCTGGTAAAATTTTTTATCCAAATTTATTTTTTAAATTACAAAATAAACTGATTTATAACTAATATATTAATTATGAGATAATATATTAATAATATTATAGTTATAAATCAGTATAAATTTTTAAACAGTTTAATATTACTTTTTGAATATTTTTTATAAACTAAATTTAATATTTTAAATTTTGAAAATATAATTAATATATTAAAATAGTTTTAAATTTTATTTTTATTGTCTCCTTTTTAATTGATTGTTTTGTTGAGTTTTCTATATCCTTCACCAGTTATAGTTCCAACAAAAAGAATCAATATTGACACTGTCGATCTATGATGGTGAGTAGTGTCATACAATATATAATAAGTACGTGTATAAACTTATAATTATCTATATTGTATCTCCTGTTAAGAGAGAAAATATTTAGATAGTGCATTTAATAATCTCGATAAGACCCGATAATTGTTACTCTTGTAACTGTACCACTTAAAATTTTTTTTTTATCAAGTTATAGGTTATAATGCAAGTTGAAATATAAAGTGAGATGTCTAGTATTATATCATCGCCCAATGTGATTCGGTAGTAAATACGCTCATTCAACTGATAACGTTCGAGTCATCATCATATGCCGTTATTGCATAATTGAAGAAAAGTAATATTAATTGTCTGAACGATTTCTCCATAAGTTATTTCTTCTTAGTCTACATTATTTCTCTCTTCTAATCCTATTCTGTCACGGACTTTATTTGCAAACATTGTAGGAAGTCCAGATCATGAATTTAATGTTTAGATGTTTCCAATGTTGGTCGATATTGTCAAAGTATACTAAGACATCATCTATATAAATAATGATAAACTTAGTATACAGATTAAAAAAATATCATTCATTATGCATTGAAATTCTGAGGGGGCAATTTTAAGTCCAAAATGCATTACATTTCATTCAAAATGTCCAAAAGGGACTGTAAATGCTATCTTATAACTATTTTTTTTTCTGCTATTTGAATCTGCCAAATCTTGATTTCATAACAAATTTTGACGTAATGGTCGCATTATAAAGCTGTTTTAATAAGTCAGATTTATTGGGAATGAGATACCTAATCCTTTCTAATGCATCATTTAATAGTTTATAATTGATAACTAACCAATGAACTCCTCTTTCTATTTCAGAGTTTTTCTAAACATAAAAGGCTAAACATCTCCAAGGAGATTTTGACTTTCAAATTAGTTTTTTGTCTAATAAATCTTGTATTTCATTTTTATAATGTTCTAGTAATTCACTAGATATTTGATTGGTCTGACTTTTGTCGGGATTTACTTTTCTAGAAAATCCTTTTTGTAATGTAGGGATGGCTACGGTTCCAGAACACGCAGTTTCGGTTTTGGAACCGCCGATTTCGGTTCTCCAAAGAGAGAACCGGAACATAAACCGGGGGTTACAGGTTCTGATTCCGGTTTCGGAACTGGATAGGAATCGTCGGTTTCGATTCTTCCTCCGATTCCTAGAATCGGAATCGGCCTTTTAATTTATTTTTTTTTAAAAAAAATTTGAAAATAAAAATAATGTAAAAAAAATTAAAAATGGGTTGCACTTAATTTGAAATAAAATTGTAAAAAATTAAAATTACGATAAAATTAAAATAAAATTACGATAATATCATAAAACTATAAAAGTAAAATAAAATTTAAATAAGAAATTTGGACTTGCACTTAAGTTTACCTCAATTAAGCTGCCTACGTATCCTCTAGGAGGAATCAAAGCCCACGTAGTTCTCTTACCTTTTATTTATCTGAATGTGATCAATCGTCACTTGTACCTTCGATGGCCGTTGTATCGTCGTTGGTATTGAAGAAGTCGGTGTCATCGGATGGTCCGTCTATTTTCTGCTGCCTGTATGAAGCCTTAGTCTAATCGTCAACATAGACTTGGATCTGAATTGAGTCTGGACTCATCAACGACCGTCTATCGTCGAGAATGTTATCGCCGGCGCTAAATTCTTGTTCCACTGTCACGATCGAGACAGGGGTTTCAAAAATTTGTTTGGCAGTGATGACCAAAATTGAAAAGTTTGTCTGGTGATCCCTCTACCAGTGTTGAAGGTTGAAGTTGTTGTCGTCCACAAACTCGAATGCGGTGTTTAAGTAAATATCAACCTCTGAAATGAAAGTTGATGAAGACGTACCCCACATTTTCTTTAATTTTTTAAACAACAAACTTGCCCCTAACTTCCTTATTGTGGAGGGAACACTAAATTGAGAACTGTTAATATCCGGTTGCTGAACAACAATGTTCAGCGAGGGATAGTATATAGAACGGTATTCATTATACAATTCATAAAATAAACTCCTAATATTATTAAATAAAGGATTAATTTCTATATCATTTATATCTAAACATTGATAATAAATAGTATAATATTCAAATAAATGATCAAATTTAGACTTAGGATAAAAAACCGAAGCAATTACATAAATAATAAGCATCTCCCTATAATAATTTAATCATTTTAATATCATTACATTAACATATTCAATTAAATATGGCTTTTGTGCATACTCATTAAGTACACTAATAATATTAATGGATTTTATAAAAAATAAATGTGCATGGTGGGAATGAGCCCCATTGAGGTGGGAGAGATGTGCACCAACCACTTTACTATAAGTGGATGTCCCCTTATTGTGGGAGTAGATACCTCATGTTATGGGAGTAGATATCCAGGCCGCATATTTAGTGATTGATCTCGGCAAGTTCCGGCAGTTATTAATATTATAATTGTACCCCCTTCAAAAAAATAAAAATAAAAAATAAATGTGCCGTAGGATAATATATACCATATAAATTATTAGTTGCATCATTAAAAACTTTTAATAATTCATAAATTTTTGTGCAAACATCCCAATGCTGAGGATACAAATTAATACTACTAATATTATATTGCATAAAACGAATTAATAAATCTCTATATTCATAACTTTCACAAAACAATTTATACATGGAGTTTCAACGAGTTGAAACATCACGGGAAAATTTAATTGGATGCTTCCCATGAAATTTACAGAACCTAGTCTATTGTTTCATGATGGTAGGATGTTTCCACAAAAAAATAGAGAGCACCCCTGATTAGTTTAATATAATGTTTAGTGTTTGCAAACCATTTTGTACACATAAATTTAAAAACATTGCAAACACATCTTTGATGGAAAAATATGCTGCCAAAATAGGGGTTAGACAATTCTAATAATTGTGGAACGACGACAGTATTGTTTGCAGTGTTATTAAAACCAATTGCAAAAATTTTGTTTTCAGTAGAATATTCTTCAAAAATATTTTTCATCAATTTATATATATTGTCTGCAGTATGGGATTCAACAAAAACTCTAAATGCAAGAATTCGTTTTTGCAACTCTCATACTTCATCAATATAATAACATTTGAGTCCTAAATATGAATGTTTTTGTCAATAATCACTTCAGATATCGGTACAAACAGACACACCACCCACATAATTTTGAAAATATCTAGCTAAAGATTTTTTCTCTTTTTTATATATTTCACACATTGTACATTTAAGAGTATTCTTAGGTACCATACATACAACGAGATTTAAAGCATTATAACAATATTTTATAAAATCGATTTTTTCACCAAAACTAAATGGTAAATATTCTACAGCTACCATTTTTGCTAACTCTTCCCTATTATTTTCACTACTATATTTAAATAATGGATGGTTAGAATATGATATCTAGTAATTTGTTATTGTCCGCGTTCTCGGGTTTCTTCGATAGGATGACTGTTGTTGTAGTGGTCAAAAATAGCCCAAAAGGTTTAGACCCAAAAGACAGCCCAAAATCACAAAAAACAAGCCCAGCGCTCGACATGCCCAACGTAAGATGAGCCCAGCGCTCGACAAACCCAGTGCACAACCTAACGATCGACAGCTCCGTGCACGACCTGACGGTCGACAGCTCCATGTATGACCCAGCGGCCACAATGCAACTGACTCAGTCAACCCTTGACTAAGTCAGTTGACTTAGTCTAACTTGTTCAGTCAAAATAGGCTCTGAGATATTAGGAATTTCGGATATCTCGGGGCACGATATCCATTGAGATATGGATGCAACAGACACCCCAAACACTTATAAATACAGCTTCATGACTTCATTTTCAGGTGACAATCACTTTTACACCAAAGCTGTCACTCTGACACCAAGCATTTTACTCTCAAAAGACTTGTTACTCTGAGCAAATTACTCAAGCACACGACACGTTAGCCAATTACTCCATGACATAGCATTCGATCTAGGCAACTATCGCCAACGATTTACTTCAATACACTCGCTATATTCTACGTGCCATCAGATGACACAACCAATAGAATACCGTACGACATATATTTCAAACCATCGCCTATTGCACGACGCAATTCTAAGATCAGCTACGCATGACGTAGCCTCCTCTGATATCACTATTGCTCGACATATGTTATATACCGCTCGACATACATCATGTATTGCACAACATACATCACATACTACACGACATACACTTAAATTTAGGTATCTTTCGTCTTGCTTCTCTTTTCCCTTTTAGATTCATAATCTAACTTGGACGTTGGAGGGTATTTGGCTGGCATTACCCCAGTGTCCTAAGAGCACGACACTTATCTTATTATTTTGCAGGTCGTCGTCCCCTCATATCAACACAGCAGACCGCTAGGTCATCAAGCATAGATTTCAACATCTACAGTTGTTAATGTGTTTCTAGTACGTGCTGTATTCTCCGGACTTGTTCCACTTAAATTTCTTGGAACAATAGTTGCAAGTCACCACCATTTTTCCCAATTTCTTCTCCACCTTCTTCATATGAACTTTAAATCTTATGATTGTCAAAAAGGGCTAAATTTTCATTTTTTAGATCTTCTTCGATATTTAAAGACCTAATTTTCTTTGTCAGTGCTGGACATCTATTAGCATAATGTCCTTTCTTATTACATTTGTGACATGTAATATTTTTATTGTCTTGTTTCTTGTTTTGTTGTTTTTTGTTAGGTTTATAATATTTATTTATATTTTTACATATTGAGGGTTGGCAGTGGAGTGATAGTAGATGAATATTTGGTCTTCGCTAATTGGTCTTGTTTGAATGGAATCGAAAGTATTTGTCAAAGCTAATTGCTCTTGTTTGAGTCAATTTGGCTTTTTCTTTTGTTCTTTTTGCCTATCCTTTAATATACCTTATTTCAAAATTAAAAATTGATAATAGAGTTTGCCATCTCCCAAAAAATTAATTAGAGGCTAAATTTTTATATCTTTTGTTAAAATAACTTTTGTCGATTAGCAGTCAACTTTTAAAATAAAATATTGATTGATTAAATTATTTTAAAATTTTAAAATGGTCAAAACAACTGCTAAAATTTTTATTTTAATTATCGAGTACTTTTTTTAGATATCATTGAAGCTTTCTGAAACATAACTAACTAATTTTTTTTGTTATTAATTACTTGTTTAAGAGTACTGCTATAACTAATGTCAGATGCATCTGTTTCAACAATTTTAGGAGCAGGTTGGATGATATATATATATATATATATATAAAGTCTCTAGCATAATAGAATTACTTTTTTAAATTTCACTCATAGTTCTGTATCCATCACTCTATTTCCATCTCTCTTTCTCTCTCAGACCGTCAACTCTCTTTCTCTCTCAGACCGTCAACGAGACATATCACTCAATAATGGAGGCCATAGTTCTGTATCCATCACCACCTATCGGCCATCTTATTTCCATGGTAGAGCTTGGCAAGCTCATACTCACCCACCAACCTTCCCTCTCAATTCACATCCTCATCTCCTCTGCGCCTTACAACACCGGCGCCACCGCCCCATACATCTCCCAAGTCTCCACTACCTTTCCCTCCATCACCTTTCACCACCTCCCCACCATCACCCTCCCTCCCTCCGCCGAATACAACCACGAAACCATCATTTTTGAACTTCTCCGTCTCAATAACCCCAACGTCCACCAAGCCCTCACTTCCATCTCCGAGAATCACACCATTTTAGGTCTCGTCATAGACTTCTTCTGCTCCTGTGTTCTCTCCGTCGCGTCCGAGCTTAAACTTCCTGCCTACTTCTTCTTCACCTCTGGAGCCGGGTGTCTCGCTCTCATCCTCTATTTTACAACTCTTCACGAGAACACCACCAGAAGTTTCAAAGACATCAAGACCTTGTTTGATGTTCCAGGAGCACCACCGATACTCTCCACAGACATGCCAAAACCACTGCTCGAACGTGACGATGAAGCCTACCGGTGCTTTCTACGTTCCTCAACCCAGATGCCGAAATCGGCAGGAATTATAGTGAACACGTTTGCTTCTCTTGAACCAAGATCTATCAGAGCAATAACAGATGGACTCTGTGTGCTAAACGGCCCTACACCGCCGATTTATTGCATCGGACCGTTAATAGTCTCCAATGACCAAAGAACCGGCGGTAGTGACGGAGGTGGTGGTGGTGTGCCCGAGTGTTTGACGTGGCTCGACTCACAACCGAGTCAAAGCGTGGTGTTTCTATGTTTTGGAAGCTTAGGATTGTTTTCTGCGGATCAGTTGAAGGAAATCGCTGTGGGGTTGGAGAAAAGTGGACAGAGGTTCTTGTGGGTTGTGAGGAATCCACCGTCCAATGAGAACCAAAGCGTGGCCATTTCGGCGCAACTCGACCCGGATTTGGATTCGCTACTGCCAAACGGGTTCTTGGACAGGATCAAGGAGAGGGGGCTCGTGGTGAAGAATTGGGTGCCGCAGGTGGATGTTTTGAATCATGACTCGGTGGGCGGGTTCGTGACTCACTGCGGGTGGAACTCAGTGCTCGAAGCGGTGTGCGCCGGCATACCAATGGTGGCTTGGCCGCTCTACGCCGAGCAAAGGTTCAATAGGGCTATGATGGTGGAAGAAATCAAAATCGCTTTACCGATGGTGGAGTTGGAAAACGGGTTCGTGAGCTCAACCGAAGTGGAGAAACGAGTTAGAGAGTTGATGGACTCAGCTGCGGAGGAAGGTCACTTGATCAGGAAGCAAACAATTGCTATGAGAAACGAAGCAAAGGCCGCTCTGGGTGAGAGCGGGTCATCTCATGTTGCCCTAACCGATTTATTCAACTCATGGAAGCGGAAATAAGCAGCTACACATAATTATTGTACTTGTGAATTAATGTATTTTACCACTCGAGCAGCCTCAATTTTATGGGAATATGGGATGTTCAATTATTTTAATTACCGATTTCTTGTAAATTACTTTCTAAAGGCTTTGTTTAGCATAAATCAATATCTATATATGCAAGAGAAATATATATTTTCGTGTTTCTTCAAAAAAAAAAAAAAAAAAACTTGAATGGTTACACTTCTTAAAAGTATCTTGATTTCTTCAAATGCTGATGAAAACAATCTGAAACCACATGCCATACTGATGTGGACTGCAATAATCTCTCAGGCTGGAAATTTAACTAGACCTCCTTGGCTAGATTTTTCCATTTGCAGTAGACCATAATGTCCACACATTTGGTGTTGAGAAATTTTTTTTTTCATTTTTATCCTAATTAATTATTTTTTTAATGAAACTACGAAACTTTATTTTATTCCTTCCTTATAATTCATCACCATGAACGTTGTTTTGTAGACATCTTATCAAACAATAAACTAACGTAAAAGTATTTTTGACCAAAAATTGAATACCAATACCTCTCTCTTGTAAACTCTACTTTATAGAAGTTCTACTACTGTTACTTGAAAAGTCATTCCGAGCACAACCTAAAAATATAAGCACTTAAAGGTAATATATTAACCAATTTGCCATATTCAAGACCTAGATATACTGTTAAACAAGTGTCCTTTTTGTTTTGGATTTGTTTCCATACACATTGATGATAGACATAGCAAGGCTAAAATTTCAAATAAATAAATAACAAAAAGAAGAAAGAAACACAAAACATAGAGGTATTTGCTCACTTCTTTTTTGTATAATTTTTTAAATACATATTTGCTCACTTCTTTTTTATTTTTTATTTTTAAAAACTGACAGTTGAAGGGTTAGAGGACTAACGAAATCAACTGAGATTAAATCATGCAAGTATGACTTGAACAACTACCGGGACCAAAGGCCCGAACAATTACTCACAATAACGGGAGGGGTCTACCTACACAATTTCGGTGTTATAAGCAATGGTGGGAAATAATTATTTACAAATTTATACCACTAAGATTTGAACGTTGATGGCTTGGAGGTTTTGGGCCCAATTTGTATTATGTTCTGAGAATTGAACTCGAGACCTCCGTCACCAAGTAGAGGATTATACCACCAGACCCAACCATCACACTTAGTTATTTTATTTATTTTAAAAATAATAAACTATTATAGTAAAGTACTACAGTATACTCCAAACCTTTAAAAGTTTGATCCCTAGTTGAGAGCACCAAAGGGCACAAAATTTTTTTTTGGCCCAGGGCCCCAAAAATTTGTGAGCCGGCCCTGACTACCATAATAAGAGTAGAAAACTACTTCATATACTGATAAATGTGTATAGTGAGACTTGAATCCTTATCATTAAGGTAGAATGGAGGTGCACTAACCATTTGAAGTATAAAGGGATGTTTAGTATTGGGGATGTAATTATATTTTTACCCGAATTGGATTTATTTGGACGGATAGGATAATATTAGATTATAGGGCTAGATTATAATATCCAATCCTTAGTGTATATATATACACACATGATAGCTTTAGGATTATCACTATTGGATACATTTAATAATTCCTATTAATCATGTCATATTTGTATTAACCTAAACATAATATTTCATTTCTTAATCAATATGAAAATTATCTATTTAATTAATCGTATTAAAATCTACAACTTTAATGTGCTAGAATTTTTTTATCCTTGCTTTATTTTCTTGTTATACAATAAATTACAATATTTAGTGTTTATGTTTATTCTAAACAAAATCCATCTAATTTTGAGAGCGCATTGTAATTGTGACGTAATTCATTAATTTTGCTTAAATTTTCCCCTTACTTTTTTTATTATAAGGTGATATATTATTTGTCTTTGTGAAAAAAATTTCCATAATTTTGCAGCATCTTACAAGGTACAAGTGTAAATGTGTTCTAGAAATTTTATATCTAAATACGGCTGCTTTTTGTTCCCGTCGAGGGACTCTTCATTACGCTTAACACCATTAACATAACAATTTATAATGTCAACGATCAATTATAAGTACATAAGAAAAAAAATTGTGATACCACCGTTGCCAGACAACGATTTGAGGGAACATGGTAAGGTACTTCTCGGCATAGATGAAAAAGAAAATTTTGGAATTACCGGACTTGATTTATGAACAAAAGATTGGTAGAGAAAAGATTTCAACAAAAAGGGGCTTCAAGCTATACTAGAAATTAAAACAAGAGAATAGATGCCTCCCCCCCGTATAGTGACCAAAAATGTTGTTCAGTGTGATGATGTAGAGTTGTATACCTATTTGAGCATACGTAGATTTCCAGTATACGAAATCAATTTATGGTGGGGAAAATCAATATGTTTTTTTTCTTTTTTTTGTGAATTGTATTATTACAAAATTAATTATAAGTCTATCAGGACATGTCCATATTAATCACTAAACGTGCAGTCCGGATATATATATATTTTATCATAACAAGAGATATCAACTCCCACATAAGTGGAGAAAACTACCCATATATGCAGGTAAATACGTATAATGAGATTTGACCCTCATCACTAAAGCGGAAGGAATGTGTACTAACTATTTAAACTATAAGTATATACTCAGAAAATTGATATGGTGAACGATGCCAAATTACGTGTTCAAGAATGTAGTAACGTTGGTGGGCACTAGAGATGGTGAAGGAAATAGAAGCATTAATGGTGACACCAAGCCAAGAAGAAGACATGGCCCTGTAATTTGAACGTGACCCAAGAGAGTTTGCTTCAATTTGCTGATTTGAATCCAAGTGTTGTTATATATGCAAAACAGCCAATGGTTGAAAAACCAATTGTAAATTATAGTGTGAGTAATGTTTAAGTTGTCAAAAAATAATGTGGTATGATATGTGATGTGTTGACAACTCAAATAATATATTATTTAGATATAAATTTAAATAAATATTTTAAATAACCTATTATTCAAAACTTAAACATGTGTCACTAAGATAATATAACAACAAAAACTTAAACCTCTAGAAATGTAGAACTATGAGTGATGGGACGGGAGAAATTTTAGATCCACGGCTAGCCCGATAGTCACGGACCACTGCCCCACCACCAATAATATTTGAACCTGCTACCCCATAGCAACAGCAACATTCATCCAACAAGTTCACTAGCAGGTGATAAAACGCATATGCGCAAAAACTAACAATTTGTCATGTAGCCCACATGGGCACAAAAACCAACATTTGTGAGGTAGGAAATGGAATTATGGAAGTATTATATGATATAGATATTAATAAATTTATCATTTGTCACGATAAAGTTAAAGATTTGTCATGATAAAGCTAAAAGATTCCTCCAAATTCTAGTGTGATTGCAGCTCCTGGGCATTTTTGTTTGTTTGTATTTGTAAAAAAGAGAATAACTAACCCACTATCTAGTTTACCCCACCAAAAGATTTTATTGATTATTTTGTTATTTTAGTAAAGTTACGCTGGTAGTGTTTGGTATTACCTTACCAAATTCTCAATTATTGGTGGTGGTTGGTAGAAGCATACAGCTTATTTAATATGTGGAGAGGTATTCAGCATGGGCTAGTCTAGTTGCTAAAGGTATTAGGCGGAGGTTTGGTAATGGCCATTCTATTATGTTTTGGTCTGATGTTTGAATTGAGTCTTTGGTCCTCTTCGTGATTATGCTATTGTTGATGTGTGTGATAACATTGTTTATTCCATTATTAGTTCGTTTATTGTTGACAACAGATGGGACATCGAGAGACTTGCTGCTGTTCTTCCTTGGCAGGTAGTGCACCGGATCGCAGGTAGTGCACCAGATCGTAGGTATTTTCATTAGCTCTTATGTGAATGTGGTTGATAGTGTGATTTGAGACTGTGATGGACAGGGTGAGTTTTCTGTTAAATCTGCCTATAATAACTTGTTGTTGGATGATGTTAATTTGTGGGACTGGAGATTCGCGTGGAAGTTGAAGTTGCCGCCTAAAATTCATTTGTTTTTGTGGTCCTTATTATATGGAAAAATTCTTACCAACAAACATAGGACTGTTAGAGGTATGACGGTTGATGAGATTTGCCTGAGATGTTGTGTTGGTGTGGAGGACAGTGACCATCTTTTACAGGGTTGTGTAGTGTCTATGAATATTTGGGAGAAGTTGTGGCAGGGTTGTACCAGGAGTGTTAATTTTAGGAGTGACTTTGGTTCTTGGTTACGTTATAATCTTTTAGACTCTAAGCCTAGATATGCTGGTATGCTTAGTTACCTACTGTTTGCTATTTCTGTATGGCACATTTGGAAATGGAGGTGCAGTAAAATTTTTGACGCTGATTGTCAGGTGTTGTTGGGCCCCCATATCCCAATTTTTAATTATGTTTTTGCTTGGTGAAAGGTTAACTATATGCAAGCTGACATCAAAGACTCTATTTCCTTACTTTCTTGGACTCCTTCTCCGATTGGTTGACTCAAGGTTAACGTGGATGGAAGTGCTGTTAATGACATCATTTCTGCTGGGGGTGTTATTAGAGATCATGAGAGGAACTGGGTGAGGGATTTTTCCATGAATATTGGGGGTGGTTCGATCTTGGAAGCCGAGTTGTGGGGTATTTTGGAGGGTTTGAAAATGGTTAGTACTTTCGGTCCCATTAACTTTATTCTCCTCTCTGATTCTGCCGATGCAATTGGGTTGGTGAACGGGGAAGTCAATGCCTCATACCCGTTACTCCATATTATTCAAGAGTGCAAGAAGCTGTTGGACAGCCGCCCCTTATGTACTGTCGCTCATTGTTTTCGAGAAGAAAATAGCCTTACTGATGGCTTTGCCAAACTTGGTTATGTGCTGGATAGAAGCACAACTACTTTTGAGGAGCCTCCTACCCCTATCTTCAATCTTTTTTAAGATGATTATGTTGGTGTTATTGTAGTTAGGACGAGTTTTGGTCCTTAGTTTTTGCTTTGCTTTGTTTCTCTAGGCTTTGCCCTCCTCTGAATCAAAAAAAAAAAAAAAAGTTACGCTGGTCAAAATCACGTGATAAATTATAACTACCATATTAATTATGAGATAATATATTAATAATATTATAGTTATAAATCAGTTTAAATTTTTAGATATTTTAATATTACTTTTTGATATTCTTTATAAACTAAATTTAATATTTTAAAATTTTGAAAATATAATTAATATATTAAAATAGTTTTAAATATTTTATTATTTTATTTTTATTCTCTCCTTTTAATTGATTGTTTTGTTGAGTTTAATTTGTATATCCTTCACTAGTTATAGTTCCAACAAACAGAATCAATATTGACACTGTCGATCTATGATGGTGAGTAGTGTCATATAATATATAATAAGTATGTGTATCAATTTATTATAATATAGCTTTCAAAAAAAAATATTATTATAATATATAATAAGTATGTGTATAAATTTATAATTATCTAAGCTACTATCTCTCCTGTTATGAGAGTAGATATACAGACAGTGCGTTTAGTAATTAATCTCGATAAGATCCGATAATTGTTAATCTTATAATTGTACCTTTCAAAAAATATTTTTTATCAAGTTATAGGTTGTAATGCAAGTTGAAATATAAAGTAAGATGTCTAGCTTTACACCATCGTCTAATGTGATTTGGTAGTAAAGATGTTCATTCAGCTGATAACGTTTGAGTCATTGTCATCAGTCATCATTGCATAATTGAAGAACGATAATATTAATTGTCTGAATGATTTCTCCACAAGTCATTTCTTCTAAGTCTATATTATTTCCTTCTTCTAATCCTATTATGTCACAGGCTTTGTTTGCATACATTGTAGGAAGTCCAGAGATGAATTTAATGTTTAGATGTTTCCAATGTTGGTCGATATGGTCAGAGTATACTATGATATCATCTATATAAATAATGATAAACTTAGTATACAGATTAAAAAAATATCATTCATTATGCATTGAAATTATGAGGGTGCATTTTTAAATCCAAAAGGTATTACATTCCACTCAAAATGTCCAAAAGGAACTGTAAATGTTGTCTTATATACGTCTTTATTTACTATTTGAATTTGCCAAAATCCTGATTTCATATTAAATTTTGACATAATGATCGCATTATAAAGTCATTTTAATAAGTCAGATTTATTGGGAATGAGATACTTAATCCATTCAAACGCATCATTTAACGGTTTATAATTGATAACGAATAGAGAAACTCCTCTTTTTATTTCAGAGTTTTTCTAAATATAAAAGGCCCGAACAGCTCCAACGAGATTTTGACTTTTAAATTAGTTTTTTGTCTAATAAATCTTGTATTTCATTCTTACAATGTTCTAGTAATTTACTATACATTTGGATTGGTCTGGCTTTTGTTGGGATTTACTTTTCTAGAAAATCCTTTCTGTAAGGAAGTTCTACAACATGTTTATTTCTTTTAAGGCATTAGGAAAAGAAGCACATACTTGTGATTCTAATTGTCCTTAAAATGTTATAATTTTATTCTGAATTTCTTGGTCTTCTAATTGTTCTTTTGTCTTGAGATACTTAATATCTTGTTTAAGATAACAAATTTGTTGTCTTTTTCTTTCTATAGTGTCAATGGTTTGGTCTAGACAAATGTATTGGTCGCGCAAAACATTTAAAGTTCTGGTCTGGGAAGGAAGAGAAAATTTAAACAAAATTTCTTTTCCTAAATACTTTGTCAATATTCCTTCTTTTATTACTGTGAATGGTGTAATCAATTCTAAGAATGGAGTTCCTAGAATTACATTCTGGGTCAATATGCCTACTAATATGAATGAGGTTTCATAGCAAACTCCTTCATTGCATACTTTGGCTATAAACAATTTGTAGGTGATGTCTAACGGTGTTTTGTTTGTACCATACAGGACTTCTTTGGTCTTTTTCCAATATTTTGTAGGAACTAATCTTTCTCTTATGCAGTTAAGATCAGCTCTTGAATCTAAAAGCACATTGTTTACTTCTAAAATATAATTGTCATTTATTTTGATGGTAAGATTACAGTACCATTTTCTAAATGTAATTTTGTCTATAAGATTGATAAAAGATTCGTCATTTAATTTGTCAATTTTTTGTTCTTCCTCAGATTGATGGAAAAATTAATTAGTTTGGTCTGAGTCATTATCTGAAAAATTATTTTTTGATACATAAATTTTGATTTATACTGGCTTGTCATTTTCTTTTGTAAATTTTTTGTTAAAGATCTTAATTCCACAACTTCGTGTTTCATTTTATTTAATTCTATAACTTCTTATTTTATTCCGTTAATTTCTCTTTGGAGATTAGAAATGGTCACGTTTTTAGTTTGACTTTTAAATTTTTGTAAAACATTTTCTTTAAAATTTGGAGTTTGAGTTTTTAAGGGGGTCTTGAAGTTGTCGAGTTTGAAATATTCTTTGTAATTTTCTTGGATTTTTTCAGAAAGAATTTTATCTTTTAATTTCCTCAATTGTTTAGCTTTTTCTTGGTCATTAATGATCTGATCAATCATTTCTAACATCATGGTAATTTATGTTTTGTCTATACCACAAATTTTCTTGCAACTACAATAATTTTTGTCTTTACAATCACAAAGTTGTATTTCTTCTTCCTCCGAAAAGGAATTACACGAAGTATCAATAGTGTCATCAATGACTAATAAGTCATTATCAGAATCATAATAATTATCTTCTGATTCTGAGGATTGGTCAAAAGGGGCTAGAATTTCATTCTTTAGATCTTCTTCGATATTTAAAGACCTAATTTTCTTTGTCAATGCTAGACATCTATTTACATAATGTCCTTTCTTGTTACATTTGTGACAGGTAATATTTTTATTGTCTTGTATATTGTTTTGTCATTTTTTGTTAGGTTTATAATATTTATTTGTATTTTTGCAGATTGGGGGTTGACAGTGGAGTGATAGTAGATGAATATTTAGTCTTAGCAAATTGGTCTTGTTTATTAGAATGTGGGTTGATAAAAGAAGAGACTACCTTTTTGAATGTATTGGTCAGGGGTTATTGTTTGAGTGGACCGAAAGTATTTGTCAAAACTAATGGGCTTGAAAGAGTAGGTGTTTTGGCTGGTCCAAGCATGCTTATGTTTGGAGGTAACTGAGCTAATTTGGTCTCGAGTTTGAGTTGATGATCCAGAACTTTTCCTGGTTTAATTGTCATGGCATATTTTACCTTTGAATTATTTGTCAAGTTATTTATCGATGAGCCAATTTGGCTTTTTCCTTTGTCCTTTTTGTCTTTTGCAGTTATTAATCTCAAATTGAGACTCTTTTCCTTGCAAGAATTCTTTGGTCAAATAATCAGGCAAACTATTTTCTTGCCCTTTAATGTGTCTTATTTTAAAATTAAAAATTGATAACAATGCTTGCCATCTGGGAAAATTTTGTTTAAAGGCTAAATTTGTTATGTCTTTTGTCAAAATAAATTTTGCATATTGGCAGTCAACTTTTAAAATAAAATGTTGATTGGTTAAATCATCTTGAAATTTTTGAATGATCAAAACAACTGCTAAATTTCTTTTTTAATTGTTGAGTAATTTTTTTAGGTGTCGTTCCAGCTTCCTGAAATATAACGAACTAAGCATTGTTTGTCATTAATAACTTGTTTAAGAATACTACCATAACCAAGGTCAGATGCATATGTTTTAACAATTTTAGGAGCATATGGATGATATATATATATATCAGGGAGTTTCATATGAGCACCCCATTACTATAATACAATCAGCACTATTTACTAATAGTCATTGGATCAATGCAAGAGTTGTTATTAAATGGTGTTCATTAATTATTTATAAAAAGAGTAAAAAGAAAAAAAATTACATTTACTGTTCTCAAAAAATGAAATTATTATTTTATAAATGTAACTTTTTTCTCACGATACGCCTTTTTCGGAGGATACCCAGATTAAAAGTCCCCATCTTTTATTATACTCAGGAATATATATTGTATGAGGAAGTTGAAAAAAAAAAACAGGGCCTCGACATGGTCCGTGCATTGACCACGAGGGGAATGCTAGCCACAGTTGCCTAGGCAGCGACTGCTGTCCTCATATTTTTTTTTTTTCAAATTCTGTGTAAAATTTAATTTTAGTCCTTATATTTACATTTAACTTTTATAATCACTAAATTATTATAAATAAATTAATTTAATCCATACGATAAAATTTTTAATAGTAAAATATAAATGAAATCACAATTAATTATTATCTAAATTTTAAAATTAAAAGTAAGAAAAAAATTTATTGTCAATTGATACAAACCTCTCTCACCGTTAGTTAACTCCAGTTAGTTTTAACTATTAAAAATGATATTTTAGTCTTTTTACTTTATTTTTATTTTTAAAAAATTTTAAAAATTCAAAAATATAATTTTGGATCTTAAATGGAGGGTGGAGATTAAATATAATTTTTTTTAAAATCCAAATATAATTTTTAAATTATTAAAAAAAAGGTAGAGATAGGATCTCCACCTTAATTTCTAGCGATGGAGACAATGGAGACCTTGTCTCCATCTAGAGTCATTATCTCCATTGATCGGAACCAAGTTTGATCTCTATAATAGAGACCATACCTGGTCAAAACAGAAGTATGGAGATCAGACTTGCTCTTCATCAATGGAGATCATGACTCCGGATGGAGACAAGATCTCTATTGTCTCCATGGAGATGATCTCCATTGCTAGAAATCAAGATGAAGATCTCATCTCTTTTTTTTTTTTTAAAAAAAAGGATGGAGATCCCATCTTTATCTTTATTTTTTTTAATAATTTAAAAATTATATTTGAATTTTAAAAAAAAATTATATTTAATCTCGATCTTCCATTTAAGATCCAAAATTATATTTTTTAAATTTTTTTTAAAAAATAAAAATAAAGTGAAAAAACTAAAATATCATTTTAATAGTTAAAACTAATTGGAGTTGACTAACAGTGAGGGAGTTTTGTGTCAATTGACTATAAAATTTTTTCTTACTTTTAAATTTTAAAATTTGATAATAATTAATTGTGATTTCATTTACGTTTTAATATCAAAAATTTTATTGTATGGACTAAATTGATGTATTTATAATAATTTAGTGGTTATAAAAGTTAATTGTAAATATAAGGATTAAAACTAAATTT